>WAAF01016866.1:0-38909 GCA_013400475.1 Tricholaema leucomelas
TGGGGTACACGGGACCTCCAGGACACCTTCTCTGGAGAGCTTCCAGGCCACCCTGGCTATTGTGATGCTGGGCAAGCTGCTGTGGGTGCCCCTGCTTTAGTAGGTGGATGGACTGGGTGATCTCCAGAGGTGCCTTCCAACCCTCACCGTGGTGGCATTCTGTGATTCCTTGGAATCAGGCATTCAAACATCGTGAATTCATGGTAGTAGCTCTGTGTGTGGCACCAACATGCCTTTTTGAGATCTGGCTTAAAAACACTCCAGTGTGCTTTGCTCTGAGAATCCTTGGAACATAGTTTGATGAAGTTCTGCCTTTGATCCATGTCTTCATTGGCATTGGAGCAGTGGCTGACATCGGCCCATGTTTACAGTATTCGCTGTTTTCTGGTTTGGATTCCTCCCTTAAAGTAGTTGTAGACAGCAATGAGGTCTGCTCTGAGCCTCCTCTTCTCCAGGCTGAACAACCCCAGCTCCCTCAGCCTCTCCTCACAGGGCTGTGTTCCAGGCCCCTCACCAGCTTCATTGCCCTTCTCTGGACATGTTCCAGTATCTCAACATCTCTCTTGAATTTAGGGGCCCAGAGCTGGGCACGGTACTCTACAGGAGAAGAATAATCTCCCTCGTCCTGCTGGCCACACTGTTCCTGATACAGGCCAGGATACCATTGGCTCTCTTGGCCACCTGGGCACACTGCTGGCTCCTATCCAGCCTACTATCTACCAGTACCCTCAGGTCCCTCTCTGCCTGGCTGCTCTCCAGCCACTCTGTCCCCAGCCTGTAGTGCTTCTTGGGGTTGTTGTGGCCAAAGTGTAGAATTCTGCACTTGGCCTTGTTCAGTCTCATCCCATTGGCCTCCGCCCACCATCCAGCCTGTCAGAGTCCCTTTTCAGGGCTCTCCTACCTCCCAGTAGATCGACACCTGTCCTCCTCGCGTAATCTCCAACATCCTTGGAATACATCCGAGGCTGCTACAGATTCATAGAATGGTTTGGGTTGGATGGGATCTTAAAGACCACCTAGTTCAAACCCACCCTCCCAAAAGCCCANCAATGCCTGCACTCAGCAGGGGCATCACATTGCTCAGAGACCCAAATAACCTCAACTGGGGTATTGCCAGGGATGGGGCATCTCCCACCTCTCTGGGCCACCTACCACCTAGCACAGGCTCTCACTACCCTCAGTCTCAAACATTTCTTCCTTCTTTCCACTCTTAGTCTCCCTCTTTGAGTTCAAACCATCACCCCTTGACCTGTCACAAATGGCCCTGAGAAAATGTCTGTCCCCAGCTTTCTTTTGGACCCCTTGAAGTCCTGAAATGTCACCAGGAGGTCTCCCTGAAGCCTTCTCTTCCCCAGCCTGAATAAGCCCAAGCACTGCTGCAACTAAAAGCAAGCAGGTGCAGGGGTAGACAAGATGGAGCCTTTCTTGGATGTCTTCAGCATCAAGCACGTGCTATTGTTAGCAGGACTCGAAGCATCCAGGACAGGCACATGACCTCAGAGCACAGTAGCTGTCTGGATGCCTTTTTTTTGGGCTGGAGGATTAGGCAAAGAAGGCGTGAGCCCTTATGCTGGTAGCAGCTGGTGGAGCTGGAGAGATCAGAAAAAAAAGCTGTATGAGGCTGAGCTTTTGCAGGGGCTGTCCTGCAGCCTGTGAACAATTTGCTCATGTGATGGCAAACAATTTCCTTTCCACAGTGGTATTTAGGCTGCTGTGCTAGCAAGCAGTTTCCAGCTGGAGCTGAAAGTGTTGCTGTTTTGATCCAGGGATATGGCAGAGAGCCAGGCAGCCCTTTACAGCACAGAGCTGTCAGTTAATGCCTATGAAGTGGTAAACCCCTAGACCCTTCTTGGCATCCTAGTGGAAATAAGCCAGGTTTGGCTTTTGGAAGAGCTCTGTGCAGTGCACCACTGCATCATGTTGGTGTTTCAGTAGTGGGCACAGTGTGCCATGGATGAGGGATGTGTGATGCTGGTTTCCATGGATGCTGCAGAGTGGGCATTGCTGGCGGCCTCACGTTGGCAGGGGTGGCATTGTGGATGCTGTGGCAGTGTCACTAGGATGGAGGACAGCTCAGCTTGGTGATAAGCAAAATCATACCAGTTGACAGTAGCTTTCCTTATGTTTAAGCATTTACTATCTGAATATAACTGTGGCTGTATTGAAGGCTGGTGTGGGGGCATCAGCCCCGGTACGCAGACCAGATTTATTGTGACTTAGAGTGATAAAATTTTTAAGCTTGGATGACACCTCCAAGGTCATTAAATGCAACCATTAACCCAGCACTGCCAGGCCACCACTAATCCATGTCCTTCAGCACCACAGCTACACAGCTTTGAAACACTTCCTGGGGTGGGGACTCCACCACTTCCCTGGGCAGAATGACCCTGGCCTTGACAACACTTTTAGGGAATAAATTCTTCTTCATATTCAATTTAAACCACACCTGGGGCAACCTGAAGCCACTTTCTCTTACTATTTCTTGGCAGAAGAGACCAACTCCCACCTCCTTTCAGGAAGCTGTGGAGAGACAGGAGGTCTCCCCTCAGCCTTCTTTTCTCCAGGTTGAACAACCCCAGGTCTCTCAGCTGCTCCTTATGGGCCCTGTTCTCCAGACCCTTCACCAGCTCTGTTGCCTTTCTCTGGACCTGCTCCAGCCCCTCCATGTCCTTTTAGGAGTGAGGATCCCAAAACTGAACCCAGAATTTGAGGTGTAGCCTCACCAGTGCTAAGTACAGGGGAACAATCCCTGCCCTGGTCCTGCTGGCCTTTTCAAGTTCCCCAGCCTAATGCAAGTTTGAAGATCCTGCCCCTTAAAGGAATAAGACAAAACACATTAACTGCATCTGCCAGCTCACCTGTTCTCCTGTTCATGAAGCAGAAATATTGCTGCTGGTTTGCCAGGAACCTCTGGCTTGAGGAATCTGAGGAGCTAAATGTGGTGCTCTCAGGGCTGCTCTTGCCGTGTTTGTTCATGCTGAAATGCAGGTAATTAATGAGGAAGTGCTGCTGTCTCCTAATTGTTTGGAAAAACGAGGATGCCTCTGGGGCCGTGATCGAAGTGGGCTGCTGCCTGTCCTCATAGAATCATTTTGGTTGGAAGAGAGCTTTAAGATCATCCAATCCAACTGGTAACCCAGCACTGCCAGGTCACCACTAATCCATGTCCCTCAGCACCACAGCCACAAGAGATTATCAAGGGGAGGCTCTGCTCCTGGGGGCCACACTGTGTGAGGCAGCATCCTTGCTGCTGTGAGGACTGCACGAGTATCTCGAAACAAAGCCTGGGAGTAAGAATCACTTCGCATTCAGAAGGCTTTATGCCTTGGACAAGCCCTCAGCAGTGCAGCCCTTCAGCTCGCCCCCCTCTTTCTTTCGCTTGTTTGATTCAATGTGCGCATTTCAAGGCTTGATGAGCTGCGGAGCCGAGTGGCCGGTGGTGCTGCTGACGTGGTTTGTGCAGGCAGCGCTCTTTGACTGCACTTCAGTGACCCTTTTGTTCCCTTCTTGGTTGAAGGAGTGGGGCAAAAAAGTGGCTGTAGAGATACAACTTCATTCAGCAGAGAGCAGGGCCAGAAGTGCTCAGAAATTGCCTTTCCTTTCAGTATCAGATGGTAGCAGACTTATTCCAAGATGAGAAGGATGCTGCAACAACCACTGCCGTGGGAAAGGGAACATCCAAGATCAGCGTCCGTTCTGCCAGACCAGTGATCAAAGCTGCCAATAAGGAGCACAAGAAAACAGTGGGGCATCAGGTATGGTATGAGCAAGTGGGTCCACAGCAGGAGAACAGGACAGGTGAATCCAGGTGCATTTTTAGAGTTAATATCTTGTCACGTCAGTTTGAAATAAGAATGAGTAAGATGATAGGGGTCTGGAGTGGGAAAGTGATGAGACATTCCTGTGCCCCGTGTTGTAGGGTGGGAGCAGTTAGGCTGTTGCATTTTGGGTACCTTCCAGTAGTGCCTCTGAAAGAGCCAGACTCAAGGAGTCATGACTGGAAACAGATGAGATCTAGTCTGAGGAGAGTGGATGTCACTGTGGAATTCACTGGGTTGTATCCCAGTGCACTATGGTGGTCTTAATTTGAAACAACTGGAGAAAAAAGAGCATTTTTGCCCTTCTTTGGACAGTCAAGCCATGCAAGACAGAATCCCAATGTGGTGGGGTTTGGAAGTGAACTCTGGGAATCATCTGTTCTGAATGCCTGCTAAAGCAGGTTCAAACATAGGCCCAGAGAGACTGTGCTGTCTCCACCCTTAGAGATTTCTCAAGGACCAGGTGGGTAAAATCCCACACAATTGGTTGTTGCTCCTGTACCTGACTGAGCTGCAAGCCTTCCACACACCAGCACCACTTCTGAATTGCTCTTGCTGTCAGTCTCTGGGCTGATGAGGAGGTTCACATTTCTTCATCCCTCCTCAAGATGAGTGTTTTTTTGTCTTCTTAGTTCCGCAATTCTCTGCATTTGCTCATGGAGACTCTGAATGCCACCACCCCGCACTACGTGCGCTGCATCAAGCCAAATGATGAGAAGCTGCCCTTCAGGTAGGTCAACATTCAGATCTTGGAATCATAGGATGATTTGGGGTGGAAGAGACCTTTAAAGCCTGTCTAGTCCAATCCCCTTGCAGTCAGCAGGGATATCTAAAACTAGAGCAGGTTGCTCACAGCCCCAGACAGCCTCACCTGGAATGGTGTCACAGATTGGACACCTCCCACCTCTCTGGGCCACCTGGGACAGGCTCTCGCCACCCTCACTCTCAAACATTTCTTCCTTCTCTCCGCTCTCATTCTACCTTTTTTAGTTTCAAACCATCATCCCTTGTCCTGTCACAACTGGCCCTGAGAAAAAAGATTGCAGCTTTCTTTTAGACACCTTGAAGTCCTGAAAGGCCACCAGAAGGTCTCCCTGGAGCCTCCAGGCTGTGCAGCCCCAACTCTTATCAACCTGGCCTTACAGTGAGGATGTGAGCAAATGTGTTCAGTGTTATACCAGCAAAGCATGCTTTGACGTTTTCTGCTTGATAAAGAGATTGCCACATTCATAATCATAGCCTTGTTTTGAATGGAAGAGACCTTTAAGGTCATCAGGTCCAACCAGTAGCCCAGCACTTGCCAGGTCACCACTAAGCCATGTCCCTCAGTACGACATCCACATGGCTTTGAAATCCTTCCAGGGATGGGGGACTCCAAGTTTAGGTCTAGGCCCTGGGCAGCTGGAGCCTAAATCTAAACCTCCGCTGGTGCGACTTGAGGCCATTTCCTCTTGTCCTGTCTCTTGTTCCCTGTGAAAAGGGACCAACTCCCTCTTGGCTTCAGCTGCTTTTCAGGGAGTTATTCACGTAGCATTCCCATATCTGGAGCAGTTTGCTGCAATCACTGCTGTTGGGTTTCACTGTGTGGTTTCTTTGCCCCTGACATGAAGACTGGTACAGATCCTTGTAGTCCATAGACACACTCTGCTGTTACTGAACATCCTTGCTTTGCAGTCACAGTCTTTGTCCAGCTTCATCTTGGAAGCACTTTGATTTAAATGGTTAGAGCACCAAACAGTGAAACGTAGCAGAGCACAAGACAAAAATGCAGAGATAAGTAACGTGCTTGGGAAACGAACAAAAATGTTTTGGTGCCTCCAAAACGCATGTGGAAAGAGTGATGATGTCACTTGTATCAGTGCCAGGCAGGTTTCCAGGTGAGTGAATAGTGGAAGCAAAAAGCCAGAGTGGATCTTCTTCTGTAGCTCAAGGATGTATTGCAAGCTCTGGGCGTGGTGAACAAGTAGCTGCTGGCCTTGTTTGACCTCTTGGTGATGTAGCTGTACCCAGTTTCTTTCCCCAAAGAACTAACTCAAAAAAAACTTGGCTTCATTATGCAGGGACCTTACAGATCTGCTTGTGATCTCTTCTGGCATAAGCTGGAGGTGGTGACATTTCAGAAATCTGCGTTGCAATTGTAACCTTTCACAGGAAAGTGTTGTCCTCCAACGCAGCCTGAGTGCTCCATGTGTGCCTGGTGCTTCTTCAGAGAGCAGTGACAGCACCAACGGCATCCTGCAGGGGAGGCCAAGCATCTGTAAACAGGCTCCTCACCCCGGTCATGTTCTGCTGCTGGATATCCAGAAGGAATTTTCCTTGCCTTGATTCTTCTCCCCTACAAAGAGCATTAATGACTAGAAGACATTCAGGAACTGGCATATATTTATCTTGATTCATGAGATTAGTTAACAGCTCTGGAGAAGGCTGACATGGTGAGAGGAAATAGCCTCAAGTGGCATCAGGGGAGGTTTAGGTTGGACATTAGAAGTGATTTCACTTGTTCTGTAGGAGAAACTCAGTTGTATAAGAACTGAAGTTGTACTGTAAAAGAAACTCAGTTTGTCCCATGAAGATGAGAGTGGTGAGACCCTGGAATGGGTTGCCCAGGGAGGTGACCGAAGCTCCATCACTGGAAGTGTTTTAAGGCTAGGCTGGATGTGGCTCTAGACAGTGTGATCTAGTGTGAGGTATTCCTGCCTGTGGCAAGGGATTTGGAACGAGGTGATCCTAGTGGTCCCTTCCAACCCTGACTGATTCTATGATTCTAAGATGTTTTGGGTGGCAAATGTCAAGAGTCTGAGTGTCCACAAAATCCCACACTGCTAGGATTTGGTAGGGACCTCTGGAGATCAGGAGATCATGTAGTCCAGCGCCCCTGGTAAAGCAGGGACACCCACAGCAGCTTGTCCAGCATCGCAATGGCAAGGTGGAGTGGGAAGCTCTTCAGTGAAGGAGACTCCACAACCTCTCTGGGCAGCCTGCTCCAGTCCTCCAGCAGCCTCACAACAAAGTTTCTCCTTCTCTTCAAATGGAACCTCCTGGGCTCCAGTTTGTGGCCATTGTGCTTTGTCTTGTCCCTGGGCAAAACTGATGAGAGTCTGGCCCCATCCTCTTGCCCCCTCCCCCCTTTACCTCTTGCTGAGCACTGATCAGGTCCTCTCTCGGGCTTAACAGTCCCAGGGCTCTCAGCCTTTCCTCCTCACAGAGATGCTCCAGGCCCCTCAGCATCTTTGTACCCTGCACTGGACTCTTTCCAATAGTTTCTTGTCTCTCTTGAGCTGAGGAGCCCAGAACTGGACCCAGGACTCCAGATGTGGCTTCATTAAGTCAGAGTAGAGGGAGAGGAGAACCTCACTCAACCTGCAG
Source organism: Tricholaema leucomelas (assembly GCA_013400475.1). Taxonomy (NCBI): domain Eukaryota; kingdom Metazoa; phylum Chordata; class Aves; order Piciformes; family Lybiidae; genus Tricholaema lacrymosa; species Tricholaema leucomelas. The sequence continues at coordinate 7,185 of WAAF01016866.1, forward strand.
GCCACACTCTTCTGAATGCACCTGCATCACCTGCTGTGATGCTGCCCATCTGGTGAATAGCAGAGTTGTCAAAGCTCAGCATTTTGTCTATGAGGGCAAACCATAATAGACACAAGAGTGGTTCTGGAGAAGCAACTAGCAGATGTCTGCAACCAGCAGCACTGCAGGAACCCTGGAAACAACAGGAGGGTGCTTTGGGTTGGGTGTTTGTGCTGCACCCCAACCTACAAGGCTGGAAGCACAGGTTCAAGTGTTTTTTACTGGAGGTCCTTTCTCCCTGCTCATGCATCATGGACTGCTTGATTAAAGGTTGTGTCTTGGGAATCTTGATCAGTGCTTATCTTACTACCACCAGCTTGAGGAATTTTCGTCACAGAATGGTTTGTGTTGGAAGGGACCCTTAAAGGTCATCTAGTGGAACCCACAATCTGTGATGTCTCTCAAATAAAATCTCTTTGCTTCTATGCAAAATTCAGGCCTGGGGAACACTGGGGTGGTTGTGAAGAGTCTGCATATCAGAGGCACTTGTACTGAAAAATACCCAGTGCCAGAAGAGCTTAGTGAAATGAAACATCAGTGACAGTGCTCTGGGCTAGCATTGAGATGGTGTCTTGCAGCCTGTAGAACCCTCAGTGTTATGTTTGTTGCTCAGTACAGAAGCACAGAGCTTTTTCTCTTCCTAAAACATAACAATTTTCAGCTCACAGTAACACATCAGCTCATGTGTTGCTTAAAAGAGATGTTGAGCCTGGTTTAACAGTCCAGTAGCTATAAGAGCTACCAAGAGGACTAAGCCATGCTTGTCGCAACAGTGTGTGATAGGAGGACAGGAATCAGTGCCCACAAATTGACATGAGAGGTTCAGACTTGAGATAAAGAAATGTCTTATTTCTGCATGAGGACAGTCTGTCAGTGCAGCAGGCTGTCCAGAGAGGTTGTGGAGTCCCTTCCTCTGAAGAGATTCCAAACATGCCTGTACAAGTTTCTGGACAATCTGCTATAGGTACTTTAGCAGGGTAGTGGTACTAGGATGATCTCCAGGGGTCCCATTCAACCCCTACCATTCTGTGACTCTATGTTTTTCCATGAGGACAGTCTATCAGTGTAGTGAGCTGCCCAGACAGGTGTACAAGCTCCATCTTTGCTGATTTTCAGCTCCTTGATTGGATAAAGCCTTGAGCTATGGGTCCCATAGCTACCCCAGCTTTTGACTGTAGGAGGTTGAACTAGAGACCTCCTGAGGTCTGCAACAACCTGCATCACTCATTCCTTTACACCTTGGTGCAAATAGAAACTTTGTTTCTTAGGAGGGTGAGAAGTTTCAGACTTCCAACCTAGAGGAAGTGTTGGCACCATGCAGTGGTATTTGCTGTGTCTGAGGTTGGTCCCTCATGGAGAAGGCTTTAAAGAGAGAAGTGAAACTGACTCAAGCCTATATACCATGGACAATTTTCCTTGCAAATTCTCATTCAGGCAGGGTTTGGGATGTCTTAAGTTGGGTTCCAGGCGAAAACCAAAAACTTGTCATGTTCTTCTACCTGGCACAATGAAGAAGAGAAGTCAGTTTTAAGTTTTGTCCTACTTTTAAGCTCTGAATTTCAGCCTCAGCTCAGAGCTGGAGTTGTTTCTGGAGAAAGAGTCCTGACTTTGCATGCTGATAAATGTCTTCAGCTGATCTGGTTACTGCGTTTCACCCACAGTGAGCAGTGCTTGGCCACGTTGCACACAGCTCCCCTCATGTATGTTGCCCTGAGGTCTTCCAGGACTGCAGCTTCCCTGTCCATCCACCAGTCCTCTTCATTATTTAGTGTTATGGAAGTTGTCCTCCTGTGGATTCCGACTTGAAGCAAGTGACTGATGGTTTTTTTTTTTTCCCCCACACTGCATCATGTTTGTAGTGTTGTGGTGGATAACTTGCTGTGGACTTGTCAGGCTCAGGAGGTTTAAAAATGCAGAAAGCAGCAAGAGACTCCTTCTTACGCTGGTTTTGCACAGTGGAGGCCAAGCAGAATTATTCATGCTGTTTTGACCCGAGAGTGTGAATACTTCATGCTTTCAGGAAAGAACAAGCAGGTACCTGAAAGCCTTTGTTCCTCACCCTAGAAACCTACCATAGCTATAGACATCTACATCTGTGGGCATACAACAGTACAGGTTAAGGTCTGACCTGCTGGAGAACAGCAGTGTGGTGAAGGACCTGACACTGCTAGTGGATGACACATTCACCATGAGCCAGCAAGGTGCCCTCATAGCCTGGAAGTCAAATGGTCTCCTGGAGTGCATGAAGAAGAATAAGACCAAGAGACCAAGGGAGACTCTTCTCTCCTCTCACTTAGTGAGGCCGTACCTGGAGTCCTGTGTACAGTTCTGGGCTCCCCAGTTCAGGAGGGACAGGGAACTACTGGGAAGAGTTCAAAGAGGCTATAGAGATGCTGAGGGGCCTGGACCATCTCTGTGAGGAGGAAAGACTGAGAACCCTGCAGCTGCTTAGCTTGCAGAAGAGCAGCCCAAAAGGAGATCTGAACAGCGCTCAGTAAGAGCTAAAGGGAAGAGTCAAGAGGAATGGGCCAAGTTCTTTGGAGTGTTTCCCAGTGACAGGATAGTGAGCAATGGGCACAGACAACCTGGAACTCAAGAGGTTCCTTCTAAAGATGGTGTAGGGATTTCTTCAGCCTCTGTACTAATGACTGTCTTGGTTCTAATTCCGATTTCCCAGAGACTCAAATAGAGTTGATAGAATCAATCACAATTTATAGGATGCCCTTCCCTCTTCCCCCTTCTTTTCCAAAAGAGAGAGGAAGGGTATGCAGACCCAAATAAATAATCTCACTGTGATTTGGAAGTTTAAGAAGAAAAGTTTAACAATAAATAAAAGGTATACGAGGTAGGGAAGTTACAAAGATATAGGGAAGGCAAAACAAGATACAAAACACATAAATACACAACCAGATTTGATGGCAGTGGGTTTTGTCTGCCTTGTGGGTGATGGCCACGTGGTGAAACAAAGAGAACCAGGAACAGGATGGTGGTTGCTGTTGAGCAGGGATGCAGAGAGAGAGAGAGAGAGAGAGAGAGAGAGAGAGAGAGAGAGCAAACAGGAAGTCTTCCTGTTTTTATGGATCTTAGACAAGAAGGGGGAGTGAGCTAACCACCATCACCTGGTAGTGCTCAGAGAGGGGTCAAGACCACCTAGGGTCAGGTTCAAGATCAGTCCCCCAGGAGGGTTAACCTTGTACAGTGACGAACTTCTACAACTTCAGAGCTGATTTCTGCTCCTCAATTTGAGTCCCTTTGATGTGGGTTCCTCCTCAACTGTACTAAACTTGGTCCTGAATCTAATTGCAGATTTGATCCAAAGAGAGTGGTGCAGCAGCTGAGAGCCTGTGGAGTGCTGGAGACCATTCGGATCAGCGCTGCTGGCTTCCCGTCCAGGTACTGTGTTGGTTGTTCAGAGTAGCCTTATGTTGTTGCTGGGATTTACTCAGCAAGTCCATCATCTGGGTAAGGCAAGGAGAAGAACACAGTAGTGTTGTCAGGACAAACAGAGTTTTTTTTAGGTTGGGTTACACCCAAGATAGACTTTTTCCTTGTTGTCATTTTGCAAAATTACCATTAGATCCTGGGCTTGTTATCAGGTAACGAGCTACAAGCTGAGGCTACTGGAGGGTGTGTTGTGTTTTGTCCTTCAGCTGATCCTTTCCCTATGGTCCTGAGGAGTAATTTGGTGTGATGAGACATCTGAAAATGCTGGGACATGGCAAATGAAGGAATCTAGTGATGATCCTGTACAGAGATCAATAGCAAGCAGCAAAATAACGTCTCTAGCTCCTCTGCATCCAGCTTACCTGGGACCTAGTGTTGTGCTACCAAAGAACCATTGGGACCTTTCAGACCACCAAATCCAGCCATTAACCCAGCACTGCCAGGTCACCACTAAACCATGTCCCTGTGAACCACAGTACATGGTGCTGAAATCTCTCTGGGCATAGAGACTCCACCATTGCCCTGGGCAGCCGGAGCCAGGCCTTGACAACCCTTTGGGGGAAAAAGGTGTTCCTCATGTCCAACCTAAACCAACTCTGGTGCAACCTGAGACCATTTCCTCTTGTCGTGTAGCTTGTTCCTTGGGAGAAGAGGCCAGCCCCAACCTGGCTCCAGTGTCCTTTCAGGGAGCTGTAGAGAGCCATAAGTCTCCTCTCAGCCTCCTTTTCACCAGGCTGAACATCCCCAGGTTCCTTAGCTGCTCCTCATCAGCCCTGTTCTCATCCTTCCCCATCTTTGTTGCCCTACTCTGAACCTGCTCCAGTCCCTCCATGTCCTTTTTATAGTGAGGGGCCCAAAACTGCAGGACTTCTTTCCTCCTTTCCCAAAGCTCCCCATAAAAAAGGCTTCTTACACTGTAGTTTCCTTTTTTACATGTTGTCTTTTCTGGCTTCAGGAATAGTCATTTCAGCTGAAAAACCTGTGATTATACTTGGAGAGAAGGAAAACAAGGGTTGTAAATTATTATTGCAGCATTTCACACTGCACATCCAAAGCTTACCAGGCTTCAATCTCCTGCATCTTAAAAAGGAAAGGTTATGGGTGACATAGCCCTTGCTGATTGTGATACAAAATTCAGAAGAGGTTTTGAGGGCCTAATGAATCTGAAAACATAAACTATAAATAAGCCCTGAAGATGACAAGGGCAACTAATTCTGAAAATGCATCAATTGCATTTTAGTGCCAAGCAGCTTTGTGTTAATGTCAGCAAGAGCCATCAGGCTTTGGTAGGGAACAAAGGGGCTATAAATACACTCAGTGAAGAGTTGGCTGAGCCTGCTGCTGCACCCCATGAGAAACTCTCTGTCCTGGTTCTCAGGAGAAGTGTGCTGCCCTGAGCAGTGACTCACATCTCCTGCAAAGCAGCAAAGAGCCTTTGATAATCACAGAGCCTCAGCCAGCATGGTGAAGACTGGGACCTCTGGAGGTCATCCAGTCCAACCCCCCTGCTAAAGCAGGCACACCCACAGCAGCTTGCCTAGCATCAAAATGGCCCACTGGGGTTGGAAGCTCTCCAGAGAAGGAGACTCCACAACCTCTCTGGGCAGCCTGCTCCAGGCCTCCAGCACGCTCCCACCAAGCGAGTTTCTCATCCTGTTCTGGTGGAACCTCCTGGGTTCCCGTTTGTGCACCTTGCCCCTTGTCCTGTCACTGGGCATTAGTAGGACCCTATTCGCCTGATGCCCACCCTTTATCTCTTGCAGAGCATTGATCAGATGCCCTCTGGGGCTGCTCTTCCCCAGGCTCAACAGCCCCAAGGCTCTCAGCTTTTTCTCCACACAGAGGGCTCCAGGGCCCTCACCATCTTTGTACCCCGCTTTCCAATACCCTGCTTTGTACCCCTCTTTTCAGCAGTTTCTTGTCTCTCCTGAACTGAGGAGCCCAGAGCTGGACCCAGGACTCCAGATGTGGCTTTACTATGTCAGAGTAGAGGGGGAGGAGAACCTCCCTCAACCTGCAAGCCACACTCTTCTGAATGCACTCCAAGATACCACGAGGGCACATAGCTGGCTCATGGTGAACTTGCTGTCTAGCAGCACTCCCATCTCTTTCTCCACAGAGCTGCTTTCCAGCAACTCACCCCCTCACTGGTACTGGTGCAGGAGGTTGTTCCTCCTCAGCTGAAGAACCTTGAACTTGCCTTTTTTAAAGCTCTTGAACTTCCCCTTCACCCAGCTTTCCAGCTCATCCAGTTCTCGCTGAATGGCCTCACAGCCTGGTGGTCTGCCAGCCACTCCTCCCAGCTGGATAGCATCATTGATGATGCAAACTGATGGCACTGTTGTTGTGTCCACATGAGGTGGATCATTAGCTTAAACCACTTAACAGTGGAAAGCTTGATCCTTATGAATTTTGCTTCCCTCAAGAGGGAACAAGGGAACCTTCAAAAGGTTTTGTTTCAAGAGCAGTTTTATTACACATATGTTTGGTTTTGGCCTGTAGTTTTTACATCTGACTATTTACATCTGACTATTTGCATCTGAATGTAACTGGGCAAAGAGGAACTTAATGAGGTTCAGCAAGGATAAGTGCAGAGTTCTGCAGATGGGAATGAGTAATAAACTGCACCAGTACAGGTTAGGAGGTGATCTGGTGCAGAGCAGCTCTTTGGAAAAGGACCAGGGAGTCCTGGTGGACAACAAGTTCTCCATGGCACAGCAATGTGCCCTTGTGCCAAGAAGGCCAATGGAGTGCTGGGATGCATTGAGAGGAGTGTGTCCAGCAGACCAAGGAGTTTCTCCAACCCCACTACTCTGCCCTAGTGAGGCCCCACCTGACATATTGCATCCAGTTCTGGGCTCCCCAGTTCAGGTGTAGAGAGTCCAACAGAGGGCTACGAGGATGATGAAGAGACTGGAGCACTGCCTGATGAGGAAAGGCTGAGAGCCCTGGCACTGTTTAGTCTGGAGAGGAGATGACTGGGAGGATCTACTGAGGGCCAGAGGTCAGGAAGGAAGGGATAGGGACAGCCTCTGCGCACTTGTGCCCTGAGATAGGACAAAGGGCAGTGGGAGCAACATGAGGAAGAACTTCTTTACTGTAAAGGTCCCAGAGCACTGGAACAGGCTCCCCAGAGTGACTGTGGAATCTCCTTCTCTGGAGATTTCAAGACCCATCTGGATGTGTTCCTGTGTGACCTGCTCTAGGTTCTGTTGACCTGCTTTAGCTTCTATGGTCCTGTTCTGGCAACGAGGTTAGACTAAAGGTCTCTGGAAGTCCCTTCCAACCCCTACCATCCTGTGACCCTGTGAATATTTATTTCCCAGCATTCTGTCATGAGAGTAGGTAGTGAGAAGAGCTTTTGGTCAGAGACCTGTGAATAAAGGATGAAGCCCCCTCCTGCTGCTACTTCATGCTTCTCAGTCATGCTTAACTTTACAAGCTGAAGAACTGATTTTTTTGCTTCTCCAATAATTTTATTACGTGGTTCCTTTAAGGGAAAAAGAAAGAAGTTCTAATAGAATTTTTAGTGCTCTTCAGCCCATGGAAGCCATGATGTATTCCTGCTGAGCCGCCTGGCTTCATTTTATCCTTTCCACGCTACGCTGCACTCTGCCACTGTCTGAAGTAAATTGAAAATGTATCATTTGGTTTGAAATGTTCCTGCAGCGGTTGAGGGATGTATTTCCTTGCCTGCTCATAAATGACTGTGATGAATGGACTGCCTGAGATGCACAGATAGTAAATCTATCATCAGCTTCTGTGGGGGAAAGCAAAGAGGTGTCTCTTGTGCTATAAACCCATACTTCTTCTGGCTGCGTAAAGATTAGTCTGTGGAGAATTAATTGGTGCTGATCCCCGTTATTAACAAAACACTCTCTAAACCAAGTTTTTAATTTGCATCTTGTCAAAGCTCCACATTTTTTTTTCTTGCTGATCCTGGGGGTTTCCAGTCAGTGGGACGATGACAGTGATCCCCCACCGTGCAGTTGCTCTGAGTAACGGAGTCACGGCAGCTGCTCCAAAATACTTTTACTGGAGCTGTTATGCATGAAATTTGTTGTTGAGGGAAATTTGTTCTTGGTGTTTGGCTGCTTCCTCTGGTTGCTGGAGCTGTCAGATGCAGCATCTTTGGATCAGTTCAGGATGAAATCACAGCTGCTCAACTCTATTAGAAACATTAAACATTTATGATTGAGGTGTATCAGGAGCATCCCTGGATACAGGATCATGGAATTTTAGCTCTTTTTTTTTCAGTCCTTTCAGGGAAACAAAATCTATAAATGAGTTTGGCTCCTGATACTTCTGTTTGTTCCCTCCCAGCAAAGGTATTATGTAAATAGAGAGGGTTTGTTAGGTTGGTTTTTGGTTTTTTTTTTGGTTCTTTTTCCCATTCATTCTACTCCTTGAGTATATTCCAGCTAATTTCAAGCTGTGACAGCCTGCCTGTTTCTGAGCTAATTGAGAGGCAAGTCTGTTGCACTCCACTAAACAAGGCAAGAGAAATATTCTCCCTGAACTGCAGTTTCTATAATAATTTGATGTCAAACCTTGGCTGAAACGTTCAACCTTCATGTTCTCAGACAGGTTTGAGCTCCTCTGGAAAGACACATAGAGTCCAGCTCCTTACTGCTTTAAATATTGGTCCCTGCAGAGGACAACACCACATGGTGCTGGCAGGATTCCTTACACAAAGTTGGGTTTGCTCAGCACGTTGGCTCTGGGATGGTCTTGGATGGTGGAGGGTGATTGAATTTATTTACCCTTAACAATTTATTTACCCTTAATTTATCCATGGCTGGGAGGTTGGAGTAGATATCTCTAAGGTCCTCTCCAACCTAAGCTATTCTATGACTAATGGAAAGATTTTGCATTCAGTTATTTTGGGCCACCTGAAAAAAACAAAGTGCAATGGTTCAGTTATAAAAGCTTCAAGCTCTTACTGTACCCCTCTCAGCTATTCATTCAGTGCTGCTGAAAATAACATTGCTGTGATCACCCCAAAACAATAGGCTGGAGCTATTTTGGGCAGCTGCTGCCTTCTTGAAGAGATGCATTAGAGTCAAGAGGCTTCATCAGGAGTCAGAATTTCACCCCAGTTTTAGTAATGGGGACAGCAATGTGCCCTTGTGGCCAAGATGAAGTACAAGGGCATCCTGGGGTCTATCAAGAAAAGTGTGGCTAGCAGGTCTAGGGAGGTTCTTCTCCCCCTAAACTCTGCCATGGTGAGACCACACCTGGAATACTGTGCCCAGGGATCTGATGGAGAGAGTCTGATGTAGGCTACAGGGATGACTGGGGAACTTGAGTGTCTTTGCTGTGAAGAAAGACTGAGAGAGACCAGAGGCTGTTTAATCCAGAGAGGAGAAGACTAAGAGGGGATCTGATCAATGTCTGTAAATATCTGAGAGGTGCGTGTCAGGATGAAGGTGCCAGGCTCTATTTGGTGATGTCCAGTGATAGGACAAGGAACAAGCTGAAACACAGGAGATTCCACCTCAACATGAGAAAAAAACTTCTGTGCTGTGAGGGTGCTGGAGGCCTGGAGCAGGCTGCCCAGAGAGATTGTGTAATCTCCTTCTTGGAGACTTTCAAAACCCACCTGGATGTCTTCCTGTGTGACCTGCCCTTGGTAAAAGTGCTTTGTCAGGAGGGTTGGACTGAATAATCTCTGGAGGTCCCTTCCAACCTGTAACATTCTGTGATTCTTACTTGAACACTTCCTTTTATTAGAATTGCAGAATCACAGAATGCCTTGGGTGGGAAGGGACCTATAAATGTCCCTAGGTAGTTCAAGCCCCTGCAGTTAGCAGAGACATCTGCAACTAGAGCAGATTGCTCAGAGATCCAAATAACCTGGAATGTTATCAAGGATGGGACATCTACTATCTCTCTGGGCAAACTGGGACAGAGTGTCACCACCCTCACAGTAAACAATTTCTTCCTTCTCCACTCTGAATCTCTCTCTTGTAGTTTTAAACCGTCACCCCTTGTTCCTGCCACAACAGGCCTTGAGAAAAAAGTCTGTCCACAGTGTTCTTTTAGGCCCTTTGAAGCACTGCAAGGTCGCCAGAAGGTCTCCTTGGAGCCTTCTCTTCTGCAGGCTGAACAAGCCCAGCTTACTCAGCCTGACCGCCCAGCAGAGCCCTTCCAGCTCTACCAGCACCTCTGGCCTCGCTCCAGCAAGTCCCTGTATGTGCTGTGCTGAGGACTCCAGAGCTGGCCCCAGCAGTGCAGAGAGGACTAGAAGATGCAGATGTTGAACCTTAACATGCATATTTGTGCAGAGAAGCAAAACAAATTATGTGCATCACATCCTTGAGCTTCAGTGTTCCTTCACCAGGGAGATTACCCTTGTGGAGGTGAGGGATCATGTTTGCTCCTCTTGCAGTATGCAAATGTTAGGTAATTGTATCCTGCTTGAACTAGAAGTGATTTACCCAGGCAGTTACGTGAAGCTCACCTGCTTTAATTGTTCTTTTCTCTGGGAAGGGTCCTGTGGCAGCACCTATGAACCTCTGCAGCTTGCTTGGACTTGTGAACTGAGGCTGCAGTGAAACTCCTGATGGCCCAAATGAGTCCCAGCATGGCTGGGCTTCTACCTTGATGGTCTGTGGACCATCCACAGTGATTTCAGGAGTGTGATCTCTTGCTGCATCAGTAGTGTTGGATAGCTGCCTAGTCTACCATGGGACAGGAAGGCAAGTTGATTCACTAGCTTCAGGACCAAAGTCTAATCTGATAGCCACCTACAAAGGCGTGACCATCTCCTGCGCAGTACAGAAGCGTCTCCTCTTGTTGAGGTGGAACCTCTCGTGTTCCAACTTGTACCCACTTGTCCTACCACTAAGCATCAGCAAACAGCCTGGCACCTTCATCCTGGCACCTGCCCCTTAGATATTTATAGACATCAGGATCCCCTCTCAGCCTTCTCTTCTCCAGATTAAAGCAGCTGTGGGATGTCCACCTCTGCCTCAGTTCAGGAAGACGACAGATTTTGCTGCTTTCTGCCCAGCTTGGAGCCATGTCCTCAGTTAGGGCTGCTACCTCTTCACCATCTGCTCATTGCTGGGGGAGCCTACGTGGCACTTCCAGGACAGACTGTTTTTTTCTCTCAAAAGAGCAGCAGTTAATAATATCAATCTCTAAACTGACCATGCAGGTTGATGAGAATACTCCTTCCTCTTTCCTCCCTCTTACCAAGCTGTCCTTGGCTTGAGGAACGTCTAAGCTAGGCAGGAGGTCTCCAGCATCACACGCTTGGCTGTGTGCCTCGGGCACTGCATGCTCGGCTTCTCCTATCAGGTCTGATTTGGAGCTGCATAAAGCCTCAAATGTGCTTTCAATGAAAAGGGGCTTCCTCTGCACCCAGCAAAAGGAGCGAGATGGGAAAGGTAATTATAGAACAAAGGCACCCGGGGAGCCAGGTTAGGCTTAAACACTGTGTGACACAAGTCTGTAGTCCTGCCTGATCTCTGTGTTTGGTTTTGCTGCACCTCCCCCCAGACAGAGTTCCCATAGCAGGTATCTGATTTGTTTTAGTGATAATCCAGTTCTTTTGGTGTTGGCACTGTGCCCAGATGGCCAAGGAGGCCACCAGCATTCTGGCTTGGATCAGCAAGAGTGTGGCCTGTAGGACAAGGGCAAGAATTGTCCACCAGTGCCAGTGCACTGGTGAGGCCACACCTTGAATCCTGTTTTCAAGTGTTGCACCCCTCACTCCAAGAAGGACATTGAGGGGCTGGAGCATGTCCAGAGAAGGGCAACAAAGCTGATGAAGGATCGGGAGAGCAGGTCTGATGAGGAACAGCTGAGGGACCTGGGTTTGTTCAGCCTGGAGAAAAGGAGACTGAAGGGAGACCTTCTGGCTCTCTACAACTCCCTGAAAGGAAAATGGAGGCAGGTGGAGGCTGTTTTCTTCTCCTTAGTATCAGGTAATATAATGAGAGGAAATAGCCTTAAATTATGCCAGAGGAAGTTTAGGATTCTTCCTCCCTGGAGGTGTTTAAAGCCAGCCTGGATGAGGCCTTGAGCAGCCTGCTCTAGTGGGAGGTGTCCCTGCCTATGGCAGGGGGTTGGAGCTGGATGATCCTTGAGGTCCCTTCCAACCTAAACCATTCTATGATTCTATGATTCTCTTCAGAACTAGCATATCATTTCCAAAGGGAATAGCATCACTAAGGTGCCAGGCTCTAGTGGTGCTCAGTGATAGGACGAGGAACAGTGAGTACAAGCTGGAACACAGGACATTCCCCCTCAACATGAGAGAAGATGTCCTGTGCTGTGAGGGTGCTGGAGGCCTGGAGCAGGCAACCAAGAGAGATTGTGTAACCTTCTTCTCTGGAGACTTTCAAAACCCACCTGGATGTCTTCCTGTGTGACCTGCCCTAGGTGACCCTGCTTTGCCAGGGGGGTTGAACTGGATGATCTCTGAAAGTCCCTTCTAACCCCTATCATTCTGTGATCCTGTGAGTTGATGGATAAATTGACTTGGGAATCACATAATCAGAGAAACATCCAGGTTGGAAAAGCCCCTCAGCATCACCAAGTCCAGCCTATAACCTTACTCTACTTAAACCATACCCAAATGACCCTTAAACACATCCAGGGTGGGTGGGTGAACCACCTCTCTGGGCAGCTCATTCCAGTGCCTGACCACTCTCTGTGAAAATTTTTTTCCTACTGTCCAATCTGAACCTACCCAGTCTCAGCTTGTGGCAATTCCCCTAGTCCTGTCTCCAGTTACCTGTGAGAAGAGACCAGCAGCAGCCTCACCACAGTGTCCCTTCAGATAGTTGTAGACAGCAATTAGGTCTCCCCTCAGTCTCCTCCAAACTAAACAGCCTCAGCTCCTTCAGTTGCTCCTCATAAGATTTATTCTCTAGGCCCTTCCCCAGCTTTGTTGCCCTCCTCTGGACCCACTCCAGCACCACCACATCTCTCCTGTATTGTGGTGCCCAAAACTGAACACAGTACTTGAGATGTGGCCTCACCAAAGCGGAGTGCAAGGGGACAATCACCTCCCTACTGCTGCTGGCCACAGCATTTTTAATACAAGTCAGTATGCCATTGACTTTCTTGGCCACCTGGGCACACTGCTGGCTCATATTCAGCTGCCTGTCTTTTACAACCCCCAGATCCCTTTCTGACAGGTATCTCTTCAGCCACACTGCTCCAAGCCTGTAGCATTGCTTGGGGTAAAGAAGCACATCAGAAGTGAAAACAACTTGTTCCAAGTAGAAATGCACAAAGGTCATTCAGTGGAAGGAGAGAGCTGAAACTCAGGGTCAAGTCTGTGGTGACCTCACTTCTTTCAAGTGGTTCTGAAAGAACATTCTTCAACAGCAGGCACATTTAAGGTACATCTGGCCCATCTTATCCAGACCATGTTTTTGCCACGAAAGGCTGGGGTGGATGATCCTTGAGGTCTCTTCCAACCCAGCATTGTATGATTTTATGATCTATGCTCAGAGTGGTCTGAGAGTTTTGTATTTTGAATTTGTCTGTGATTCCAAAAGGAGTCACAGGAAGTTGAGGAGATGATGTCCAACATAAAGACTAATCCTGTCTGTGCTTTGCTTTCAGGTGGTCCTACCATGACTTTTTCAATAGGTATCGTGTCCTTATGAAAAAGAGAGACCTCTCTAAGAATGACAAGAAGCAGATCTGCCAGTCTCTGTTGGAAGAACTTATTAAGGTGAGCTGGGACCAGATCTTACAGCAGTGATTCAGTGTGAAAGCTTACGGCTTTGATATTAATTGAATTGCTCTTCCTGCCGCTACTTCATCTGCTGCTCATGTAGATGTTTTTTCAGCCTGGGCAACCTGGGGCTTGCTCCAAAATGAGACAGTCTTGCAAGGAGGTAGAGAGAGCAAGCATGCCATGGGATCTCTTGATTGCAGTCAAGCTGAACATACCATTTCTTACCAGCATACCATTGGAGGGCCACAAAGATGAAGTGAGAACTGGAACCCCTCTTCTATGAGGCCAAATGGAGAGCTGGGTTTGTTCAGCCAGAAATAGAGAAGGCTCCATTGAGACCCTCTGACGGCCTTTCAGGACTTGAAGGGGCCCGGGAGAAAGATAGGGACAGAGTTTTAAAAAGAGCTTGTTGTGATAGGGCAAGGGATGATGATGTGTAACTGAAAGAGGGAGATTCAGACTGGAGAGAAGGAAGAAACAATTTGCACTGGGGGTGGTGGCTGCAGGAGAGTTGAACTAGATGACCTTTAAGGGTTCTGCCCAGCACAGTCCATGGTCTTTAGTCAAACATTAAATGACTCTTAGCACAAAGGAGTGAGAGTAGAAGGCACTAAATGCCCTGTCTTGATGTGTGGGAGAATTTTAAAAGACACTAATATGTAGAAAAAGCTTCTCATAGATGGGACTTGATTCCCTTTAAGCAAGCAAGAAGTTTGTACCACCTCTCCTCACCAAAACCTTGCTACCAAGACTTGTGCATTATGTTTAAGTCACAAATTTGCACAGAAAGGGTAGATTCAGATTAGATATGAGAAAGAAATTCTTCACTGTGAGCGTAGTGAGACACTGAAACAGGTAGCGTGGAGAGGTTGCATGGGATGCCACATCCCTGGAAAAGTTCCAGAATGGGACTCTGAGTAACCTGCTTTAGCTGAAGCTATCTCTGCCCATGGCAAGGGAATGGAATTCGATGATCTTCAAGATCCATTCCAATCCAAACCATTCTATGAAATCCCTTCCAACCCCAAACCATTTGATAATTCTGTGGAAGTTTTCTTCCTGTTGTCTTGCTGTTGAGCAGCCCAGCATGTGCACAGCACCCAGGCGTATTTCAATCTTTGGTCTCTGTTTTCCTTGTGGGATTTTGAGGAATTTCCTCAGCTGGGCTCCCCTCAGCAAAGACCTTATTCTCCTTGTGCGCTAAGCATTTCCCTTAGCTGCAGAACCACCTGCAGCGCATCTCTGACTTTTGCAGATGGAAGCCTTATTTTATTTGGAACCAGGCCTTTTCTTAAAGGCTTCTGAGATTGTGCTGCTCTATTTAACTTTGGAAAACAGCCCCAAAAGCTCCCCAAACCCAACCTACAACCAAAGAAACCATTCCAGATTTGTGTAAACAAATGGAATTTAAGAGTGAATCCTAGTGTTGAGTTCCTCAGTGGGTATGAAGTAGCTCAAGTAATTTGGAGTCTAGTAGTATCTTTGTCACCCCATTAGGTAGAGCTGCTAAATTTGATTGAAAGTGGGGGGGGTTTAATAGCTATTGAGATGAAACAAAGAAGTCCGCCTTAATTAAATTTAGTTTCCTTTATGCTTTTGTCAAGGGTCCAGATAAGTTCCAGTTTGGACGTACCAAGATCTTTTTCCGTGCAGGCCAGGTGGCATATCTGGAGAAACTACGAGCAGATAAGTTCAGAGCTGCCACTATCATGATCCAGAAGACAGTGCGAGGCTGGCTGCAGAGGCTCAAGTACCAAAGGCTGAGGCAAGCTGCAGTCATCCTCCAGTGCTACGCACGTGGGCGCATGGCACGGAGGTGAGTCCTAGGATGCCCTCTGAGGATGGGTTGGGTGGCAAGGCAGGTGGGAAAGCACTTATGGGCACTTTGATTCCCAGGTTGTTCCATCTTATAGGCATTCTCATTGCATGAGAAGCTTTGAAAATACACTTCATGAGGGCATTTCAGTCCTGTGAGAACAAGACCCATATTATGCATGCAGACATCTCTGTGTTGAAGGTGTCTGTGCTAAAGTCAAGATGCATTCCTGGCCTCTCTCCAGCATTATTCAAGGGCAAGAGATGAAAATTCTCGGTTTGATTTTGTAGCGCATTGATTTAATTTTGTAGGTGCTGAGCCAGCACCAGGACATGAGAGCAGCTGACCCACTGAAAGGTAGTTCTGCTGAGAAGAACCTGGGAGTGCTGGTGAAAAATAAGTTCATCGTGAGCCAGCAATGTGATTTTGTGGACAAGAAGGCTGGTGGTCTCCCGAGATGCATCAGGAAAAGTGTGGCCAGCAGATCACAGAGGAAAGTTCTCCTCTTCCTCCACTCTGTCCCAGGGAGGTCATACCTGTTGTGACCACTTTTGGGCTCCTCAGTTCAAGAGAGACACCAGTGGAGGCTATAAAGGTGCTGAGGGCCCTGAAGCATCTCTGTGAGGAGAAAAGGCTGAGAGCCTGGAGAAGAGCAGCCCCAGAGGGCATCTGTTCAATGCTCAGCAAGAGATAAAGGGTGGGGGGCAAAAGGATGGGGCCAGACTCTTGTTAGTCATGCCCAGGGACAGGATAAGGGGCAATGGGCACAAAATAAGGAACAAGAAATACAGAGTGGAACCCATAAGGTGCCACCTGAACTGGAGGAGAAACTTGTTTGTTATGACAGTGCTGGAGGCCTGGGGCAGGCTGCCCAGAGAGGTTGTGGAGTCTCCTTCTCTGGAGAGCTTCCAGCCCCCAGTGGCCATTGTGATTGTTGGCAAGCTGTTGTGTGTGCCCCTGCTTTAGCAGTGGGGTTGGACTGGATGATCTCTAGAGGTCCCTTCCAATGCTGGGGTTCTGTGGCTGCATGATAGGTAACTAGGTTATAATCACTGAGGCATACTGGGTGGAAGTGTTTCAGAGAACTAATATTTTTCTGGTGTTTGGATTGGCCAGGGAGTCCTTTGCTAGTTGCTGTTCACTCCACTTCTGCAGACATCAGGTTTGCATCTCTTTGATATCCAAGAATTGATTTTCTGGATGCTTTGTAATGAGGAAAATCACTGGCAGTGGACTCATTTACAGGACAGAGCCCAATGTTTAACTCTCCATGTGGAGGACCATCAAGATTTCTCTTGCTAGTGGCTTGCTGGGATTTTTGTAGGTACTGCTGTGCTGGAGCAGATGTGGAGTGGGAGGGAGACACCAGTCAAACAATGTAAAAGCATCTCAACACACAGGTCATCTTGCATCTTGTACTCCATGTCAAATGCTGCTGTTCCTCTGCATCTAGCCAAGATGGCTTCCGGCACTTCATAGATAAGAACAAGGAGTAGATTTAGATCCTTTTAGCTTTGTTTCCTTTCTGGTTTTCTGCTTAGAGAAGCTGTGGTTTACTAGCTGTGTTCTTTGTCTTTGAGCAGCAGTGTTCTCCCTGGTTCTGAGTTAACATCTACAAATCAGAAGTGCCTAATCTGCAGCCCAGTGAGCCCTGCTTGGACATGGGCAGCATGAGATGCCACCTCTATGGTACAAAGCTCCTGAAAAGTCACTTCTTCACGCCTGGTCATAGAATCATTGAGTGGTTTGGGTTGCATGGGACCTTTAAAGGCCACCTAGTCTAACTGTCCCATAGTGAGCAGGGATATCTGCAACTAGAGCAGGTTGCACATAGCTCCAAACAACCTCATGCAGAATGATTCCATGGATGGGGCATCTGCCACCTCTCTGGGCACCCTGAGACAGGTTCTTAGCACAGCCAGTGTAAAAAATGTCTTCATTTGACCTAGTCTACATCTTCTCTCTTTGAATTCAAACCATTACCCCTTGGCCTGTCACAACAGGCCCAGCAAAACTCTGTCCCCAGCTTTCTCAGAGGACTCTCTGAGTGCTGCAAGGCCACCAGAAGGTCTCCCTGGAGCCTTCTCTTCTGCAGGCTGAACAAGCCCTACTCTCTCAGCCTGGCCTCCCAGCAGAGCCCTTCCAGCCCTGCCAGCATTGCTGTGGCCTCCTCTGGCCGCACTCCAACAGGTCCCTGTCTGTGCTGTGCTGAGGACTCCAGAGCTGCAA
The DNA here is from genome assembly GCA_013400475.1 of Tricholaema leucomelas. NCBI lineage: Eukaryota > Metazoa > Chordata > Aves > Piciformes > Lybiidae > Tricholaema lacrymosa > Tricholaema leucomelas. Next base: position 24,416 of record WAAF01016866.1, read on the forward strand.
GGGGGATGTCTCAGCAGAGCACAGGGGCAAAAGTGCCACACAGGTGTATCTGGGGCATTGCTGCTTGTGCAGTGGCCACTTCATTTACTTGAACAGTTCTTCCAGTAACAGAGCAGGATGTGCTGGAGATGCTTATCCCCATGGCTGTAACTCTTCTCAGCCTGGCCTCAGAGCAGAGCCCTTCCAGCCCTGCTAGCACTGCTGTTGCCGCCTCCTCTGTGAGCCTAGAGAAGTACAACAGCTTCTAAAGAAAAGAAAAAAAAACTGTGCTCAGTTTTAAGTAAGCCACCAAAGAGCTCCACTTTGCTTATTTGAGCCCCTCTCATCCCAGGATTCTCCACAATGCCAGTCTCTTTCAGAAGCACAGCTAACACCAGAAAATCCATTAGGAAGGATGATGTTCTTCCAAAATATAGTATGCTTTAGAGCAACATGGAAGTTCTTCAGCTTTAGCTGCTTGAGTAATTGATAGAAATTGACATTCGTGCAGCAGTTCAACTGGAAAGACCTTGTAGCCTTCCAGTACCATTACAGGTGAGTTTGGACGGGACTCTGAGCAACCTGTTCTAGTTGCAGGTGTCCCTGCGTAGGGGAATGAGCTAGATGATCTTTAAAAGGTCCCTTATCAACCCAAACCATTCTATGATTCTGTGATTTTACTTTGCATCAATCACCCCTGTAAGGAGAAGACAAGGAAACCCTGGTGATGTCAAGGTGACAGGCTACAATCCAAAAGAGAGGCTATGAAGCAGATATGTGAAAAAACAGCTGCTGCAGAGTTTCTTTAACACAGTTTTTGAGTTCACCTCTTGGTGTAAGTTTCACAGATGTGGATGTCATCTGCATTACTGCTTTTTCCTCTTTTCATTTGGAGACAAACCATCCCTCATCCTCTCTAGTATGCTGTGTTTGAGTGGGTCCTAATGAGAAACCATCACCTTTGACAAAAACAACGTGCAAGCCAATTCCCATATGGCTCTCCTAGTTCTGGTAATACTTTCCATAAAATAAAGTGGTGGATCAAGTGTCTGTGCAATGCTTTGTGCTGGGAGCAAAAAACAAGTCATAAATTCAGCCCTCAAATGAGCTAATTATCGAATTTAATGGAGGCTGTGGTGGGTTTGTTTTAACTGCGCAACAGCAAATTGAACCTCAATTCTGCTGGAGAGTGAGAGCAACGTGGCGCAGAGCTGGCCACGTCCCTCACTATTTGCTCTCTGTGATCTGCTGGAGGCCCTGCTCATGAATGTTGCCAAACCAGTGCACACCAGTTTAAATGTCAACTCAATTTGCTGCTGCTGTTTCTGAGTCAGTAGATAGCCTGTGCAATGCTTGTTTGCTCGAGGTAGCAGGGAGACAGAGCCAACCTGCGCCTTGGTTGGCTCAGAGAGAGTCCAAAGCAAGGATTAAAAAAAACAAGGGAAAATACTGGGTTTGATGTTGTGTTGGAGTGCTGGAGTGTACATATTCCTGGCTCCAGTGTTGCTGGGTGCCGTGGACACTGCCTCATGATGTATAGGTTCCTGTTATTCTAATGGAGAGTTGCTATCAGCTGGTCCCTTCTCAGCCCTGCCACTGGGGTGCTCTTTGTTAGAACTGTTGAATTGTTTAGGTTGGAAGAGACCTTTAAGGTCATCACCCAGCTCTCCCAAGTCACCACTAAACCGTGTTCCTCAGCACCTCATCTACACAGTTTTGAGGGGTCCAAAACTGAACCCAGGATCTGAAATGTGGTCTCATCAGTTCCCAGTGCAGGAGGACGATCCCTGCCATGGTCCTGCTGGCCACATTATTGCTGCTCCAGGCCAGGATGCTCTTGGCCTTCTTGGCCACCAGGGCACATGCTGGCTTATCTTCAGTGGGCTATTGACCAGCACCCCAGATCTTTTTCTACTGGCAGTTTTCTAGCCATTCGGCCACAAACGTGGAGCTTCCATGCAGTTGTTGTGACCCAGGTGCAGGACCCAGCGCTTGGCCTTGTTGAACCTCATCCCATTGGCCTCAGTTGTCCTTCTGTAGAGCTTCCCAACCTTCAAGCAGATTAGCACTTCTCCCTGACTTGGTACCATATGCAAACTCACTAAGGGAGCCTTGATCCCCTCATCCAGGTCATTGATAAAGACATTAAAGAGAACAGCCCTCACCCCAGAGGAACAGAAGACTCTGAGGTGTTCCTGAATACCATCAATCTTCTTCTGGACAAAAGGGAGTTTGGTTTTCTTACTAACCTTCTTCCTGTGCTTTACAGGCTTGCTGAGCACCTGAGGAGGACAAGAGCTGCCATCATCTTTCAGAAGCAGTACCGAATGCTGCGGATCTTCCGCGCTTTCCAGAGGCTCCGCAGCGCCACCGTCACTATCCAGGCCTTTGCTCGGGGCATGTTTGTCAGGAGGGTGTATCGCCAGGTACGGCTCCACGGCATGTCTGCTTTGGCAAAGAGTTGGGAGAGCTGTCATCTTTACTTCCAGAGCAAGCCATGAAAATGATCACAGGCCTGGAGCACCTTCCCGATGGGAACAGGCTGACAGAGCTGGGGCTGTTCAGCCTGGAGAAGAAAAGGTGCTGGAGGAGACCTTAAAGCAGTCTGCCAATACCTGAAGGCGCCTACAGGACAGCTGGAGAGGGACTTCTGACAAGCTCTGGGAGTGACAGGATGAGGGGGAATGGATTGAAGCTGGAGGAGGGCAGATTTAGACTGGAGATTAGGAAGAAGTTACTTACAGTGAGGCTGGTGAGACACTAGAACAGGTTGCCCAGGGAGATTGTGGATGCCCTTTCTCTGGAGGTGTTCAAGGCCAGGTTGGATGATGCCTTGAACAACCTGAGCTAGAGGAAGGTGTCCCTGCCCATGACATGTGGGTTGGAACCAGATGATCTCTAAGGCCCCTTCCAACCCAAACCATTTAGTGACTGCACTGGCACAGCACAGTGATATACTTACTGTGGTGGCCCTTTTGCTGTTTTCTGGATCTGACTGCCTCTGGTGCTTCTGGAATGCCCACAGTGATGGCCAACGTTGCCATTTAGAGCCAGGTAAGCAAAAATGGTTCTGTCTGCAGCACCTCAGTGGAGCAGCTAAATGAAGTTGGTAATTTGGGTGCTGGGAGGCATGGTGGAAATCTGGAAATGTCATTTGAGCTAACACAGACTCTGCAGAAACCTCCCTGGCAAACCCAATTTGTGTCTGAGCTGTGTGGCAGGTGCCAGTTCCAGCATGGCCAGAAGCCCAGTAGGGTCTGCCACAGACAGCTTCAAGTAATTTATTGATATAAATCCCTTTTTAATTAGTTCTCCCCATTAGCTTAGGAGCTGACAGCAAGGAAGTAAAGATCCAATGACAGCAAATGGTACAGTGAGAAATCATGTATCAGGAAACTGAGAGCAGCTTTGGGCAATCTTCTGTCTGCTCCTCAGATCCAGCCTTACTTTGGTAGTCACCTAAGGTATGCCTAATGGTGGTCACAGGAATACTCTGTGTTGTGGTTCAGCTCAGTGGTCTTACAAGTCTTTTCCAGCCTAAATGATTCTATGATGCTTAAAGAAGTCAGCCTTGATGAGCTAGATAGGTCTGCTCCAGGAGATGATGGAGTTTATCTGGACACCTGGTGATGGCCAGAGAAATCAGGGCTGTGGTGGATGCAGGTGATCAGGAATTTGTGCTGCCACTGCTCTGTCACATCTGTTTTTCAAATCAGAAACCTGTGCAGGGGAGGCAGCAGGTCCAGTATTTCAGCTCTGTGGAGATTCAAGGCAACCCAGAACCTCATAAAATGTAGAATCTGGTTGAAGGTCAGGCCTCTCAAATCTGAACAGCCTGAATGCCTGGAGCACCTGGATATAGGTACTGGATTCACAGATTCACAGAATGGATTGGGTTGGAAGGCACCTTGGAAATCACTTGGCTCCAGCCCTCTCCCATGGGCAGGGACACCTTCCACTAGCCCAGGTTGCTTAAGGCCATCCAGCCTGGCCTTGAACATCTCCAGAGCAGGGGCATCCATGATCTCCTTGGGCAAGCTGGGATATAGGTGTCAGGACAAGTGTGTGCTCAGGCAGTGAAGTAGGGTTTCTTCTAGCTCTTTGGGCACCCTTAGCTTCTTTTATATCTGAGAGTGCCAAGGCTGCAAACATAAAAAGCTCATTTCAGGGTAACTCTTGCTACATCCAAAGTTCAGGTGGTCTCTTTACTCTGGATTAAAATTTACAGGTGCAAAGGAAGCCTTAGAGTGAAACAGATAGAGTTGTTTTGGATGGAGAAGACCTTCAAGATCATCAAGTCCAACCATTAACCCAGCAGTGCCAGGTCACGACTAAACCATGTCCCTCAGCACCCCATCTCTATGGCTTTGAAGCACATCCAGAGATGGTGACTCCACCACTGCCCTGGGCAGCTTAGGCTAGGCCTTTACAACCCTTTTGGGGAAGAAATTGTTCTTCATGTCCAACCTAAACCTCCCCTGGCACAGAGTGAGATCATTTCTTCTTGTCCTATCACTTGTTCCGTGGGAGAAGAGACCAGCCCCTACCTGGCTCCAGCCTCCTTTCAGGGAGCTAAGGAGAGCCAGAAGGTCTCAAATAAGCCCTTTCCAGACTAAACAACTCCAGTTCCCTCAACTGCTCCCTCCTAAGCCCTGTTTTGCACACCCTTCACCAGCTTTATTGCCCTTCTCTGGACCTGCTCTGGTCCTTCAATGCCCCTCTTGGAGTGAGTTGCGTTTGTAAGAGAAGCTGATATGGTGCTTTTTCTGATAGAGCTGGCTCCAAACTAAGTCACAGCAAAACATCTTCCAATGCTGAAGTTCTCCTTTTACCTCAAAACACTGCAGCATAGATCAGAATAAGGAAGGAACTTCTTGTTGAGTAGGGTTATATTTTGGTGATCCTGAGGGTCTTTTCCAACCTGGATGTTTCTGTGATTCTGTGAAGTTACTCACAACGTGCTGGTTGTTTCTCTGTCAGCCTTCAGGTTCAGGGGAAGGATTGGAACGGTTTGCTCTAAATTTTTGGGGACAAGTTCAACACAAAAGTGCCAGAAGTTTCACAAGATAAAATAGGAGTTTCTAGAAATCAAGTAATTCAGGAGAACTGGCTGCAGACTGGAGTGAAAGGCTTTTGTTTGAATGTTGTCCACATGATAATGAAGTCCCATGAAGACAGGAGCTGCCTGCAGTAGAACTGATCATAATGCAGGGGTGGGTGGAACACAATGAAACCTGTTCTTCTGTGAGTAACACCTGGTGCTGAAGGAACAGTAAGTTTACTGCTAGGTCTTTATGTTTCTTCCGCTAGCTCTCTATCTTCTGGACCTGAGTGCTCTTCTGAGGTGGGTCCATGAGTTCATACTTGAGCCTTCCTGTCCCCTGCATCCTCTACTCACCAGCCAGGATTACAGCAGTTCAAATGTCCACATTTAAAAAAACTAAAATCTCCCTTCAGTCAACTGTGATCATTTCCCTGTGGTTGCTGAGGAGTTTGCTTTGTTCTGTGGGCTGCAAAGATACTGAGAGGAGGACATCTCTCTTATGAGGAATGTTTGAGACTTTATAGTCTGGAGAAGAGTAGTCTGAGAGAGATCTCATCAGTGCTGATCAATACTTCAAGAGTAGGTGTCAAGAGGGTGGGACAAGGCTTTATTCAGCAGTGCCCAGTGACAGGACAAGGGATAATGGGCACAAACTTGTACATAAGAAGTTCCATGTGATCATAAAGAGGAACTTTGTTAATTTAAAGGTGTCAGAGCACTGGAGCAGGCTGCCCAGAGAGGTGGTGGAGTCTCCATCTCTGGAGACATTCAAAACCCACCTGGGTATGCTCCTGTGTGACCTTCTCTAAGTGAAGCTGCCTTGGCAATGGGGTTGGACTTCGCCTCCAAAGGTCCCTTCCAACCCCTGCCATTCTATGATTCTATGTTTTCACTGTCCAAGCATATCTTGACTTCTTGGCTTGTAAAAGAGGACTGGATATGTCCTACCTGCACCACTTAAGTGCAGTGACTGAATCACAGAAACATAGAACAGCTTAGGGTGGAAGAGACCCTAGAGATCATCTAATCCAACCCCCTGCCATGGGCAGGGACTCCTTCCACTATCCCAGCTTGCTCAAGACCCCATCCAACCTGGCCTTGGACACCTCCAGGGAGGGGGCATCTACAACCTCTCTGGACAAACCTCTCTGAATAACCTCCCTTCAGGAGGTAAGGTTGAAGTCCTCCGTCCCATCTGTGAAAGAAGATGCCGAACAACAGCCTCTCTTTCCGTCCACTGCCCCCTGCACCTCCCAGCCTTTTGGAAAGCAGGTTAGGAGGTGCTGACTGCCATGCTGCAGCCAAACTGGGTGACTGTCCTGCTTTTGCCCATGTCTTTGCAGGTCCTTGCAGAGCACAAAGCCACCATCCTGCAGAAGTACGCCCGCAGCTGGCTGGCCCGCTCGCGCTTCCGCCGGGTCAGGGCTGCCACCATCACCCTGCAGTGCTACTACCGGCGCATGAAAGCCAGGCAGCAGCTGAAGGCTCTGAAGATTGAGGCTCGCTCAGCACAACACCTGAAGAAGCTCAACATTGGCATGGAGAACAAGGTGGTCCAGCTTCAAAGGAAGATCGATGAGCAGGTACTTGCTGGGTTGTGCTGGGACGTGTCTAATCCTGCTTCTGCTTTGCTTCTCTTGTGTTGTCCTTCCCAGGAAAGATTTGATCTTTCCATGATGCCTAGGAAGGACACTGCAGTGGTGGCAGCCTTCTGCTGGTGCAGAGGAGTAGGACACCACCAGGAAAGTGCAGGTGCATTGAATCTTGAGTCTCCACCTGCCATCTGAATTGCCTGCTCAGTAAGCTGCAAAAGCTTACTTGTGATTGTTGTGAGATCAGCCCAGAAGAACTTGGAGGAGGAAGACAAAGTGGACATTTTGAAAGCTGCTGCTTGAAACCCCAAATCTGCTCCGTGTGAGATCCCTGTGTCAAACCAGCTTTGGGCTGCATTTTTCCTTGCAGGCACTGAGGAGGCAGAGTGTCTGCCACAGTTTGTTGTACTCAACCATGTCTGATGAGTCACCTAGGAGGTAAAGAGTACATTGGGTAGATACTCACTGTGCAAAGCAGTTGGAGCATGTTTGTGTTCCTGGGTGTAACAGCAGTTGAGAGATGTAAGAGCCATGATGAGGAGTGATGTGATAGATGCCTGCGTGGATGGTTTGAAGGTCTCACTGTGACAGCCTGATCACAGAGAGGGCTTTGTCAAATGCCACTTGTCATTAATGAGCTGCAGGATAGTAGTTTGGCTGCACACTTAAAAGGAAGCAAACCTGCAGAATCAGAGAGCTACAGAAAGGTTTGGGTTGGAAGTGATTGCTAAAGCTCATCTAGTCCAAGTCCTGCAGTCAGCAGGGACATCTGCAACTAGAGAAAACTGCTCACTGCTCCAAACGACATCACCTGGAATGCTTCCAGGGATGGGGCATCTCCCACCTATTTGGGCAGCCTGGGACAGGGTCTTGCCACCCTCAGGGTCAAAGATTTCTTCCTTCTCTCTACTCCCATCTCTGTCTTTTAGTTCAGACCATCACCCCTTGGCCTGTCACAACAGGCCTGTCCAAAACTCTGTCCCCAGCTTTCTTAAAGGACTCTCGAAGCACTGCAGACCCACCGGAAGGTCTCCTTGGAGCCTTCTCTTCTGCAGACTGAAAAAGCCCAACTCTCAGCCTGGCCTCACAGCAGAGCCCTTCCAGCCCTGCTAGCATTGCTGTGGCCTTCCCTGGCCCTGCTCCAACAGGTCCCTGTGTGTGCTGTGCTGAGGACTTCAGAGCTGCCCCCAGCACTGCAGAGGTGGTGTCTCAGAAGACCATAGCAGAGGGGCAGAATCCCCTCCCTGTCCCTGCTGCCTACACTTCTGGGGATCAACCCAGAACAGTGCTGGCTCTGGGCTGGCAGTGCTCAGTGCTGGCTCATGTCCTTGTCTGCACCCACCAGCACCCGAAATTCCTTTTCCACTGGGCTGCTCTCCAGGCCTTCATCTCCCAGCCCGGGTTGATACTGGAGGTTTCTCAGACCCAGGTGTGGTACCTTGCACCCTGTTGAACATCATGATGTTTCTTATCCATCTGTATCCATTAAATGCCCTTTTACAGACAGGAGAAACATTCTTTGGTGGTTGAGATGTCTACTTAATGATAAAATGGTTTGGGCTGGAAGAGACCCTCAACATCAACTACTTGCAATACAGACATCAACTACTTGCAGTACAGACATCAACTACTTGCAATTCCTCTGTACTCAGTAATAGTTTGTGTTTGGGATGTTGTCAGGCATAACTCACACATCAGACATGGTTTCTTTGCCACTGTAAATATCTCCCTGCATGATACCAGAGGACCTTTGTTTGTGAAGATGAGGAGGAATGACTCTGCTTTGGCTCAGATACTGCAGAGACAAGACACCCAAGGGTTTGCCTTACACTGACCTCTCTCACTCTGGTTATCACTGGCTTCAAAGTGCTCACCCCAGTAGAGTCTGCCATAAGTATAAGGTTTTCTGCATATTTGTACAATAGAAACCTGTCTGTTGTGACTCTTCTTCTGGAGGGTGTTTGGTGGAATTAATTTGGACAAGTCATTTCAGGTCCATGTATTTGTGAGCATAGTGTGGCCAGCAGAAGCACAGAACATTAGAGATTGTAAGGGTGTCCAGAGATCATCAAGTCTAACTCCGCTGCCAAAGCAGGATCACCTCGGGCAGTCACGTCACAGGGGAGGTTCTCTACTCTGACCTAGGGAGGCCACATCTCAAATATAGTGTCCAGTTCTGGGCTCCCCAGTTCAAGAGATACAGGGAACTACTGGAGAGGGTCCAGCAGAGGCTACGAAGATACTGAGAGGCCTGGAGCATCTCTGCGTGGAGGAAAGGCTGAAAGCCCTGAGACTGTTCAGCCTGGAGAAGAGCAGCCCCAGAGGGGATCTGATCAGTGCTCAGCAAGAGATAAAGAGTGGGGGGCAAGAGGATGGGGCCAAACTCTTGTCAGTGATGCCCAGGGACAGGCCAAGGGACAGTGGGCACAAAGTGGAAGCCAGAAGGTTGCACCTGAACAGGAGGAGAAACTTGTTCATTGTGAGGGTACTGGAAGCCTGGAGCAGGCTGCCCAGAGAGGTTGTGGAGTCTCCTTCTCTGGAAAGCTTCCAACCCCCACTGGCCATTGAGATTGTCGGCAAGCTGCTGTGTGCCCCTGCTTTAGCAGCAGGGTCGGATTGGATGAGCTGCAGAGATCCTTTCCAACCCCATCAGTTGTGCAGTTCTGTGGTTTGGGCTGGACTTGTGCAGTGAGCATGAACATCTGCAGTGGGTCTTCTGAACCAATCCTTCTGCTGGAGGTGTGGGTATAGAACAATGAAGAAACCCCAATTTTTGGATAATGTTAACTTTCCTGTTAACAGGATTATGAAGTATAAGCAAGGTCTCCTTTGAGGAAGGAGACATGAAGAGCTTTTAGACAGGCAGAAGTAATAAGCTGGATCTCATTTTGATCTCACTCCAACTCGGTGCAGTGCCTCTTGAAGGAGGTACTTTGATGTTTTCTGTGTGACTTTTGGAGTGATTAACCACTGCTGTCTGCTACTCGTGGTAGCACATCCAGTGAGCTCATTTTAACCATCCTTTCAGGTCCGGGGTGCTTTGGATGTGCTCATGAGCACCATTCCAGTGGACTTTCTTCTTAGTGCACTGGAGCAGTGAGTTTGTCACATCCTCTTTTTCCTGCGGTGTCCATTCTAGTTCTGGCTCATCCATGAACACCACCTTCCAAAAACCCAATTAAGCCTTCAAGATAAGAAATAATCACAGCTGAGCTGCAGTGGTACCATTTTCTGACTAATCGTGGAAGAAAATGTTTTTTCTATTCCTGCTACTTCAGCTCAGGCATGAGTGGAGAGACACAGCACTCCCTGTGCCCCTAAGGAAGAGGAGATCTTTCTTTGAAAGCATTCAAACCTCTGGTTGTACATCAGCCTCAGCACACCCACTGAAGCATCTCGAACTGGGGCTATTTAGTTCTGTTTCCAAATCAGCTGAGGGATGTTTTGGTTTTTTTTTTTTTTTTTCTGTGAAAGAATCTGCACTGGACCACTTTTTTTCCTGGCCTCACAGGACCAGTTATCTTCTTTTTGTTGTACTTTTCAGCCAAGGTTTTGTTTTGGTTTTTTTTTTTATTTTCAGTGTACATATTTTAACTGCCTGAGATATTTCCCAGTCTGGTAGCTAATTTAGTGCTCATGCAGCCACAATTCACAGAGAATTTTGTGAACTGTGAGCAGCAGGATCCCTCTGAGTATTTATTTAGAATAAAAACATTAGCTTGGTTTATTGGGAATAAAACTTCATTAGCCTCTCTGGACTTGTCTCAACCCCTCAATGTCCTTCTTTGAGTGAGGGGTTTCAAATTTTAGCCCAGGATCCCAGCTGTGGCCCCAACAGTGCCCAGTACAGGGGCACAATCCCTGCCCTGCTCCTGCTGGCTGCACCATTGCTGATCCAAGCCAGGATGCTAGTGGCCTTCTTGGCCACTTTGGCACACCTTGCCCCATTTTCTGCCTGTCAACCAACACCCCCAAATCCTTCCATATTGGGCAGTTTCCAGCCATTCTGCCTTATGTCTGGAGCAATGCATGGGGTTGATGTGACCTAAGTGCAGGACCCAGCACTTGGCCATTATGAACCTCATCCCATGGGCCTTGGCCCAGTGATCCAGCCTGGCCAGATCTCTCTGCAGACCTTCTCTACCCTCAGTCAGATCAACACTCCTACTGAATTTGAACTTGCACTCCTCTGCAAACTTACAGAAGCAGCATTCAATTCCCTTATCCAGATCATTGATAAAGGTGTTAAACAGAACTATCCCCCAGCACTGAGCCCTGGGGAGCACCACTGGAGACCAGCTGCCAACTGGTTTTAAGTCCATTCACCATCATTTTTTTGGGCCTGGCCAGCCAGACATTTATTTATTTATTTATTTATTTATTTATAATTAGTAGGAGCTCCATTGTAACTGAAAAAACCATCATCACTATTAACCAGCCCCAGAATGACCATGAATTCACAAGAGCTTCAGTAAGGAGTCTGCCACACAGCTTTGCTAATGCTAGGTAGATAACCACAAAAGCAGAACCATTTTGAAACTCAAAATGTGGTTTGGTTTTTAAAGTTTACTTTTCGAAGGCTTTCAACTCTGATTTAAAGATCTGGACTCCTAATCCTCAGAGTAGGCTTTCCTCAGTAGGGCTTTGGTGGATCACAGGATGTTAGGGGTTGGAAGGGACCCAAGGAGATCATCGAGTCCACCCCCCCTGCCAGAGCAGGACAATGCTATCTAACACAGATCACAGAGGAACACATCCAGACAGGCCTTGACAGTCTCCAGAGGAGGAGACCCAACAACCTCCCTGGGGAGCCTGTTCCAATGCTCTGTGACCCTTACAGTAAAGAAGTTCCCCCTTGTGTTGAGGTGGAACCTCTTTGCTGCAACTTACACCCATTGCTCCTTGTCCTATCCCAGGGAGCAAGTGAGCAGATCCTGTCCCCCTGCTCCTGTACAGCCTTCAGATACTTATAAACATTTATCAAATCCCCTCTAAGTCTTCTTTTCTCCAGACTAGAAAGCCCCAGGTCCCTCAGCCTCTCCTCATAAGCCATACCCTCCGGTCCCCTAATCCTGGCCCTCCGCTGGACCCTCTCCAGCAGATCCCTGTCCCTCTTAAACTGGGGAGCCAATACTGATTCAAGAGGAGGTCACACCAGGGCAGAGTGGAGGAGGAGGAGAACCTCCCTTGATCTGCTGGACACACTCTTCCTAATACACCCCAGGGTCCCATTGGCCTCCTTGGCCACAAGGGCACATTGCTGTGCTATGGTTAACTTTGGTCTTTCCTGGTCTTGCTGAATAACATTTAGCAGAGAGTTGTTGTCTTGGTAATCTGCAGCTCAGCTTTGTAATGTTTCTTAGAGCTTCCACTAGCTCAGGAGAAACTGCTCCTTAATGTGCAGAAGTGTTTAGTTGATGTAGAGGCTAAGGAAAGCTTGAAGTGAAAAAAACGGAAGACGAAAGTACTGACAGGAAGGTGTCATTTAAAAAGGTCAGACAAGTCCCCATACACAACTATTCCCTGGTCAGAGTAAGGCACAAAGATGCAAAGTCACAGATCCTGAGGTGCAGCTGCTTCTTTTAAGATGGTCACCGGAGTTAGTCAAGTCCCTGAGAACAAAAATTCCATTAAACAACCAGTTCTATATGTCAGATATCATTTTTGGCTCCAGTGCAACAGAACTTTCAGAGTGCTTGAAGGAAAACACCCATGAAAGCAGAGAATTTTATCTGCTAGATCTTCACAGCTTCTTCCAGACCAGAGAGGCCCCTCTACAGTGAGTTGTTGGATCCTGAGATCTCCACTTACTGTTCGAGTGAGTCTAGAAGAGGCCACAAAAATGATCCAAGGGCTGGAGCGTATCTGCTATGAGGACAGGCTGAGGAAGCCAGGTTCGTTCATCCTGGAGAAGGTCCTCCAGGAGGACCTTAGAGCTGCCTCCCAATGCCTGAAGGGATCCTGCAGGAAAGCTGCAAAGGGACTTTTCATAAGGGTGTGGAGAGACAGGACAAGGGGGAATGGTTTGAAGCTGAGGGAGAGCAGGGTTAGACTGGAGCTTAGGAAGAAGTTCTTCAGTAGGAGGGTGGTGAGACACTGGAATAGGTTGCCCAGGGAGGCTGTGGATGCCTCCTCACTGGAGGTGTTTAAGGCCAGTTTGCATGAGGCCTTGAGCAGCTAAGTCTGGTTGAGAGGTGTCGCTGCCCATGTGAGAGAGGTTGGAGTACCTGATCTCTGAGATCCCTTCCAGCCTAAGACATTCTATCTGTGATATTTCCCACTAGTCTCTTTTAGATTCCCAGTGTGGCTTGCAGGATCATTTCTTGTGCCATCACTTTGACAGCCTTTTTTGGCCCCTCTCTAGGTGGCCTTTTTGTTATTATTGTCTACTAGACTAATAGAGTCGTGAGAGATCATATCCTAGTTTTGCTGTAAGGGCTGATCCCTCCTACAGTTTCAGATTGCTCAACAGACCCCCTGACACTGGAACTTACTTTATTCTTAGTCATTACCCCATGACAGTTCAGGTTTCAACCAGCTTCTGTGCACCAATCTAGAGTTTGGTTTGTTATCAGTGGCAGAGACAACAACTCCTAGAGCACAGGTCTAGGTGAGGAGCTGCTGAAGAACCTGGGGTTGTTTAATCTGGAGAAGAGGAGGCTGAGGGAAGACCTTCTGGCTCTCTACAGCTCCCTGAATGGAGGCTCCAGCCAGGAAGGGTCTGGTCTCTTCTCCCAGGGAACAAGTGACAGGATGAAAGGAAATGGCCTCAGGCTGTGCAGAGGAGGTGTAATTGGACATAAGGAAAAAATGTCTTCCCCGAAAGGGCTGTCAAGGCCTGGTGGAGTCTCCATACCCAGAGTGGGGTTTCAAAGCTGTGTAGCTGTGGTGCTGGAGGACGTGGTTTAGTGGTGGCCTGGCAGTGCTGGGTTAACAGTTAGACTCAGTGGTCATAAAGGTCTCTTCCAACCAAGCAATTCTTTTGACTGCTCTACAACCACAAAAATCAAATGTGGTTGCTGAATTTGTTTGGAGGTTTGGACTGTAAAGTTGGAGTCCTGAGAATCTCTCCAGACTTTGGAACAGATCATTGCTTAGTGCTGTGAAAGAGAAAATCTGAGCAAATTAGAAGATAGTTGAGGGGTCTATGTGACTTACAGTTAGGATTTTGGGAGCTCAAGGCTGAAGTTGTGCTACAGTGCATTGTCCCCTCAGGTTCCTGTGGACATTTATTCCTGTGGATTCAGGAATAAATGGATAAGCTGCAAACTTACAGAACCATTGAACTGTTGAGGTTGGAAGAGACTTGAAATCATCAAACCCAACTGCTCTTCTGGAGCTTGCAGTCCTACCATGCTGCCAATCTGCTGCCACTAAACCATGTCCCTCAGCACAACACACATGTGGCTTTTTGGTACCTCCAGGGATGGGGACTCCACCACAGAATCATAGAATATTAGAGGCTGGAAGGAATGCCCAAAGATCATTGAGTCTAAATCCCCTGACAAAGCAAGATCACATAAGGTATTCCACACAGGAATGCATCCAGATGGGTTTTGAAAGTATCCAAGCAGACTCCACAACATCTCTGGGCAGCCTGCTCCAGGTATTGACAACCCTTTTGGGGAAGAAATTGTTCCTCACCTCCACCCAACAGTGGATGGAGCACTCACTGGATAAGGAATTGGCTGGATGGTCGCATGCAGAGAGTGGTGATCAATGGCACAATGTCCACCTGGCGACCGGTGACAAGTGGTGTTCCTCAGGGGTCAGTGCTGGGACCAGTGCTCTTTAACATCTTTGTCAGTGATATGGACAGAGGAATTGAGTGCACCCTCAGCAAGTTTGCAGATGACACCAAGCTGTGTGGCACAGCTGA
>WAAF01016866.1:39306-50187 GCA_013400475.1 Tricholaema leucomelas
TCGAGGGGGGGGTGTCCCTGCCTAGGGTGGGGGGTTGGAGCTGGATGATCCTTGAGGTCCAAAAAAAAAAGAAAAAAAAAAAAAAACCAAAAAAACCCTAAACATCCCCTGCAGCAGCTTGAGGCCATTTCCTCTTGTCCTGTGTGTTGGTCCTTGGCAGAAGAGACCAAGCCCCACCTGGCTCCAGACTCCTTTCAGGGAGTTGTAGAGAGCCAGAAGGTCTCTCCTCAGCCTCCTTTTCTCCAGGATGAACAACTCCAGGTCTCTCAGCTGTTCCTCACCAGCCCTATTCTCCAGACCTTTCACCATCTTTGTTGCCTTTCTCTGAATCTCCTCCAGCCCCTCAGTGTCCTTCTTGGAGGGTCCCAAAACTGGACACAGGACTCAAGGTGTGGCCTTATCATTGCTGAGCAGATGGAGACAATCACATTCCCTAGACCTGCTGGCCACACTCTTCCTGATGTACGCCAGAATGCCTTTGGTATTCCTGGCCACCTGGGCACACGCTGGATCACCTTCAGCTGGCTGACAGTCAACACCCTGGGTCCTTCTCTGATGAGCAGCTCCCCAGCTGCTCTGCCCCATGCCTGTAACATTTTATGAGGCTGTTGTGGCCCAAGTGCAGCACCCAACACTTGACCTTTTTGAATCTCCTACTTTTGGCCTCAGCTCATCGACCAGGCCTGTCCAGATCTCTCAATGTTACAACTCAAAAAAGTATTACAAACAAAGTGCTTTAAGCAACACTGTCTGGAACCTAAATTGATTAATGATTAGCACATGCATGAAGTGTTAATTATCAAAAGTCTGCCACCCACCAGTGATTTTAATGGTTACTTTTGCAGGGCCTCAGCACTGATCTCATTAATGGTCTTAATTTTCGTCTTTTTTTGGCTTGTTTGCTGCAGAACAAGGAATACAAACTTCTGAATGAGCAGCTCTCTACGCTCACATCAGCCCACTCCTCTGAGGTGGAAAAGCTGAAGAAGGAACTGGTGCAGTACCAGCAAAGCCACCAGGGTGATGGCAACCAGCTCATCGCCTTGCAAGAAGAGGTGGAGCACCTCCAGTTGGAGCTTCAGAAAGCTCATGGCGAGAGGAAGGTGATGGAAGACAGCTACTTTAAGGAGAAAGACCTGCTGAGGAAGGTATGTCCATTTGTCATGGCTCATGCTGTGTAAGTGATCATGCTGTTGAATCACAGAGTTGTTTCAGACCTCTAAAATGGTCCAGTCCAGCCATCAGCCCAACACTACCATGGCTGTTAAACCACAGGTGCTATGTCCACAGGTTTCTTGAATGCCTCCGGGGATGGTGACTCTTCCACCTCCCTGGACAGCCTGTTCCAATCCTTTACCACTCCTGCAGCAAAGAAAATTTTCCTACTCTCCAACCTAACTCTCCACTGGCACAATTTCAGGCCACTTCCTCTCCTTCTATCACCTGATGCTAAGGAGAAGAGACCAACCACCGTCTGGATCCAGCCTCCTTTCAGAGAGCTGTAGAGAGCAATGAGATCTCCCCTCAGCCTTCTTTTTCCGGTCTGAACAACCCCAGGTCCTTCAGCTGCTTCTCTTAAGAATTGTTTTCTAGACCCTTCACTAACTAATTAGTTTCTACTCTTTAATTACTTTTTTTAACTTTTTGGCACACTGATTACCTGCAGAATTTGCTTTTTAACCAGGTCGTAGGGCAGGTGGACATCCCTGTAGGAGCAAGGACTGACTCTTGTCAGGAGGATGCCCCATTTTGATGCCTTTCGCACTGCCAATCATCGAGAACCTCCCTGAATTCAGAGTCCTCTGGGAATAAGGAACCATAAAAAGCATGGACATGCCAGAGCTTCTTGTCCATGGAGTGGTTCCTCCTGGCATGTAATGAAAACCACTGGAAAGGCTGTTGTAGGCTGTAAATATTAGAAGATGTCCCTTCTCAGCTCTGCATGGAATGGCACATGAGGGCATGTTTTCTACCTTGCAGTGGCTGGTTTGGCAGGTATCATAGACTGGTTTGGGTTGGAACAGACTTTTAAGAGGTTGTCTAGCCCAACCTCCCTGCTTTGAGCCATGACTCTTCCACTAGACCAGGTTGCTCAAAGCCCCATGCACCTTGGGCTTTGAACTCTTCCAGGAAAGGAGTATCCATAACTTCTCTCGGCAACCTGTGCTGGTGTCTCACCACCCCCACAGTGAAGAACTTCCTCCCTTGTATCCAGTCTGAATCTCCCTTCCTGTAGTTTCAGTCTGTTACCTGCTGTCCTGTCAGTACATGCCCTTGAAAAAAGTCCCTCCTCAACTTTCAGAGTATGACCTGTGTGAGGACCAGTTTGTCCTTCCTTGGCAGAGGCATTGCTCCAGCAGGATCTGAGCTGGTTATAGTGAGTGTTCGTATTGCCTGGAGCTGCCACGTAGACTAAACTCTCATGCTTTCTGGATCTTGAAGTGGAGGTGGTCCAGTGCTGCCACCATTATACCAAAACTGGGGAGAAAGAATCTGGAAAGGTTCTTGCTGTGTGACAGCCTGAACTTGAGTAACTGCTGGAGACTTTTTTCCTTCGCTAATACAGAGTTAGCTATGTTTTTATTATAGTGGAAGAGTGCACAGATGAGGAACTTCTGGGGCACTTCACTCAGCACCACCTGCCCTGGCCAGCTTCCCACTATGGATAGCCTCAGATAGTAGGGTTAGATGATAAGCTGCTAGGGCTGTGGAGAAGGCCTTGGGGGTGCTGGGTGGTGCAGAGCTGACCATGAGCCAGCACCGAGCACTGCCAGCCCTGTCCTGGGCTGATCCTGAGCAGTGTGGGCAGCAGGGGCAGGGAGAGGATTCTGTCCTTCTGCTGTGCTCTGCTGAGACCCTACCTGAGGTGCTGGGGATAGCTCTGGAGCCCTCAGCACAGCACAGACAGGGATCTGTTGGAACAGGGCCAGAGGAGGCCACATCGATGCTGGCAGGGCTGGAAGGGCTCTGCTGGGAGGTCAGGCTGAGAGAGTTGGGCTTGTTCAGCCTGCAGACAAGAATTCTCCAGAGAGACCTTCTGGTGGCCTTTCAGTGCTTCAAGGGGCCTCTAAGAAAGCTGAGGACAGACTTTTTCTGAAGGTCTTTTGTGACAGGCCAAGGGGTAGTGGTTTGAACTAAAAGAGAGATTGAAAGCGGAGAAAGGGAAGAAATGGTTTAGGCTGAGGGTGGTGAGAGCCTGTTGCAGGTTTCCCAGAGAGGTAGTAGATGCCCCATCCCTGGCAGCATTTCAGGTGAAGTCATTTGGGTGTCTGATCAACCTGCTCTAGGAGTGCTGGTCTAGATGAGTTTTAAAGGCCCCTTCCTACCTAAATCATTCAATGGTTCTTTGACTGTGTGTTCAGGATGCTTATCCCTGAGCAACTCACTCAGCTGAAGTGTGATTTTTTGGCTGAACTTCTTAGAAGAGCGGTCAGCCTGTACATGTGTTGTCATTTGGCTGGCCTAAGAACTGTCCAAAAGCAGTTACTCTGCTTTTTGCTCATGTGTTGCACCCACACAGAGACATGAAATCAGTGATTTTCCTTTCTCCAGCCCGAAATGAGACAGTCGTTTTTGGCACAGGGCTCAGTTCGTTTGCTGGTTGCAGCGGAGGCTTTCAGAGCCTGACAGGAAGCTTGTTTTTGAAGGTGATGCAGGTAGGGGGGAACTGCTTCTCTTTGTTCCTGATTGCAACTCTGCTGTGAGCACTCAGGAGAAGGGTTGACTTAACGACCAGTGAAATTCTTTCAAGAGGCGAGAAAACAAAACGAAGGCTTCCCCTTGCTGCAGAAGTGCCTAGAGCAGCGCACAGAGCACAGGCTGTGTGCTTCACTGAGGCAGTAAATGCTGTAACTATGAAACAATTCCACTGAGCACGGCAGGCTCCCATTTTAGATTGCTTCCTTCAGTTCCTTGCCAGCAGGAGCACAGAGAAGACCTCGTTCCTAGAATCATTTTGGTTGGGAAAGACCTTTAAGGTCATGAGTTCAAGCAGTTATCTAATTCTGCCAAGGCTGAGGCCAAACCATGTCCCTCAGCACCACATCTCTGTGTCCCTTAAACACCTCCAGGGATAGAGATTCAGTCACTTCCCTGGGCAGCCTGTTCTGGTGTTTTAGAACCCTTTCAGGGGTTCTTCTAATGTCCAACCTAAACCTCCTCTGGTGCAACCTCAGGCCAGTTCCTCTCCTTCTATCAAGTGTTTCTCTGGAAAACGGACCAACCCCCACCTGGCACCAGCCTCCTTGCTGAGACCTGTAGAGAGCCAGAAGGTCTCCCCTCAGCCTCCTCTTTTCCAGACTAAACAACCCAGGTCCCTCAACTGCTCCTCACCAGTCCTCTTCTCCAGACCCTTCACCATCTTTGTTGCCCTTCTCTGGCCATGCTTCAGCGCCTCCTTGTCCTTCTTGGTGTGAGTGGCCCAAAAACTGAACCCAGTATTCAAGGTGTGGCCTTACCAGTGCTGAGTACAGTAGGACAAACCCTGTCCTACTCCTGCTGGCTGGACACAGTATTGCTGATCTAAGCCAAGATGCTGGTGGCCTCCGTGGCCACCTTGGCTCATTTTTGGATGACTGTTGACCAACACCCTTAGGTATTTTTCTATTGGACGCTTTCCAGTCACTCTTACCCAGGCCTGGGAGCATTCATGGGGTTGTGACCCAAGTGTGGGATACAGCACTTGGCCTTGTGAAACCTCATACAACTGACCTCAGAACACTGATCCAGCCCAGCCAGATGCCTCTGTAGAGCTTCCCTACCCTCAAGCAGATCAACACTGCTGCCCAACTTGGTGTCATCTGCAAACTCATTGAGGATGGCCTTGGTCTTCTCACCCAGGTCACTGATAAAGACATTGAGGGGGCACTGGGATGTGTTTGGTCTTGGTGCATGTTAAAACCATGGCTCAGTTCAGCATATTCAAAGCACCACTGGCTCTGCATACCTCAAACCGTGAAGTGTTCTGTATTTCCACACTCCCAGCTCTCTGTCATTCCTGGGCACTTGGAATTGTTCTGTTTTTCATGGTGTTGATAATTTTTGGCACCCTGAGATTCTGTATGTTTTGAGCTGGTTTATTTTTGAGTCATGGGTGGAGGACATGAGGGAGCAAGCACCATGAATGACATTCAGCTGGAATGATGTGTCAGTTTGTTCTCTTACCTGACAGCACTAGAATCTTCCTCTCTAGCAGCAGCAGACTGTTTCACTTGGTAATGTGGTGGTTTTGGGTTCTGAGGTAACATAACAGTTCCTATGAACAAAATCACAGGCTCAGTGGCTGTCATTGTTACTCCAGCTGTCTTGTTGTGACAAGTGGCCTGGCTTCCCTTTATTTTTAATAAAGAAGTAGTTAAATAAAAACCAAACAAACAAAACCCCAACAAGCTGTTTTGCAGGGTTTGGTTTCTGTTTGCTTTAATTGGTGTGTCTGTCAATTGCTGTATTTGCTCCTGTTGGGTTATCAAAGGCCCTGGTAAGCTCCATGTGTCACTGTCCCAGAGGTTCTGCACTGTTGTGAAGTGATAAAGTGTTGATAATTTAATTACTTGAAGCTAGAAAAGCCTCAGCTATTTAGCATTGGTGCTTCACTTTTCCAGTGTGTACCCAGGTGGCCAAGAAAGCCACCAGCATCCAGATGTGGATCAGCAAGTGTTCAGCAGGAGTAGGACAGGATTTGTCCCCCTGAACTAGGCACTGGTGAGGCCACACCTCAAATCCTGCATTCAGTTTTGGGTTCCTCACTCCAAGAAGGACATTGAGGAGCTGGAGCAGATTCAGAGAAGGGCAACAAAGCTTTTGAAGTATCTGGACAACAGGGCTGGTGAGGAGCAGCTGAGAGACCTGGGTCCTATCTTGGAACAAAGGAGGCTGAGAGGAGACCTTCTGGCTCTCTTCAGCTCCCTGAAAGGAGGCTGGAGCCAGGTGGGGGTTGGTCCCTTTTCCCAAGGAACAGTCAACAGGACAAGAAACTTGCAGCAGGCAAGGTTTAAGTTGGACGTGAGGAGCAACTTCTTCCCCAGAAGGGTTGTCAAGTCCTGGAAGAGGCTGCCCAGGGCAGTGGTGGAGTCCTCATCCCTGGAGAGGTTTCAAATTTATGTAGCTGTGTTACTGAGGGACATGGATTAGCAGTGACCTGGCAGTGCTGGGTTAGTGGTTGGACTGAATGATCTTAACAATCTCTTCCAGCCAAACCCCAAGTTCTATGATTCTATTTTATGATTTAACTGCTTCAGTGCCACAGTGCTTGAACAAAAAACACCAGCAGCCTTTTAATCTCCCAACAGCAGTTCAGGGCTGAGACTACAGGATAGTGATGAAGCTCTTGGAGCTGTGGAAATAAACTTCTGATCTGATGACCTGATGAGTCTGTAGGAGTCTACCACCTGCTGATTGTTGTCCAACTGCTCAGTATTTTGTAAGATTCTACTGAAAACATTAAATTAAGGAGGAAATGGTTCAGCAAAAGGCAGGTTAGCTTCAGGAAAAAGCAAGTTAGTCTCCTTTGTTGCAGCACTGTTCTCGGAGGCTTCAGCTCAGAGAAGTACAAAGGCAAAGCACAAGGGGACAGATCTTTCAAACAGCAAAGAAAGCCTCAACAAAGCTGCCTATTTGGATCCAGGTGAAACGTAATCCCCCTGCAGAGACCCTGCCCTGCAGCAATCTCTGACTCTGCGCCTTGTTTTGCAGCGCATATCCGACTTGGAAGAGGAAAACACTCTCCTGAAGCAGGAGAAAGAGGAGTTGAATAGCAGGATCCTGAGTCAGTCTGAAGGTAAGGAAAATTGCTTAGAGCACAACAAAGTCCCTACTCAAAGAGCAGTTCTCCCCTGAAATTTGGGTTTCCTGCTTGCTTTCCCTACCTTGGAAAGTGTTCATCTCCTGGTTGTTTGTGTCACTGTTGTGTTGTGTGGGTAGTGTCAGTGCTATCCTCCTGGTGGATGGCAAAATCGAGACTGGGATAACCATGCTCAGTTTTGAGGCACTCACTTCAAGAAAGATACTGAGGGTCTGGAGTTAGTCTGTAAAAGGACAATGAAGCTGGGGAAGGGTCTGCAGAACAGGGCCAGTGAGGAACAGTGGAAGGACCTGAGGTGGTTTAGTCTGGAAAAAAAGGAGGCTTAGGGCAGACCTTCTGGCTCTCTAAAGCTCCCTGAAAGAGGCTGAACCCAGCTAGAGGTTGGTCTCTTCTCTCAAGGAACAAGTGATGGGATGGAAACCAATGGCCTCAAGATGCACCATGGGAAGTTTCTTTTGGATATTAGAAGAAACTTCTTCCCTGAAAGGGTTCTTAAATCCACTCACTCAGTGTTCCAGTGAACAGGCTGCTCAGGGAGATGGTCTAATCCCCATGCCTAGAGGTGCTTCAGAGAGACAGAGATGTGGTGCTAAGGGACATGGTTTAGCACCAGCCTTGGTAGAATGAAGGAATGGTTGGACTTTATGATCTTAACGGTCTTTTCCAACCAAACCAATTCTATGATTCTGTGAATTACTAAGTTATGGAACAAAGTTCCCACAAGGGCTTTTTAGTGCACTTTTGTTGCAGCGTTTACTGTAGGAGCTGCTTTGAGTGGAGAGCAGAGAATGGCCGTGTCCAGAGCCTGACAGATAAAGTGTCCAAGCAACAGCACAGGTATGGACACTGATCTGGGACAAAGGATTTCTCTCATGTGATGAGACTCTGAGTGCTCTTTAAAGCAGAGACTTAGATGGTAAGACAAAGAGGAGAAGCAATGTGGGAAAATCCTAAGCCATGAAGGCAACTCTCAAACAAGTTCTGGGTGTTTTTATTTCCTATCATCCTTTCCAGCTGTGATTTTGATCCAGAAAGAATATGATGCCTCCTTCTATGATCCACCTGACACTGATCTGTGGTGCCCTGGGAGGACCCCTTGCTCTCACCCCAGTGTCAAACAAAGGAATGAAAATAAGATTAAAAAGAAACTTGATGAAAATATTTCTCATCTCTCATGGGATGCTCTTAGGGCATCAAAGCATGGGTAAAGCAGGTGATCCAAATGGCAAAGAGTCAGATCTCAGTTATAATGGTCTCTAAATATTAGAGGATGATTTATGTATTCTGGGTTAGGAATCTGTACCGGGTCCATTCTGGTTCAACATCTTCATCAGTGACCTGGATGAGGGACAGAGTGGACCCTCAGCCAGTTTGCTGATGGTACAGAAACGGGAGCAGTGGCTGACACCCCCTCAGGCCGAGCTGCCATTCAGTGAGATCTGGACAGCCTGGGAGCTGGGTAGAGAGGAATCTCATGAAGTTCAACCATAGCAAGTGTAGGGTCCTGTCAGGGATTGAGGTGCTGGAAAGTAGCTCTTTGTGGAAGGACCTGGGAGTGCTGGTGGACAGCAAAATCACCACAATCCTGCAATGTGCCCTCATGGCCAATGGTGTTCTGGGGTACATGAAGAAGAGTGTAGCCAGCAGGTTGAGGGAACTTCTCCTCTGCCCTAGTGAAGCTACATCTAGAGGATTGTGTCCAGTTCTGGCCTGCTCAGTTCAAGAGAAACAAGGAACTACTGGAGATAGTCCAGCAGAGGCCACAAAGATGGTGAGGGGCCTAGAGCATCTCTGTGAGGAGGAAAGGCTGAGCGCCCTGGGGCTGGTGAGCCTGGAGAAGTGCAGCCTCACAGGGGATCTGATCAGTGCTTAGCAAGGGCTAATGGGTAGGGGGCAAGAAGATGGAGCCAGGCTCTTGGCAGTGTCGCCCAGTGACAGGACAAGGGGCAATGGGCACAAACTGGAAGCCAGGAGGTTCCACCTGAACAGGAGGAGAAACTTGGTTTTTGTGAGGGTGCTGGAGGCCTGAAACAGACTGTCCAGAGAAGTCATGGAGTCTCCTTCTGTGGCGAGGTTCCAACCCCAACTGACCGTCATGATGCTGGGCAAGCTGCTGTGTGTGGCCCTGCTTTAGCAGGGAGGTTGGACTAGATGACCTCCAGAAGTCCCTTTGAACCCCACCATGCTGGATTCCATGATTCTAAAAGTTACTGGCCGAGAGCATTTTGGTAGTTGCTGCACATATTTACAAGCAGTTCGTGTCAGGTATAACAATCACTATTTCTCTTGTTGTGTTTTTTCCTTTATCTTTTGTTTTGAAGATGAGTTTGCACGAAACACAGCTGAGGAAAATACCCAGATGAAGAAGGAGCTGGAAGAGGAGAGATCTCGTTACCAGAACCTGGTAAAAGAGTACTCGAGGTTGGAGCAGCGATACGACAACCTGCGGGATGAGATGAGTATTATCAAGGTAATGGCACCAGAATTATCCCTGCTCTGCAGCTGGTGTTGGTGACTGCAGAAAGTGTCTTGCTCATTCCCACAACACTTCACAGAGCTCACAGTGTCATGCAGTCTATGCTTAATGCTTCTACAAGTACATTTCAACACAAAAAAAACCCCAAAACCCAACAATGGGGGCTCAGAATTTCATCAGCCAAAGTTTTTAGGTTGAGCTCTGCTAAGTTCTAAGAAGAACTGCTTGAAAATTGGATATTAATTAGAGTGCTGTTGGATTAGGTGGAAAGTTGAGCATTTAAAGGGAGCCTCAGAGCAGGCTGTGAAGGACATAATCTTGAGCTCAAATTTGCATGTTCTCATTTCACAGGTACCAAGTGTCATGAAAAGCCTTCAGGCAGGGTTTTTAAACTGAGCTGGACAGTTTATTTTCAGCTGTGCCCCTGTGTTCTTATTGTTGTAAAGCAAAGGGAGCAGAATTCACTGTAAGGTGATAGCCAAACCTCTTGTAAAGCTGAGCTTAATGTGTAGACACAAAAAAATGATGCTTTGTGAGCAATCATTCCTGAAAGACTGAATGTACTCTATATCTACATTGCTCCTTGGCAGCAATCACCAGGGCACAGAAGAAGCCCATCCAACCAGAGCAGCTTGGAGTCTGATTCCAACTATCCATCCATATCAACCTCTGAGATAGGAGACACTGAGGAGGTGATACAACAAGTGGAGGTACTGTAAATGGGGCAAGATCAGGGGAAGGAGAAGACCTCTGTTTTGTAGGGGTGATTGACATGGGTCTGGGGGCATGTGGGAAGAATGCAGGTTGGATTATGAAATGTGAAGGATTATATTGATTAAATTTGATAGGACAAGGAGAAATGGCCTCAAGTTGCAGCAAGGAAGGTTTAGGTTGGACACAAGAAGCAATTTCTTCCCCAAAAGGGTTGTCAAGGCCTGGCCCAGGCTGCCTAGGACAGTGGTTTAGTCCCCGTCCCCAGAGGGCTTTCAAAGCCATGTAGCTGTAGTGCTGAGGGACATGGTTTAGTGGTGACCTGGCAGCGCTGGGTTAACGTCTGGACTCGATGACCTTAAAGCTTTATTCCAAACAAAACAATTCTGTACTGCTGTGATTTCATGGTACAGGAAAACCTGATTAGTTTTGAGAGTCATTGCAGGGCTGTGGTGCAGCTGCAAATGCTTTTTCATTTGTGAGCTCAGATATAAAAAGGGCTCTAAAATAATGAAGTGTTGGTTTTTGGCCATACCAGCTTAAAGGCTGATGACAACCCATCAAAGCAGGCAGCACTGTTCAATCTAGTTACTCCTAGCAGCAATGGCAATGACTCTGAGACCTTCTCCGCAGGGATACCAGAGTTCATTACCCTCTTTGCCCCAAGCCTTTCCATTTCCCTGCATCGTCGTGGATGCTTTGCACATCCCCTGTAACCAACAACCTCTTCATGCAGGCAAGAGCAGCGGAAATTATTTCCTGGCTCTCAAGCATCATGTGGAAAAGGGAAATGTGAGGTGTACTTGCATGTGCTTTTTAAGCTCAAAAGTCTACTTGGATGGTGGGTGTTCCTAAGACCTGCCAGCCCTCTGTGCTAGTTTGAGCCTAGCTAGCA
>WAAF01016867.1:0-280856 GCA_013400475.1 Tricholaema leucomelas
CCCTCCTTGTTGGTGAGGACTAAGTCCAGCACAGCACAAAGTCCTTTCAGTACTTTGAGCAATTCTAACTCTCAATAATCCACATACATAACGCTTTGGCCAAAGTCAAATATGTAGGCTTGCTGAACAAATGGAGGGTCAGCAATAGACAACTTCATTATAATTAGATAAAATTCCAGGTTTGAGGTAGAAGAGTGTTGTTCAAACTCAGGTTTGCCAGGCCTCTGGCTGAGAACACAGATCTTATTTCTGCTCTATAAACTCTACTCTGTGGATGATTTGTTTTGGTTGTTTGGTTGATTGGTTTGGGTTTTTCCTTCTTTAACCTAAGGGACCAGCGAGCCACTGCTTTTTACGAATAGACACACTAAAATGGACAGTTATTAAATATAGTACTAGACTACAAAAGCCTGTCTTCCCTCTCAGTAATTCTAGTTTACATCAGGAAGCATGAAGCTCTGTCTCTCTCTGCTTTCCTCCCTTAAGCTGACAAACCAGTCGTGCATTAACCTGGCACACTAGCTATCAGCATAGCATTCAGCATTTCCCTCTGGGCTGTGCATTGGACTCACTTAGCTTCTACCTACTGCTGAGATAATATAGCCAGAGCTAGAAGAGGACCTTTTTAGTTTTGTTTTTGTCTGACATGAAGGGATTAGTTATTTCTGTTCCCGAGTTCTCAGCCACTTTACTTGTCCTAGACCCAGCACCTTCCTGTTCTGCTGTGTGTATAGTAATCTTGCTTGACATACCATTCAGTGAAGAGACCTCTACTTCATTTTTGAATTTAATACAACTTTCCTCACTCTTCCACTCTGTCACTTTTTGGGAATGGGTGCGGGGTCTTCAAGGATACCTCCTTGAAATACAGCAGAATATTCCTCATCGATACGAGGCTTTTCTAATTCCAGGCCACCATGTGGTCCTTAGCAAAGGTCACTGCAGTAAAGACTGAGCTCTTCCAATATGCAGCAGGATTGCACAGCTGTCTGTAGGCTGCTTTGTGGTCTAGAATAGCCAGAGAGCTTTACATTCTCACCACTCCCTCTTCCACCATTTCAGCTTTTGGCACAGCCATGTATTGCCTGCACTGAGGAGTGGCACCATCAGGCAAACTCCACTGGTTTCATGCTGATGTGTTCAGAGGATTCCACAGTAAACTGCTCTTATCTTTTTCATGGTCATGAACTTGCACAAAGGCTGCACATAGCAGCCAGTATCCCACTTCCATTTTTCTGGGCCCCCCAGTTTAGAAGGGACATCGAGATGCTTGAGCGTGTCCAGAGAAGGGCGACGAGGCTGGTGAGAGGCCTCGAGCACAAGCCCTACGAGGAAAGGCTGAGGGAGTTGGGATTGTTTAGCCTGGAGAAGAGGAGGCTCAGGGGAGACCTTATTGCTGTCTGCAACTACCTGAGGGGTGGTTGTAGTCAGGAGGAGGTTGCTCTCTTCTCTCAGGTGGCCAGCACCAGAACGAGAGGGCACAGCCTCAGGCTGCGCCGGGGGAAGTTTAGGCTCGAGGTGAGGAGAAAATTCTTCCCTGAGAGAGACATTGGCCACTGGAATGGGCTGCCCAGGGAGGTGGTGGAGTCGCCGTCCCTGGGGCTGTTCAAGACAAGGTTGGACGTGGCACTTGGTGCCATGGTCTAGCCTTGAGCTCTGTGGTAAAGGGTTGGACTTGATGATCTGTGAGGTCTCTTCCAACCTTGGTGATACTGTGATACTGTCTTACCTGTCTCAAGTCCTCTGTCCTTCTGAAGGTTAACAGCTGGAATCAATTTGTGTCTGCTCTGGTTCCTCCCTTTCCCTCAGAAACTGTTTGGCTTACAATTTGAAGTTGTAAGACTTGTGCAAAGATACAATATGTTGGAGATGTTTTTTACCACTAGAAAGTACAGTGCTGATTCATCTCTTGGTGTTTAGTGGTTGTGGCTGGCTTCCTAAGCTCTGTCTTCAGACTTCAACAAATCTAATAGAGGCACAGAAATGGAAATGTAGGTACATGAAGTACAGCATAAACCACTTCTCTGCGGTAACATGGTTCTTAAGGCTCACAGGGTCTTGACAGGGTTGTTAATAAGTAGTGCCAAGTAAGTAAGTGAGTAGAAAATCTGAGTGCACTTTTGTTCATTGGTGCAGATAGCAGTTAAATGAGTACTTAAAAATCTATTCCTTCTTGTATTTCATGTACACATTTGGTAGTTTGAGCAAGAAGTAAGGATTGTTTTCTGTGTATGTACCATGACAAGCTTT
The DNA here is from genome assembly GCA_013400475.1 of Tricholaema leucomelas. Taxonomy (NCBI): domain Eukaryota; kingdom Metazoa; phylum Chordata; class Aves; order Piciformes; family Lybiidae; genus Tricholaema lacrymosa; species Tricholaema leucomelas. The sequence goes on from WAAF01016867.1 coordinate 2,251, forward strand.
AGGAATTGCAAGCAAGCTTTACAGGTAATTTCTGAGAGCATGTCTTGCAGCTCAGTGCTGGCAGGAGGAAGAGATTTAAGGAACTATTGCAGAACAAATGAAAAAGGACCAGGTCTTTGTATAAAAATAACACATTTAGATATGTGTCTTGTTTTCCTTCTCTATATGTCTTGACAAAGTTGTTCAGGAATGACTTTTTAATTTGACCATTACTCACATGGAGATAAATGTGCTCTGGAGACCTTCCTGCTGAAGTGGCATAATGAGGTGGGAACCGTGAATGTGGAGAAGCAATTTCAATGCAAGCCTTGCTTCAAGGAGGTGCCTCTCTCCAATCTAAAGCTTCTCTCTGGCCTTTCTCTCCATTGGACTTTCAGGTTATTTTCTGAGCCCATGGAGCCTGCCTTGCCTGTTTTCCCTCCTTCTCACTACAATTATGTTTCCATGTGGGATGACAGGTGAAATTTTTGTGAATGTTAAAAAAGGCAAAAACATCTTCTGTGTTTTCATATAGCTGTCCAAAGCAATATTTGATTGTTACAGGATCTTAACTATGTCACACCTCAGCAGAAGTAGCTTCTGAACTGGCAGAAGGGAGGGGTTTGAACACCATTTAGTTACTAGGTCTGTATGTGTGCGCAAATTCTCTGGTTTCAGATTTAAACAATCTGATTGCTACTTCAGTTTCTGAAAATGTTTTGCAGCAGCAACACACCCTGATTGTGCAACCATTTACCCCCAGAGTGAATTGTAGCTGTCACACAGTGCACGTTCTTAAAGGTATTTCAAGGCACAGTGCTAGAAGATCAAACCACAATACGCAATTTATTTTAGAAATTACAATAGCAGAAATAGATATGTTGGATGCTAAATTGTCACAATTTAAGTGATATGAACCAAAAGAGGGTTTTTTTGATCCCTTGTCTAGCAAATTCAGTGTATTTACTGGAAAAAAAAATCCACAGCTAACTGTTTTTGCTGTTGATTTGGAAATAAACTCATTGTTAAAAATAGTATACGTGGGTTTGTTACATAAAGAATAGATAAACCTTAACTCCAGTGGAAGCACCACCACCTGTTCTTTGTTTAGTAAGTGTGATGTGTAGCCAGACTCATTTTCAATCAACTATGTTATCCCAGGAACTTCTGAGAGATACTAGAGTGGACATGTTTTAGTTAGGATAGTTTTACCTTCCAGGCCTTGAGATGTAACTTTACAAAGCTCCCATGGAGTAATTATTTAAATTATATGAACTTGTCAATATTGAGACAACCTCAGATTATGGGTACATCAGTGAGCAGTGTTGACCTTGCCATAGCAGGCATTTCAACCAGGGTATTAATTTAAGATTTCATCAGAACTGCTTTGAACTGACATGTCCCTCCCTCCTGGGCACTCCACAGAAAATGCTTCAGTCTTCCATGTATTGCAGCTCCACTGATGTGTGGTTTGTACCATAGCTTGGATATGTGTATGTACTTGGCACATAGCTTGACTCTTCATGAGACACTAAAATAACTAGTTCCTGCTTGGTAAGCAGATTTTAAGGCCATGTTTTTGAGGTCAGACGCCACCTTGTTTCTTAGGGCTGTAGTCCAGATTGAGTGTGGTGGTCTAGCAAAATAGACTCTCGTCATGTTGCTGTTTCATTATAGATATTCTGGCAGCTTGACACGACACTCAGTACATTTTGTGTTGTGCACTTTCTCCGGTCTGTCATCTGTTTAATACCTGCTTTCTTAAGTTTGCCCACCCTGCAATGACCCTGTTAGATCAGACATCCCAAAATGCTTGTGTTTCAGTACTATTTTAGATACTTGCATACTCAGACATTTTAGTTGAACCACTTCACAAGCACATGCATGTCCTTTTAATGCCCCTGTATTAGGGAGATCTTTCAAATCTTGCAAGTTGGTAGCTGGCCCATTGACAGATCAGGGGCAATGGTGCTGTACAAGGTAGACCGTATAAGGTAGATCCATGTTATGCCATCTACAGTCAAGATGTGGTAAACAGCTAACATTACTTGTTGTAAAAGGATATTAAGTCACAATCGACCCTTTGTGTAGTATCAAAGGGAGTGACTGTCATCAGACACGACACTTGTGCTTTATAACTATCTTGTGGTTTTTTTTCTTTCTTGTATTTCTTTGATATAACTAAGCCATATAAGGCTTCTTAAGGCTGATTCTGTGCCCAAAAATGAGAAGGTAGTTGATGATCAGTGAAAGCTATTTGCTTGTGCCTGGTAATCTTTCAGTAATCTACGTGGTTTGGATGTTTGTGGTCTGAGAGAGCAGACACAAACACTGATGTCAGCAGAGACTTCACATTTTGAAGACAGTTTTCCAAGAATAAAGTTGTTGAGCCATGAGCATTTCAACCTGCATGTGTGCACATTTTGCAAATTTATTTGGAGGCGGGAGGAAAGCAGAGAAAAGGAAATCAAATAATCTGCTGCTCGGCCCATTGTAACTCTTCAGGGTAAAATATCCTTCCTTCCTTCCTGTATCCGTTTAATGAGAGATATTCCTGCCATAGAAAACTGTCTTTGAGGATCAAGAAGGATAAAAGGTATCAGTGAGGTATTATGAGTTCAAATAAGACAAAATTTAATAAATATGTTTAAGACATGACCAAGAATATGTGGTCAGATCTTATGCTTTGAACATTATAAGACACTTGAATGCATAGAGCTTCACTTACTGCATTGCAAGCAACCTTCTAATGCTGTGACTGCAGCAGAAAAAGAAGTTAAACTTCTGCATGGAAAAACAGATCCAAAGGCTGTAATGGAAAAGCATCGTGGCTTGTGCACTTAATGCTACTGTGTTTACTTGGGAAGCGGCCAGGTGTGTGTTAAGTGATAAGTATAAAGCAACTTCTTTTAAGTGGATTAAAATTCTGTTTGTGAGAGAGAAGCTTTATTAAATGGCATTTGTGTGTAAGCATAGCAAAACAGAGATGTGGACACAGTTACACATGGATGGATAGTGTCAGCTTGTGGAAGCCACCTGGTCTTTGAAAAGTCAATTTACATAAAGAGATTAATGTTGTTACTGTTTGTCCCTAGGAGTTGAGAGAGGACAACATCATATTAATTGAAACAAAGGCCATGCTAGAAGAACAGCTAACAATGGCAAGAGCTCGTGGCGATAAACTGCATGAATTAGAGAAGGAGAATTTGCAGTTGAAATCCAAACTTCATGATGTAGAGCTGGTATGCCTTCTGTTTTTCATTATGCTGATTTTCAGAACTTCTGTTTTCATGCTTGGTCACTGATTCACATATCAGAAACCAGTGGTGACAAATAAATCAGCAATGCTTTTAAACAGATATTTACTTTGAACTTGGTGTAGATGAATCCTTGAAATACTGTGTTAACAGTGTAAATATTACTAATGCTACTTTGTGTGAGACTGATGAGTTTCATTTTATGCTATTTTAAGAGACAGATTTCTTTCATATATATTGGTAATGGAGATGTTAAAATCTGTTACATACATACTTAAGAACTTCCTAAATGTATGAAATTAAATCTCCTGTAGTCAACAATCTTTCTTGTGGAGCTGAACCTCCCGGCCATTATGGTGACTTTAAGAATCCATCACCACTGTAAAAGATACAAAATTCATTTCTGTGCAAACCAAAGTCATGGCATACTGCTTCATAGACAAGGGAAAGTTAAGAAGTGGCAGATTGTCTACAAATAAAAAGCACTAGAAATAATAAATACTCTATTTACAGTGAACAGACTCCTCTTGTCCCACTGTTTTGAATTCTTATGGGTTTAACTGTGTAGGGTTTCCAGCAGAGTCTACTGGAAACAGAGATACTGAGGGTGTTCTGTGAAGTAACGTTTAATCACTGATTCAGTGCACGTTTCCAGAGTGATTGGTGATTTTGAATGATGCTGTTTTTCTGGGTGACTTGGTGAATTTTTGGATAATAACTTCTGAAAATCTGGGACCCTCCAAGGCATAACCTCAACTTCCACAAGTGCGAATGGACCAAACAGTCAAAAGAAGCAGTGGCAGAATCATTCTCCAGATCTATTTCCTGGATATTTTCAAACCCAGATCAAGCCAGATGTTACTTGCCAATCCATATGACTAAATCCAAACTTGATGCAATGAGTTGAAGAAGCTCAGTAGAATTCAAGGTTGTATCTGTGGAGGCACCACTGTGTCGGTGCGTGATGCTGCATGTTTGCAAAGAGCTTAGCTCTGGAGACAGCTTCAATCCAGCCTGGTTTGCTTGCCTTGGCCTGTACTGAGGCCCTGCCATTACCCAGAAGTTCTCACTCCAGTCACTTTCCCTTTCGGGTATTACAGACTCAAGCAGTTGAGTGTCTGTGCCCTGCATTCTGTGCACATATGGTGGCTCACAGCAAACATTTAATGCTGTGTGTGTATTTCAGCATAAAAACACACAGGGTTTAGGGAGACTCTTCTGTCCTCAACGTGTGTTGTGTTAGTAGCAGTGCAACTGACAGAAAAATCTTAGGGATAAGCTGAAGATGCATTTTCATTCATGCCTGTTTTTGCACAGGACCGAGACACAGACAAGAAGAGAATTGAAGAGCTGCTGGAGGAGAACATGGTGTTGGAGATTGCACAGAAACAGAGCATGAATGAATCTGTACACCTAGGCTGGGAGCTAGAACAACTGTCTAAAAGCACTGATCTTGCAGACAGTAAGTACCAGTTGGAGTAGCTGTTGTGTTTGTGGTCTCTTTCAGAATAGACCGGTTGGCTAAGTTGGAAATGGAAGCTGAATTTCCCATATTCAGCTACTTGACTTTGAGCTTAGTTTTTTGGAACTTCTAAAGTCTATTTGTTATAGTTTCTTTGACTTTCTTTGGAAGTGTCTTCCTTTTTGTTCTGTTTGTCAGTGAGTGATTGACTTTTAAATAAAATTTTTTTTTTAAAAAGAAAGCTTTGTAAATGACACAGCAGAAATGTCAACCGAACACTGGATGTTTCTAACTGAATGGCTGGGAGAAGTCTGTGATCTTTAGTATTCTTTAGTACAATTAGTACAGACAATTAGCTGGTCTTTAAGTCCCAGGAAGTAGTGTATGCTGAAGTCATTTATTTTTACTAGATACTGAAAAATATGTGCTGTTAAAATAACTGGGTGAATAATTTTTTTGAATGGTTGATTTGATTTCCGTTACTGTCACAAACATAACTAATGCTTCCTTGACTAATCAGGCTCGGACATTGGTTTCTGTGTCATTCTGTCTATACCACCAGCCTAAATAACAATGCTGAGTGGAACTTAGGAAATACAAGCTGTTTCATGCAGTTCAGTGTGCACCTGATTTTGCTAAGTCTTGCATGTTAGGCTTTGTGTATGAAGACGTAGGAATGAATTGGAGTTATAGGTCATAGGAGGTCATAGGATGTTAGGGGTTGGAAGGGACCCAAAGAAATCATTGAGTCCAACCCCCCTGCCAGAGCAGGACAATACTATCTAACACAGATCACAGAGGAACACATCCTGACAGTGTTAAGCAGATGTTCAGTTCTTGGTAAAGCCATCTAGATGAATAACTTTGTTATGTAACATAACTGAATGTGTGTCTGGCACCAGTTCTCAAATCTGCTTCTGTCCAGAGCCTCAGTTCTTTTTACTAATATTAATGGCCAATAGTTATTTTCAATTAACAGTCTTGCAAAGCAGGTTTACCTTAGCCTGAGAAGTGAATGCCACTGTATTACTCGTTATGTGTAATCAAGGGTACTGCTTATTATACTAGTCCATGGGCATGGGGGGGGGACACCACAATGATCTCAAAACTTGAAAATTATGATGAAGAATATTTCAGGAAAATGTAAATGTATCTACGTTTCTGGCTTGATTCAAATAGCAGAGTTTGCCCTCTTCCCGATTTGGTTTCAATAGTAATGTAACAGAAAGAAGGACACAAGTTTTATCTCATTATCTCATAATAATTTCTGTCAAACATAACTTTCAAACTTTGCTCAGTAAAGTGGCTTAAGTTAAAAAATAAGACAAGTTGAGATTCCTTCACTGCACCGATATTTGACATTTCAGCACTAGACCTCCAGAACCTCTCTGATAGAGCAAAGAAAAAGAATAAGAGCTGAGAACATCAGTAATCTTTTTTTAAAAATAGGAAAAAGTTATTGGAGGAAGCCTGATTTTAAAAAATCCCTAAAAACATGACATTTTGAAATTACTTTGCAGAAACACTGTCCTACTTTTACAGTAATTCTCTTTAAGAAGTTCCATTTTGATGTGTTTTGCTGTTGTGAATGCAGCTCGTTTGTACAAATGGGGTCACTCTGCAAAACTGTTTTGGAAAACCTGTTCATAGATATCAAGTTGAATCTGCAAAGGGGGCAGATAATACAAGATTTTACCTGCTGCTTTGGAATATTTAACATAATTTTAAAAACAAGTGTGGTAAAAAGTAACTTAGTTGGGCTTTGCTTCAGCTCACAACTCTACCAGACTATTTAGCTAATGTTTACTATTTGAGTCTTTATTTGACCAGAACCCTCCATAAAAAAAAGACAAATGGAATTTTACCATTCTTTGTTGAGCAGGAGTGAATAATTTTCTGATGTGTAAAGACAAAGGCAGTTTCATATGAAATGTGGTTTTGAGGTGAAGGATGGCAGTTACTCCATGTGAAAGAGAGTTGCTCTCGTAATTACTCAAGTGCTGAGCAAAGAAATTAATAGAACAGTAAGGCTTTCATGCTTGCAGTTAAGGCTGAGAGGTAGTGAGACACTTGATCTACAAACATTTAGAGTAAAATGACATCTCTGTTGTAAAACTTGCCTAGATGTTCTTAGTTCTGAAATTTCAGCTTCAGCTGCTTCTCTGTGGTCAACATTCTGATGGATGTCTTGTGGTTAGTAGTAAAATACCTTCCTTGATCCTGCATGGAGTTTATGAGAAGATAAGCTGAGAAGATAAGCACTGTAACTTGCCTTTGTAAGAGATTCTTATGTGACTAATAATTCAATGCTGAAGTTTTCACTAGCTTCTGGGAGTGCATAGTTTTGCAGTTTTAGCAAACACTGTGAAGCAGTTTACTTCCTGCTTCAATTTATTTCCTTTGATGGAAGTATGAGAGGATATCAAAATATATTTTCCTCCTAACATTACACACTAACATGACTAAATAAACTTTTAAGAGGGGTTAGGAACTTGAAGTAACTTTTAAGATCGTTATCTGTTCGGATAATTTCCTATTTATTAGAGATCTTGTTATCTGTGGAAAGGGATTCTGTTTTTAACAGTGTTTACTTAGCAGTCAAACTGAAATGATAAGGATCTGACTGCAGTTATTTTTTATGCAAGTGAATCTTAAGGACCTAGGACGGGAGACATTTGTGAATTGGTTAATTCCACCTTCTCGTTCTCATGTTTAAACAGCCAGAAAGTCCTTTGTGTTTGAGTTGAATGAATGTGCTTCCAGTCGCATACTGAAGCTAGAGAAGGATAATCAGAGCTTGCAGAACACAATCCAAGAGCTGAGAGATGCCTCGTTGACCTCCAGAGAGAGCAGCCTAAAGTTTGTGGAACTGGAAAAGGAAAATCAGCAACTTAGCAAAAAGGTAATGGTACAAAAAGGTAATGGTAATTTACTCACAGGAACAAACGGAGCTCTTTAGTACTTAAACACAGTGCACATGGGGCTGTGCAGCGTTCCTGAACAGTGATGGATTGCAGGGCATTCACCCGTGTTATACAGAAGAAGGTTTTTGAGGCATGAGTTTCTTTGAGGTCTAGCATTGGTGTAGTAGTCTGTTACCTTCCATTTCACTGATTCTTACCTCCATCTTTGTAATAAGTGACTATTCCTGTTTCATAAAAGCTGTCATTCAGTGCTTGGTTTTGTCTCCTTATGGTAGTCACCCTTAGGGAAGGAGGCCATGGCTACATTTAAGTATTCTGTTTGGAAGTTTCGGTACTGTTTCTGTGTAAGTCAAATAAATCACATAGGTGAACTCAGGTTAGTATATTTTTCAATAAGTTGGTTTTGCTGTCCATAGTCCTGGATCAGCTCTTTTGTCTTGTCTTTTTGGCTTATTAGAAGTTCTCTAGTGACTCCCTCTCTGCAGCGATCCAACTTGTTTTAATCTTTGTAACAAAGGTCGTCACTTCTAAAATTTATATACGTACATATCTGTTATGCTGGAGAGCAGCCCTGAGGAAAAGGACCTGGGGGTCTGGGTCGACGAGAAGCTCAACATGAGCCGGCAGTGTGCACATGCAGCCCAGACAGCAACCCTGTGCTGGGCTGCATCAAGAGAAGTGTGGCCAGCAGGGCAAGGGAGGTGATTCTCCCCCTTTCCTCTGCTCTCATCAGACCCCACCTGGAGTACTGTGTGCAGTTCTGGAGCCCCCAACACAAGAAGGACATGGAACTGCTGGAGCGGGTCCAGAGGAGAGCCACGAAGATGATCAGAGGGCTGGAGCAGCTCTGCTATGAGGACAGGCTGAGAGAGTTGGGGCTCTTCAGCCTGGAGAAGAGAAGGCTTCGAGGAGACCTTATAGTGGCTTTCCAGTATCTGAAGGGAGCCTACAGAAAAGCTGGGGAGGGACTATTTACACGGTCTAGTAGTGTTAGGACGAGGGGGAATGGGTTTAAGCTGGAAGAGGGGAGATTCCGGCTGGATGTTAGGAGGAAGTTCTTTACAGTGAGGGTGGTAAGACACTGGAACGGGTTGCCCAGGGAGGTTGTGGATGCTTCCTCCCTGGAGGTGTTTAAAGCCAGGCTGGATGAGGCCTTGAGCAGCCTGCTCTAGTGGGAGGTGTCCCTGCCTATGGCGGGGGGGTTGGAGCTGGATGATCCTTGAGGTCCCTTCCAACCTAAACCATTCTATGATTCTATGATTATTAACTGTGATTACCTTTAGCTAAAATGCCATTTCTGCTTCTCCTTGAAACACAGAGTGTGCAGTTCACCTTCAACTATTAGCTTCATTTTTGTCGGGCTAGTAATTTGCATCCTGACTGAGCCAAGCACTTGCTAGTCTGATTGTAAACCATTTCTGTGTCAGTCTTTCCCTCGCTTCCTAACTTTGCTAAATTGTCCAGAATGTAAGGCTCATGTCTCCTTTTCCCGTTACTGCTATAACCTGCACGTGTATAAAACACTGATATTAAGGTTTGGTTATCTCCGGCCTGCCTGTGGGATAACTGAATGTTTTAGAAGACAAGGGGAGAAATGATCTGGATGTGAAATGCTAGTCACGGATTACCAGATTGGAACTAGAAGAGTGCCCTTTTTTCCTGCCACGGAAAACAGGTATCCATCATTGAATCATCCCATTTTCTGGAGAGATTCTTTTGCCAAATTGAGAGACCAGTTCTGCTTCTTGACTTTCTTCTATGAACAAGGAAAATTGCAACAGTTTAGTTCATTGTATTTCTCTTTCTGCACTCCCTTATGACCTGTTGGGTGTGAGTAATTTGATCCAGCTCTAATTCGCATGCTTAAAATTTGAGATGGAGGCTTGTAAAGCACTCAGAAGATACCTGTGGTATACAGCAGTGTGAATCACTTGAACAGCTGTGATCAGCCTTTGGATTTGCCCCAGGCACATTCCTGTGGGCATCTCTTCTTATGGCATCGTATTGGTGCCAATAGTTGTGATTCCAGAATCTGTCTTATGTTTATGATTATGATGAAGACATTGATGTTATGGGGCCACATATAAGTTGGTCTGTTAAATAGGACAAAAAACAGTATCTAGGAGTGTCTGTGTGGTGAAAGGGTTGCACCGAATGTATCAGACCAATGAGGAAGAACTGGCAGGTAAAGTACTACTATTAAAAGCAATAGAAATGTGTGAACTCTTCACCAGAGAAACACAAAATGTAATGGGAGCTGTTGGCTGAACACCACAGGCCAATTAATTTTTTGATGGATGACACCTCCCATTCAGAGAGACTTGAGGAAAAAAAGTTAGTAGACAATATTCTGTAGTCTGAGAGAGACTTGCCTCTCAGTGTACAGAGACTTGATATATGATACTTGAAATAATCATAGTTTGAGATGGTTTAATTTATTTTAGGGTTTTTAACATGTTTTTCTATCTCCCTCACATATGTATTCCCTTAGCTAGAGGATATGTGGATGCACAGGAGGTTGTGCTAGGGGAAATGAGTATAGCAGGGGAAGTGTCTGATTTATTGCAGAATGATGAGTACAGCAGGCAGAGGAGAGAGCAACAGTTCTTGAACTGTTAAAGACAAATGTGTGAAGTCAGAGGTCAAGAGATAAAGCAGTGTTTTTCTCAGGCATTGTGTGCCTGTGGAGTTTTTGTAGCTTTCCCAGGATACCCATAATAAAGTCTTGCCTCCATAAAATCCTTTGCAGTCAGATTTCATCCACTGTCTGAGATGTTCAAAAGATGTTTGAATATGCTTGTCAGTCTACTGATCTAGTACTTGGAAAGGACCAGGACTGGATTATTCAGGTAGTACAGGAGGAGACGATGTGAAGCAAAAGTCACATACATCTTTTTTTCCTTTCTTGCAAAGTTTTAAGAGGAACCAGTAGTAGAAAAACTTCCTTCGAGGCATACTCAAGTAGTAGCAGTTCTAGTACATGCCTTCTCTGCATTCCTCATTTCTTGGCCTGAAGTAAGGTGTAACAGGAAGATTTTACTTGCCTCCAGTTTTCTGGGAGGTGCTAATGAAAACCAGCTATTGCTGAGTTACTGAGTTTATTCCAGCTTTCTCTGAGCAGCTCCTTTGAGACCAGTGAACCTTAAAGTGGTTACATTTCTAACCGTTAAGCCCTTATCTTCAATCTAGGCAGCCCCTGCTTGTTTAAACACTTCCTGTAATGAGGCACATGTTGACATAGGCAGAGCCCAGCCTCCAGCTATTTCTCACTTGTAAGAATTATTAATACCTTTTTCACTGGCATTTTCACTGCTGGCAAAGTTTGTAATACCAACACCAAAAAAATGAGCTGATACTTGTGTAGAGCTGTAGGTGCTCACAGTGCTTCGCAAGCATGAAAAGAAATACTTAGTGACTTGGAGAACCTGGCTCTCTGAGCCTCTTGCTTCTAAGTACTGAAGAGCTGCTGCTTTTCAGTGCTTAGAGCATTACAACTAAGTAAGTGTTGAAAAGGAGAGAATCCAAGGCATTACTTATTGTAGTACTGAGGCCTTATTCACAAGTTTTTCAAATCCAATATTGTTACTTGCTGGGGAAACCAAGACCAACAGAGTGCAGGGAGAGGAAAGGTAAACTTGGAAATTCCATTACTTCTCTTCTTAATTTTTTTTTTAATTGTTTCTCACTGAGCTGTCCGAACTTCCTCTGCATGATTAACTTTCTCTGGTAGATTAAGGCCATCAGTACTCGAGAGGCTAGGAGGGGAGGCAAGTCCCTCAGAACGGTGAGAAACTTAATCCTGTTATGCTAACAGGAGCATAACAGGGCATTCAGGCGGGCAGGTGAAGCATATCTTACTGCTCTGTCTTATGTGCTGTGACCTTGATAGACATGAAGGAGATTCTTGGCACTATGAGAAAAAAAGAATAGGCCATTTCCTTCTCTGGGACTGACAAGAAGGGAAGCTTCAGCCGTATCCTCTGTCTTACTCTTCTCCAGTCTTCAAAACAAAAGTGCACAGTCATTGTGTCCAGCCGTGGCTGATGTGTTTTTGTTGTGTTCTCTCTGCACAGATTGAGAAGTTACAAAATCAAATCGAAAAAGAGAAGCAAAGTAATCAAGATCTGGAGACCTTAAGTGAGGAGCTGATAAAAGATAAAGAACAGTTACAAGTCGCCATGGAGACACTAAAAGCTGACAAAGACAGACAGGTGCAGACTTCACAAATGTGATATAAAAACATTATGCTCAGTAGAGGTAGTTTACTGATGCTATTTAGAGCATCTGATTCTCTCAGGGAAACAGGGCAATTTCAGAGCTCTTAAGTGCTGGCTGAAGTTGTTGAAATGTAAGTAAAAGATAGTTTTGAGAGCTATTGCCCCGTTACCACAGGGGGATCTTCAGACTGTCTGTAAGGACAGAACCTCTCTCTTCGGGGGGGGGGAAAAAGTGCTGGATCTTAAGCTCCTGTTCTACTGCAGAAGATCAGTCTTCTGCCAGCCCTGTGTTCTGATTGGTGGTTGGTGGTTTAGGTGTTTGTTTTTATCCATTTAACTCTCTTTGCTCTATTTTAAAAGATGCTGAGAAAGCATTTAGGTCTTCTGAACTGGTATTTTCAATGCCCTACAGCTTTTAATACTGTGCTGCAGTTCATATGCAATGTCTTGAACCTATCCTATTAGCAGGTTCATGCAGGGTATCATCTGTATTAATTTGAGTAGTGGAGAAAACATAGACACAGATCCTTGGAAGCTCCTCAGTGTATTTTCACCGTGTATTCAAATTTACCCCAGGTTTTGTGGGGTGAAGGTTAGACAACAGAATATTTTGGTTTTGTAGTGCTTTTCATCCTGGAGAATTCTTACCAAGACTTCTACCTAGGAAACTGCACTTTACCACCAAATTCATATATTTTACTTAGAACATACACAAACTTGTGTAGCAAGATTTAATGAATACTTTATAAGTAAGGCAGGAAGTAAAACCAGAAGTATCCTCAATTGTCAGAAAAAGGGCAGATTAAATTTTTCAGATGCAAGTCTTTTTTTATTTCTGTGGCTATTGTCTAGATAAGAATTAAGTGCAAGTTGCTGACTAATCACAGTTGCTTCGGCTGAAATTTGACCAATGTGTCCTTAATGAGAGCTACAACTGTGGCAAATTTGCAAAAGTTTTGGAGTTTTTGATGCCTTATCAAAGATAATTTGTGTCTTCAGATCCCAGAGGTGAATGTTAACCTAAACGGAAAGGTAACTCTTGTTAGGAATGATTCCTAAAAAACGTCTTCTCCAAGGTGTTCCTGAAGATCCCCTCTCTAGTGTCTCTGTGTACCTTGAGCTTCTTACGTGGTAGGAGGAATACAGCACTATTTTTAGTTTGTTATAACCATGGGTTCCCAGAGGTGACAGTTTTTTTCATTAGCTTGGGTAGTTATTGTTTTCAGCCAGGGAAATGTATTGGGAAATTTGACTTGAATTAAATGGATGTGATTTTGTTAACAATCTGACTGCTTTGGGGCTAACCTGTACCACACTTTGTAAGGTGGCTGAGCAGTATTTCTGTTATTTTTCTTATTATTTGTGTAGATAAAGGACCTTAAACAGGAAAATGATCACCTTAATCAAGTGGTTTTATCCTTGAGACAAAGATCTCAAGTGAGTAGCGAGGCAAGAGTAAAGGACACTGAAAAAGAGAACAGGATGCTTCATGAAACAGTTACAGAGACCAGTAGCAAACTGAGCAAGCTGGAATTTGAGAAGAAACAATTGCAAAAGGATTTTGACCAGGTTAAAGAAAAAGTGGAAAGAGTGGAAGAAATGGAAAAAGAACTCCATCGGCTGGAGAGGGAGAATGAGCAGCTCACAAAGAAAGCAGCAGCAATGAAAATAGTGACAGAAAAAGTTGAGATTCTTGAGCAGGAGAATGGGAATCTGGAAGTGGAAAACAGGAAGCTAAGAAAAACCTTGGACACATTGCAGAATGTTTCCATCCGGCTTGGAGACCTGGAAAGGGACAACAAGCAATTGGATGAAGAAAATATGGAGCTTAGGAGAGTAGTGGAGACCATGAGATTTACCAGCACAAAAATGGCACAAATAGAAGCAGAAAATAGAGATTTAGAGAGGGAGAAAGAAGACTTAAGAAAGAATGTGGAAACACTAAAAGCCATGAGCAAGAAATCAGAGAGGCTGGAGCTAAGCTATCAGACTGTCAGCTCTGAAAACCAGAGACTTCAGCAAATTGTGGACAACAGCAGCAAAAAGATCCAAGAGTTGGAGAAAGAAATACAGGGAATGGAGAGTGAAAATCAGGTCCTTCAGAGAAATCTTGAAGAGCTAAAGATTTCTGCCAAACGATTAGAGAGGTTAGAAAAGGAGAACAAAGTCCTAGAACAAGAAATGTCTCAGCTTGAGAAAGATAAAAAAATGCTGGAGAAAGAGACGAAACGGCTTTGGCAGCAAGTGGAGCTGAAAGATGCTATTTTGGATGATAGTACAGTAAGGTTGGCAGCTGCTGAGAAAGAAAACAAGACACTAGAAAAGGAAATTGCTTGGTTCAGAGATTCATCTAATAAGCTGAAAGAATTTGAAAAGGACAATAAAGATCTCATGAAGCAAGTTAAAATTGATAAAAGAACACTAGCTACATTGAGAGAGGTAAGCAAAATAATAGTGCTGTTTTCAGTATGATGCCTTTTTGATTTTTGAACTCTGAAATAAAGGGAGACACCTGTCTCATGACTGTTGAATACACAAGCTAGATCTTCACAGTGTTAGCAACCATCATTGGAGAGTGTTGCCTTTAAAAGTAGAACCTGTCAAAAATTGCAGTTTACCATTTTGTGTCCACACAAAGTCTCCACGTGACATCTTTTTTTTTTCACATAGAATACAGTTTTAACACGGCTCCCACGTGTGGTAGTTGTAAACCAAAGACTTTGATACTTTCTCTAACCCTATGACCACAAAACTGCCAATAAGAGAGCTCCAGCAGGTGAGCTTAAGCCTAGAAATCAGAATGCTTCTTGAATATGTATTAATAATATTTCTGTTCTAAACCAGGCTTAGCTAGGACAGGAACGATCCCAAATGACAACTTAACCCTTAACCCTAGAGCAACACTCCTAGAAGCAGCCTGTGAACAGATTCAGGTTATTTCAGCTTGCTTTTGTAGCTTGTCCCAGTTGCTCTTGTCCATCTGGAAACAGGATTTCCTGTGAAAGAGCATTCAAAAGAAAATGGTCAGTGCTGAGGCAGTTCAGTAAAATAAATAAGTTTAGCAAGACTAATACAGTAAGCAATTACTTGAAAATTTAGAGTTATTTTCATGTTTGAAGCACTAGTGTAATTTTGAGAAGGAAAAAAAAAGTTTATCAGAAACACTCATAACAATCTCAAGTTGTGTTTCTATCCAGCTTTCCTAAGAATAAATAGAATAGTAGCATCTCGGAGAAGATTCCTTTTTAATCTTTCCTGTCTCAGACTTCTGCAGATTTCCACTGGTGCAGACCAGAATAGAATAGAATAGAATAGGAGAGGAGAGGAGTCGAATCAACCAGTTTGGAAGAGACCTCCAAGATCATCCAGTCCAACCTAGCACCCAGCCCTATCCAGTCAACTAGACCATGGCACTAAGTGCCTCAGCCAGTCTTTTCTTGAACGCCTCCAGGGACAGTGACTCCACCACCTCCCTGGGCAGCCCATTCCAGTGGCAAATCACTATTTCTGTGAAGAACTTCCTTCTAAGTGTGTCTTTTTTTCCCTTAATTACTTTCTCACAGTTTCTAGACAAATTCCTGGATGTTGAAGACCTCCACGAAGCCTGTGGGCTGGCATTAACTTAACTTTACCTTTTTTTTCCCCTTGCCATCTGAATAGATATGTGGCTACTTTTTTGTGTCTCAGAGAAGGACTGGATACCTATAGCATTTTCTAAAAATAAAATGACTCTTCTGTTTGATATCCAGGATAATCTTTTTTTTTTTAATTACTCAGAAATGCTTGGTAACTTTGTTATTATGTCTCCATGCTTTGTTTAACAAAACTTCTATGCAGAAACATGAGCAAAGCAGTTTTCTATGGTACATTTGCATTTCAGAGAATTCGGAATGGTAGGAATCTTGGAATTTGGCTATGCACCAAAAAAAGATTTGTCCTTTTTCAGCATACAGGCTAGTATTATGTCTTCTCAGGTTATTTCCACACAGACCACTTTACTGGCTTAACAGCAAAACACTGTCTCCAGATACCTTGTAGTAGTGCTCCATCAAATCTCCTCGTAGGATTTCCTTTTTTGGTTCTGCTTAAGTTTCTTCCAGAGAAACCTGAATGGGAAAGCAGAGCAGGTCAGTAAATACCAGAATAACCAAGTCAGGTCTCCAGTCTCTGGAGCTGTCCTGTCTCTTTCAGGACAGTGCCATTTCTGCATTTTACCTGTGCAGTCATCTGCCATCTGTCAAAACTCAGAGTCGGTCGTGAAAATGCACTGTTACAGAGTGCCTTGGTAATAACATCATGACCGTACTACCTCGGAAAACTTTAACGCTCCTTTTGTGCGTGTGCCAGTGTCAGCTGGGCTTTGCTGCTTTGCTGCAGGGCTTTGTCCTAGCCTAGAGGTGGGAGCTCCCTCTGCTGGCGTCTCCTGACTTGCATGCACCTTTTTCGTGGCAGAAGGGCAGGGTGTCTCTTGGCCCCCACTCATTCCCTCTTTTGGCAGATGGGCAGGATGCCAGTGTTGGCAGAAGTAATTCAGTACAGTGAGAGCGTCAAAGGCCAAAAGAAGCATTCGTCAGATTTATTCCAAGTAAACTATAAATAAAGCAATCAATTTAATTCTGCACTCAGTTGTCACTGATGAAGAATTTTAGCTGACCTTCTTGGAACTGGGATTTTATCCAGTGACTTTTTTCTGTACTTTAAAAAATATCTTCAGTAGTGGACGATTATCACAATGCTTTTTTTTTTACACAGCAACTAATCATCTAAGTGTTGTTGCAGGATTTGGTCCTTGAAAAACTGAAGAGTCAACAGTTGTCCAGTGAGCTGGACAAATTGAACCAGGAACTGGAGAAGATAGGATTGAACAAGGAACTGCTGCTGCAGGATGACAATGGCAATGATGACATGTAAGGAAACTGAGATTCTCTTAGTCATTCTTTTGATTCTGCAGGCTCTTCTTTAACCTAATTCAAGTCTCGAGGCCTTTGCCTTTATTTTTGGTGCTCATCTGTCTCACTGCAATTACGTTTACCAATTTTAGACATAAAGCATGTCCTTCTGCAGCAAAGTTGGTATTATACTGCAAGTTTTGCAAAACTTTTCTTGGATGGAAGAAAGGAAGGCCATTTTCCTCTCTCATGCTAGCCAGTGTTTCTACAGTCCCCTCTACTCCCCAGAAGAGTACCTGGGTAGCTATTGCAGTGTGTATTCCTCATCACAGTCTCCTTATAAGTAAGAATGGTGTCTATTAGTGTCTGTCATTACTTCATATTAATATAAGCATAGATGTTGCCAAGTAATTTCCAACTGCAAAAAATGAGTTTGCAAGACTGTGGTAATGAATAAGAAACAACCCAACAACCCACATATATATAGGCCTCTTAGTAAGACCTAATTAGAGAAACATACTCAACTCATAGGAGTCTTTGGAATCCACTGTGATACTTTCTTTTGTCAAGAATGTGCAAAAGAGCCATGAGAAGAAATTTATGTAGTGTAATAAGGGGAAAAAGAGGAAAACTGATTTAAGTTATGTAGCTCTTAGCTATTTCTGTAGAACCATGCTGGTATTGGCTCTAAAACTGATTGAATTTTCCAAAAGCAAGTTCCCCAGCCATAATATGCCAACAGTGATCTGTGGTGGTAGAGGAAATAATTTCCCTGAAGAAGCAAAGACATATAATGTAGCATTTGGTGAAATTTTGAATAGGTGAAGTCTTCTATGTAGATGATGGTTCATATACTAGTGGCAGACACTGGAAAGCTGTATTCTCCTGTATTTCAGAAAATACAAGATTCTGGAGAGCAAAACTGAATCAACACTGAAAACAACACTAGCTGTGAAAGAGGAAAAAATTGCAATGCTGGAAGCTCAAGTAAAAGACTCCCTGAATTTGAACCAGCAGTTACAGAATGATCTAAATATGGTAAGAAGTTAACTGAGTTTTAATTGTCACGGTGTGGGTCTGCACTTTGACATGCCTCTGGGTTTTCTTACTCAGCAAAAGAGTAAGAAAACTTCTTGCCCAAACCCTCCATCCATACACTTCCTAATGTTTGCTGTTGGCTTGTCACTTGTTTGTTTTTACTAGGCTGTTTTCTTTTGTTCATTTCTATACGAGGACACCAATTTCAGAAAAAAATGTTGGGCTGGGGACACAGCAGGAGCTTTTGTATATCCACACTATGTGCACATTGCAGTTTTCCAAGATTTGTTCATTATCATAATCTTGGTTTTCTGCCTCAGCATAGGCTGAGGAAGATGGCAATTGAAACGTCTCACCTAAGAATAGCCTGTTAGTTAAGTGACAGAGAGCTTGAGTTAAAGGGCACCTGACTAGAGGCCAAGAGACATGGATTCCTCCATCTATCTCTGTCTCAGCTTCCCATCAGTGAAGTGAGGTTAATGCTTGTTGGTGAGGGTAATGCTTGTTGAATCCCTTGGAAAGGCCCTACAGTATAGCAAAGAAACTTCATATCCCATCATTATTAATATAAGATCCCATTGTTAAATCAGTCTCAAAGATTGTTGGGTTTTGACTGTGCAGGTAAAGAAGGACTTTGATGCACTTAAGCAGAGTCAGCAGGATGAGCAATACGCTCAGAAGTCACTTGGGTGTTCTGCAGAGAAACTTATTCCCACCCACCAAATGAATGAGAAGTCTGTGTCAGGGCATCGAGAAGCTACCATGGAGCTGCTGAAACTGAAAGACAGAGCAATTGAATTGGAAAGGAATGTAAGGTTTCATTTTTTTTTCCTCTTGTATCTTAGACTTCCCTTGCAATCATGAGTCTATTTTTGGGAACTTGATTTTTGAGCTTATAGGAATCTGGTGGGTTTTCTTGGGGACATAAGCCTACCAAATTCCTCCAGTCTCTCTTAGCTTTGCATAGGAACTTAATGATCTAAGTGTCTTTTGTGTTACCGCATTACTGGGACTAATCCTGTGTATAACATCTGTCTTATCTTCATTTATTGCTGGGCAGAGTTTGCTTTTGCACATTTGTTGCAGAATGCTCAGCACTAATTGGTTTTCATCTTCAGCAGGACTCCAAATGATCAGGATAGCTGTTTAATTTCTTCCTGTCACCTTTACAATGCCATTTCTCTTTCAGAATGCAGCCTTGAATACTGAGAAGCAACTGCTTAAAGAACAGCTGAAGCATTTGGAAACACAGAATGTCTCCTTCAACAGTCAGATCCTGACACTACAGAAGCAAAATGTCTTTCTTCAGGAGCACAACACTGCCCTGCAGACACAGACAGCCAAACTCCAGGTCAGGACAACCTTACGCCTCTGTGGCAGAAGGCTGAATTTGACTATAATAGTGTAGAGAAGATCACAGCTAATAGAAAATGTTCGTACTGATATGCCAAAATAGTGATGTGAAGATGAGACCCATAAGGTGGAGCTTTAGTTTGAGGTCTGAATTTCTCCAGTCTAGGAGGGAAATTGGCTCTCTAATGTCTAGTAGCCATCTTTATTATGAATATTTTTAAATCAGTACAGCAAAATCTAAATGTGTTATTCCATAACTGCACTTCTGGAATAAAAGATCTTTTATGCCTGTAAAAGCTTGGGAGAAATGGGATGAGGACACAAGTCAACTCTCAAGAGAGATTGTAGCACAGTTCCAGTCACAATTTTTATTCTTCCAGTCAAAATGTCAGAGTTGCTGGTGGAATACAGATAATGTTAAACACTGCTTTAAGTTTGAAAATACAAACTCGGCTTGGTAAAGAGAACAGTTTTAAAGGACAACAATGGGTTAGCTATTGTGGGGTTTTTTAATCTGAATATGAATTTCCCTTTTCAAGCATTTTGTCTTGGATGGTCACAGATTGATTTTGTTTGGGTGTTTTTTTAATTATTTCTCACCTGTAATTAAAGTATTTAAGCAACATATAAAA
Organism: Tricholaema leucomelas; assembly: GCA_013400475.1. Taxonomy (NCBI): domain Eukaryota; kingdom Metazoa; phylum Chordata; class Aves; order Piciformes; family Lybiidae; genus Tricholaema lacrymosa; species Tricholaema leucomelas. Next base: position 22,002 of record WAAF01016867.1, read on the forward strand.
TCAAAGCACTGCCTATCTACTAAAATCAGTCTCGTTAGGAGTGCTGCCATAATACACAGTGGTGCAGTTAATTTTGGTGGGATTGGGTAAAAATTTAATTACTTGTACAAAAAACATGGGGGAACTTCTGGCTTTGGTACATGATTATCTGAAGATACAGCTGAGTTTTGAGTATTCCAGCTCATCTCAGTCTACAGAATCAAAAGCTTCTGCTTTTATAATGGTGGCTTTCAGTGTGAGATTATCCTGATGCTTTTCAGACTGGTTACAGCATGGCTTTAGGTGGTACCAGGAGTAATACCAAAGCAATGCCAAATTGTCCATATATATCTTAAGTTCACCAAGCAATGGATAAATTCTTGATGACTCTATAAAGGTACATGATTGTTTGAAGATGCAGCTGAGTTTTGAGTATTCCAGCTCATCTCAGTCTACAGAATCAAAAGCTTCTGCTTTTATAATAGTGGTTTTCAGTTTGAGGTTATCCTGATGCTTTTCAAACTGGTTATAGCATGGCTTTAGGTGGTACATGCTACAAGGAGTAATACCAAAGCAATGCCAAATTGTCCATATATATCATAAGTTCACAAAGCAATGGATAAATTCTTGATTGACTCTATAAAGGTACAGGCTGCTACTGCATATTTGTTGTAAATAAATAATGCTTGCTTTTATTTGAGAAACTTTAGGTAGAAAATTCAACCCTCAGCTCCCAGAGTGCTTCACTGATGGCCCAGAATACTTTACTCCAAAATCAGCAGACAGCCAAGGAGAATGAGAATGAAAACCTACTGAAACAAAAGGAGCAGCTGAAAGCTGAGTATGAATCATTGCTTCAGGACCATGAGCATCTTGTTTCACTGCATGAACGACAATCTGCAGAATATGAAATGCTAATAAACCAGCACAGCTGCCTGAAAGCATTACACAAAAACCTGGACCTGGAGCACAAAGGTCTGGGTGAGAGGTATGTTCACTGCTCATGGTAGAATGTAGCTGGAATGTGCTTATGTTACAGTTTCAGCCTTAAATATTGGTCTCCAGTCCAGTTAGTAACGGAAACTACTAAGCTGTTCTTCTGAAAAAGTGTTATCTCCTCCTTGCTGTGGTTAGGAGATTAGGTGAAAATATTTGCAAAGCCATAGATTTTAGACTTCTAAAGGTGGCTGACCACAAATGACTGGTGGTATTTAGCAAACATGAGCTTGGGTCTTGAGGATGTCTTTTCTGAACTAGCTTAAAAGCCCTTGTGGCATTTAAGGTTATGTGCTGTAATAGCACGCAGCTCAACTCTACTGAGTAGGTTACCTTTTCTAGTGATACAGTAGGGTCTGCAATTCACCTAGCTCGTTACCTAGGTGTGAGTAAGTGTGTGTTTGGAAATTCAAGTAATTAAGGATTGTGTGTGGCATCAACCTAGTGACAAAGGAGGCTCTCAGAGGGGAGAGAACTAAGTATTTCTTTTGTTCTAGTTCTCACAGTTGCAGGCTTTTGCTTCAGGCCCTTACACTGATTTCACAATTCAGTTGAATCTGCTCATTGTTTAGTCTCTAGTCACCGCCATTTTCCAACAGTTGTGCATGGATCGAATATGTAGTGTACTACTATGAAAATGCCACTCTGCTTACCCCTCAAAACTTTGCGTATTCAATTCAGTGATTTGCTTCCCAATACCTGTATTTAGGTTCAGTTTCTGTGAAAGGCCATCAGCTGGGTTCAGAGCAACTCAATTGGTGATTTTTGAGGGTGGACTGAAAACCAGTGTTAAACTCATTTTTCCCCAAAGACTAAGTAGCTGGCAGTGCAACATGCAGTAGATTTTGATAAAGTAGAGACATAAACCCATTGTGATTAAAATAATTCACCAGGGCAGTGACAAGACAGCTGGTGAGCTGTCAACTAAATGCGCTGTAAGTGATTACACAGACACTGTTCCTGCTTACCAAGTCCCTCTCAGACCGATTGAGGGTTCCCATTGATTCAGGCATTAGTTGAGATTTTCACACTGTGGTGTATTGAGGCAGCTTGCTGAGTTCTTTCTCTTCTTGATGAGTACCAGTTACTAAACAGTTCTAGCCTAAAGAAAAAGTGTTTTTATCACTAGAGATAGTCTATTTAGAAATGCTCAGATCACCATTGTAAACACTTGCGATTTGGGCTGCCTGTTACTGAGATGTGACTGCTAGTGAGAGATGTTGCAGAGGAACAGGTGGTGGCCTTTTCTATTCTCCAAGCAGGTTGATTTGGCAGTTTTAAAAGTGTGGTGTCATCCTCAGCAGATCAGTCTCAAAAGACACTTATTAAGGTGGCTTGTCCAAGACAGCCTGTGTCTCCCTTTGGCTGTCAAAAAAAGAGAGACAAACCGCTTTGTCTGTCCGTACACGTGTTTTCTTTTCCCTCCAGCATGTGCAATGTGAGGCTCAGCTGGCTGAGGGAGCAGAGGGAAGTAAACTAGAAAAACAGCTGAAAGAAAACTGTTTTCTTATGCCACTCTGAGATGCTTAAGTGCTAAAATGAAATACCTCACTTTCAACTTCAGATGGAATGTACCACCTGCTAAATTTTCCCAGAGCAGCTCAGTGCAGCCAAGAAGTTTGCTTGTGCAGTGTCTAAGAGACAGGTTTTGCTTGTCCCAGCTCCAAGGTAATTTTTTCTCAGTTGATGACAACACTGTAATTAATCACAGTTCTGCTGCTTAAGGCAGAATTGCAGTCCTGCACAAACCTGAGACTCCAGGTCATCTAGAAAAATTTACGGCAACTTTTAGATGGGTTACGGACTCCTGTCACCATGTACAGCCAAGGTGCCCATGATTTATGTAGTTCACTCCGATGCATTCTAACCACAGAATATTTTCTATGCCTTAGCAAACTTTGCTGCACCTCCCTTGGCTCTGAACAGTATTAGCACTGCAGTGGGGATTTAATAACGGGTTGTGTGTAACTGCAGTGAAATGACCTGTCGTAGCCCAGCAAATCACAGACGTGTGTTTGACTTAGGAAAAGGAGAGTTAATGTGTTAGGATTGTTTATTATTAATTGCAGTTTCTTGACTTTGCAGTGTTTGAATGGATGCTCTCAAAGAACACTGAAAAATACTAGACTCTTGCTCCATTTTTTAAATCGTTTTGCATATTGCTGAGGGGAGATAATGACTTACTAGCTACAACTGATCAGCAGATCCTGTGGCTTAGTCTGGGGAAATCTAATCCAGCAGATTGGAAAACTCATTTTGCTGGAAAAACAGAATTCCTGCTGTGGAGGGTTACATGTTGCAAGGAGTTTTATTATTATGTTACCAATGCTGGCTGGTAATTACTTTCCTGGGTTCCTTTTGCCACATGCTTTTTAGCAAAGCCAAAAGGAGTAAAGAGGAATGCAGTAGTTCAGTCCCAGAAATCAATTACATCAGATCCAAACCAGATTTTATTTGCATGCGTAGGATTTTTTTTTTTAGAACTATTTGTCCAAGTGCCTGATGCTTAAAGTAGTAAAGTGAAAATGAGTATTGAGTAGTCTACAGGATGGGCAACACAGGAGGTTGCACAAGTCCTGCTGAAATGGTAGACTTTGTGTTGAATCGGAACTACAGGAGAATTTTGCCTGGGATTTCAGTAGGGCCCCAGAGATGCAGAGTCATGTGTGGTTTTGTAGCCTTTTCTTTCTTACCTTTCACCTAAGAGGAGCAGTTGTGATCTACCTCAGGGGTTCTCCTGCTCAAAGCTGGGTCAGGCTGGTGAAACTAGACCAGTATACTTGCTTCCCTCTAAGCAGCCCTCTTTAAAAATAGAAAGCTTGGATAAAAATGAGCAGAGTAGCCCTATCGTACAGTAACAGCAAAAGAATTCACAACACAGTTTTTGCAGAGCAGCCATGGTAATCTGCCAAGGCACTGGCTGTGGAGCTTGTCTTCTCAGATTCTGGATTGCCTTGCAGTTTGTTTGTCTTGAATGCTTCTTGGAGCTGGATGTGAAGCCTTCCTTTGCTTTCAGGTTCTTCCGTTTTTTTGTAGAGAACAAATAAATAAGTTTAACTTCCAGTGCTGTTATTGGGAACGCATAGCAAAAAGCAGCTTTTGTCTGGGAGACAGGTACTTTTCTGTGTGATGCTCCAGTGGCCTGGAATTTGGGACAGTCTGTAATTTGACTGCAGAATGAAAGGAATAGCTGCCTGAAAGAAAAACAAGTTGGCAGGAGTCAGTGGGTTTGGTGCTGTCCACTGCTTTTGTGTGTCTGCAGTTTTTGTGACTGTAGAGCAAGTGTGCTCTGCATTCATCTCCACAGAGGTGAGAGTAGCAGATTGATGATGCTTGTTCTCTCTAGCTTTTTCAGCCAATGCTGCATCTTCCACCTTGTTGTCGTTTATTATTTAGAAGGACATTTTTCTGTAACTGGCACAGGTGCATCTGTCAGGTTGTTTTGGGGCAATAGCCTTTTGTCACAGTTGCAGAAAAACGTGACAATGACTTGACTTTCACTACACTAGGGTCCCCAGTGGCTTCTGCTGGTGTGTGTGTATGACCGTGGACTTTGACAGAGGCCACTAGAGGAAAAAAAAGCACAAAAAAATCTTCAGAGAACAACATGCTCTTTGACCAAGTAGTCTCAAGCTGCCTTGTTCTTTGCAGCATTTTCCAAGTGCAGATGGTGTAGCAGCTCAAGAAGGCTGAGCCTGCCTAATCAATGCCTGTGCCAAGTATCAGGGAAGTTGTTCCACACCTCTGCTATATTAGTGTTTCAGAGATTGAAATTAGAGACATACTTGATGGCTTCTGCCCTCTGTCTCTGCTTGTCTCCTCACACGGAATGATTAATGCACAAATTATATAAACCAAGTGACAGTGGAAGCCTAGGTTTGAGCACTGGTCTTGCTATTGAGTTTCTCACTAGTGAACAAGTAGAGCCATTCAAGCAGGTGGGTCAGCCCCTGCTTAAAGGTGTTTTGCTGTCAGCTCTCTTGTACCACTCTCATCATCTCTCTGGAATATGCAGGAGATTATTACTTATTGAAGATGCTATTACCTACACATTTAACCTAAAATGCATTAGGTGGTTACCTAATAAACTGTTGCTCACTGCATTGCTTTCTCTTCTTTTTTTAGCTCCTGGTTTTTAGTGAAGTTTTTGAAACTTGTCACTGGAATTCCAGTTTAATGGTACAGTTTCCGTTTACCCTGGAATGACCCATTTTACCATATGATCAGAACCTGGAATTGAAATAAGGTTCTGGCAAGTGCAGCCCAGTTTACTTAAAAGAATGATTTGCCTTTTTAGGATGAAATTAAAAAGCTTCCCTGGTGATTAAACTGAATTTCCACAGCATAGTGTGGAATTCTTCAGTACTGACAGAGGTTTAACTACAAAAAAGTATATGTAACTAAGTGGGCAGGGAAAAAAAAAATCTGTTCTGGTTGGCATGGTGTTGCTTATTAAAAATCTTAAACTAAAGGAAGAAAAATGCTTAAATGAAAACAATGAAATCTTTCTGCAGATACAACAGTTTAATGAAACACAAGGCAGAGCTGGAAGAGTTGGAAGAAGTTTTAAAAACTGAGCGAGAGGTTCTGCAGCAAGAGAGGAGATGCAATGCAATAACCACTGGGGAAAATCAGAAGCTGAGGGAGGAACTGGACAGGTATGGCTCTCTCGCCAAATCCTTGTGTGTAATAAAAAAGTCAATTATGCAAAACACAGGTGTTTTGCTGTGTTAACTGTAGTTCCAGAATACCCTCCTTAATGTATCTGTTAATGTGATCATTTTAATGCTTATTAACATTATTGGCTTAATGGACACTGTCAACAAATACTGTTACTTGGTGCTTCAAACATGGTCTGATCCTGGGGCTTTTGCTTATTCAAAATGAGCTTCCACATATGGTTCAGTTCATAAGTGTTTCTGTAAGGTGTTGTTTCCAAACGCTTGTCTTTAAGTAGAACTACAAATACTCAACCCCTTCAATAACATCTGGAGTTGTGGGGAATGGTTCCTGCTATTAAGGAGAACTGTGTTATGTTTTTCACACAAATTTGGTTTAGTTCTAGGAGTTACCATTGCTGGTTATTTTCTGCTGCCCAGAGAAAGCTGCTGTTTGTTAATACTCGAAAGAGGCTTGATTCTTGTTGCCAGAAGTGAGCTTATATATGATCATAGGGTAACTGTTACCTCATGTCAAAGCCCCTTTTGTGGGCAATCAGCTGAACTTTACATAATGCAGCAGTGTAACCCTCCTCTCCAGCCCATATCCCTGCCAAGGAGCTCTTCATCATAACCAGTATGCCAGAGTGTCATCTTACAATATTGCAATGTTTCACAGGACACTTCAGTGCTTGTATTTCTTGCATCAGGAAAACAATTCTGTCAGGGTTCTTTGTTTGTGCCAAATAGTGCTGTCAAATGCTCTTAAATAAATTCTGCATCAGGAATTTGTGGTGTGTGTCTTACACATTGAGGAAACAGCAAGTTGGTGATTCATCTATTTTAATTTCTTTTTTAGAATGAAAATATTTCATAATGCTATTACTATTTCCTTAGTAAAATCTTATTCTATGCCTAGAATAAAAAGGTCTTTAGGACTTAGTCTTTGGAACTTAAGCGGCACACTGACGGTGCGGTCTTTGAATGAAGTGTTTTCTATGAAGTGTCCTTCATAAGCCTGCTGGCTTCCTCTTGTTTAGGGTGAATTTTTTGCACAACCAACTAAAGGCAGAGTATGAAGGCTTGCATTCGCACACTAAAGAGCTGAAAACTTCCTTGAATAACTCTCAGCTGGAGTTGAATCGTTGGCAGGCTCGCTATGATGAGCTGAAAGAACAGCATCAGTCCATGGATATCTCTCTGACCAAGCTGGATAACCACTGTGAGGTGAGTAGCTGTAGGTAGAGAGCTAACATTTCATTGTTTGAACATTTTGGCACACTGTAAGTAGAAAGCCAGTGTATGTAATCATAGTAACAGCTCCATATAGGCTGAAGTTTCTCAGCTCATACGCTAGGTTGCTGTGCTGTTTTGTTAGCTTGATACTGTGCTGTTACCGGAAAGCTAGATGCAGAGGAGAGACTAATGTATCTTGTTTAACAGCTGCTGTCCCGACTAAAGGGGAACCTGGAAGAAGAAAACCGTCATCTCCTAAGTCAGATTCAGATGCTCAGCCAGCAGAATCAGATGTTACTGGAACAGAACATCGAGAACAAGGAGCAATACCACGAAGAACAAAAGCAGTACATGTAAGAAACTAGACATTTAAATTGTGCAACCCAAAACAGTCATCTAGACAAACATAGAATATGGATCTTTTATCAGGAGAAGGAGAGGCAGGGAAGTGATAAATGTACTAATTATCTGGTTAGAAAGAGAAGGCATAAGAGGAGATGTAATGGGTAGAAACTACAAAATTTCTTCCCATTGCCTTAACACAAAGAGATGCTAAGGGAACACTTGGACAAGCACAGCTCTCTTCAAATAATACAGAAGAACTTCTGTGTAAAAGTTACCTATAAAAGATGAAATGCTAAATACAGTGGTGCTTCTCAAAGGTTCCTGAAAAGCTTGGAGAACAGCTGAGTTGCAACAAAAATTTAGTCTTAGGAGAGCAATTTTATATTTGGATTCCTGAAGAAAGACAAATAATCTACTCTTTAAGCATTTGTCATTTATATTATAAGAAGTCAGCATGCATTGGTGCCTCACCCATGCATAGAGTGGCACACTTATGTGAGATCCTCCTTTTGTAGACTTGTAAAGAATCGTGTTCTCACTGCACTGAAGTTTTCTTACAGGTATGAAACAAAGAAGAAATGTTCTTAGTCCCAAGAATTTTAGTCTTAAGTTCCTCAGGATGATGTGGGACTTACTGAGTTTTATTTCAGTACTGGGAATTACATGGTTAAAATGTTAGCAGATTGTTTGCAGAAATGGGCTGAATACAAATGTATCTAAGTGTATTTATCCAGGTATCTGACAGCTGTATAGTGGAGGGACATTAGACTTAAATGACAGAAAGGTTCACTAACATCCAATGTGCAAGTTAATAACCAGTCCAAAAAACAACCCAAGATGATGTGGCACTGTTGAAAGTGCTTTGACACAGTGCACCTGCACTGCAGGAAACCAAAACAGTCTTTAAAAGATTACATACTTCTCAAGTTACATGGAGCAAGCAGAATAAAACACCCAGTTATCCGGTAGACAAGAAGTTCAAAATATCTAAGGATCTTAACCCTTGAGTTAAGTGATCAGTGAACAAAACACATCTGTCAGTAATCTGTGACTAAGACCAAACAATCAACAAGTGAGTTTTCAGAAACAGAACAGGATTAATCTCAACATCTACAAGACAAATACCAGTCTGCTGCTGTTCTTCCACCTTTCATGCTTGCTGCACAAAGGTCACCCATCAGCAATTTTGGCAGGCTTTTATTTTACATTTGCTCTCTCTCAAAAATGCATGACCTCAGTTGGGACTCTGAAGGTTATGCTATAGAAGATGTTTCAGTCTCTTTCCTCTCTTGGAGGCTTGTAGTCTTCAGTTTTTTTCTTTACACTTAATTTGATAGAGGTGGTTCAGAATGTGCTTTTCCCCCTCACAGCGATAAATTGAATGCCTTACGGAGACACAAGGAGAAACTTGAGGAGAAGATAATGGATCAGTACAAGTTTTATGATCCTACCCCAAAAAAGTAAGTCCCATATGGGTTCAGTTCTGCTATTTTATGGATTGGTGAAACTAAGAAAGGGCTTTCCATGACTGGAGATAATAGAAATTTCGTCTGAAATACAGACAGTGTCATCTTCACGTCTGTCTTCGCTTTCATTTCTCAAGTCATTCCCTGAGGCAGCAGAGTGTGTTACTATTGAGCACAATACCTCACATGGGACACTGTTTTAATACTGGAGTCTGAAACAGTATAGACGGGCTTGTGCCTAGCAGGGGGGTGGAACCCCTGATACGATGACTAAGCAGCAGTAGGAGCTTTTGGAGCTGCTCTTTCAAAGGGCTAAGAGGTTAATCTGAGAGAAAAGACTTAAAAAATTGAGAAGAATGAAGACGAGCCAGGCTAACTGCATCACACAGTTCTGACTGATAGCCTCAGCAAAGACAGGGATTCATTTTAAAAGCAGTTTTCATTTCTTTCCTTCTCGGTCTGTTTCTGTAGTACAGCTTTTCACACTGTTAAAATGACTTATGTGGGTCCATATGTGCAGTTTAGATTTCTAGCAGGGAAAACGGCTGTATTTCTCATGATGAAGTAGTATTTCTGTAAAGTAATTTTGACTTTGAGAGAAAATGGATCTCAAGCCTTCTGAAATTTATGCTACATCTTTCCAACTAATTCATGATGGTAAATAAATAAGAATATAGGATGACTTGATAGCTTTAGCACATCTGTAAACTTCATCAGGGAGTGTTTATTTTATCAATTCCATTCATAAAACCTACTTTATCAGGAAAAACCACTGGATTGGAGCCAGAGCCTTAGTCAAACTAATCAAGCCAAAGAAGGAGACTACAAGAGAACGGTTGAAACCAGCAGCAGAAAGCCCCCCGTGGCATTCTGAACCTGCAGAGACAGTAAATTCTCCATCTGCCTCTCAAAAACTGAAACATCAAGAGACTCAGGAAAGTAACTCTCAAGGGTCTAACTCTATGGAAGAGAGAGAGAACCCTGGAAGTTCTTCAAACAAAGGTAAGGAAGGCCTAGCCTAAATTCATGAGCCAAGCATTATTTTTTGTAAGGACTTGAAAAATATTTTTGGAATATTTTTTATAGAGAGTATGTCAGTAGTCCATCACATTACGTTTTATATCCCTTGTTTTAGTACACTAAAAGTTTTAGTAAGCAAAAAAATCCCTAAAGTAAACAAAGGTGGGAAGTTCTGGTTTATCTGGAATTAGGTTTGTTCCTTTTATGCAATCCTTATCCTGTCAGCCACTGTATGTAGTTTTCTGATTTGTCTGAATCTATCGTCTGTTACTAAATAAGTTGGTGAAAATATTTCATTTACTGGGATTTTGCAACAAAACAATTTAAAGTTGGATCAATTTAAAGTTGGCTCATTAGCAACTGCCCTTCAAATGGGTACTTGCCGGACACTGCCAGAAGATGGCGCCCACGCAAAAGAAATAACAAAAGATGCTAATTTTTTTGTAATCTAATTGACTTTAATAATTCTCGATGTAAAATTGTTAAATGAGTTTTTTGAACATGGAAAATTGAATGATTTCTTGGTTAGTTAGTTCATACACAGTAAATCACATCTTCCTGATAATGAGAAATTTAAAAGAAAGCTGCTCAAAATAAATACTCTGATCTTCAGTAAAAGTAATATCCAGGTTTGGTTACTCTCCTGAGATCGTTGTCCTCCAGAAATACTTCTGAAGAAGCGATTTTGAAATTAATAATTAATACCTTTTCACTGGGGAGTGTGTCAAACAGAAAGGAAGCAGCTGAGGAGGGTAGAACTGTTGTTATAGACCAGTGTTAAGTGTCTTATCTGGATGAAGTTTTTGTGGTTTGACTGAGTTTTATGTTTCCTTTCTCCATTCTAATTCTTAGAGGTTATTGATTTACTTAAAATAGGAAGGTATGTCTCGGATCATCCATGTGATTCTAGGAGATGTTAAGTGTTTAACATGCATCCAAAGTTCAGCCTGGGAATTTGGGCTTAAATTATCAGAGAACAAGGCCCATATGTAGTGCCAGAGATAACAGAATTTCTCAGGGGCTTCGTTCTTTTTAATATTAAACATACTTATGCTGAGATGATGAGCATCAGTATTAAAGACTAGAAGGCATCTAGGAAATTGAAGTATATCTTCACCAAGTAAAACAGACACCTACTTTGGTTTCGCTTATTTTGAGTGATGTAACAGTAGTTTCCTCATGGATTTGCTTAGATTTTCTGTATATGCATTCATCTATGCATTAATCTGAGTCCAGTTAGATATGCATTAATCAGTCCTCCAGATATGTGCATTAGTCTTTGTTTACCCTGTTTCATTTTTACTGGCTGTGTAGCCTTTAGTCTGTTTTAAGATACTTTAAATTTTATTTACAAGGATTTTTTACCTTTTTTTTCTTTTTCTTTTTGGGATACCTGGGTGATAACAATTTAGCTGTGCAGCGCAGAAAGATTGCCTTTTTGAGAAGCAAAGTCAAGGATAAAGAAAAGTCTCCTAAGTCTCCATCGAATCATCAGTCTCTCTCTAATCGGCTCCGGTTCTGGTCTTCTTCCGACATCCCATCCTCTCCTAATGAACCTCTTTCTTTCCTGGAATTGGGAGATTTCTAACACCTTCTCTTTAGCATTTATCTTAATTTATTTCTGACAAATATTTTAAACAAAAAGCAAACAAAAAAAATTCAATTCCCACGTGCCCTTAAAAGAACACACACCCTCATAGCAACACTCAGCATGTCTTTAAATACAAGCACAGAGTAGTGAACATGGACTTAAGTTTTCCTGTAGAAGATGAATCACTATTGCACACTCTGGATCATTTCTTCAATGCAGCACATTCTTAGGGGACCTCATGACACTCATTTTGCGTATGTATATTGGCTGTGGTGCATGTTCTAAGTGAAGTTGCTGTGCGCTTCGATCTTTTCCTGCAATCACATACTTGCATCATGTCCAGTTCGTGTTGAACTGATTTGCTGTTGCTATGCTTTCTGTGGTGTTGCAGTCCTGCTAAAATACAAATCTAATAGATAAGCAGTCTCAGGTCCAGGAGATTTTCCCGATATTCTGTGCCACCACATGCTAAGAAAAGGCAGGATTTTTAGCATCTTTGTCTGCTTTTCAGTAGCCTAGCTTTGAATATAGAGTGGAAATTATTCTCTGCAAAATATCTTTGACATTCGCATTCAGACTTGTTGTTTAGCAAGGTTTTACACTTGCAGCTATGAAAATTCATCTTGAATCGAGCTAAGTTTCCATTTCTGATGCTTCGCTTTTGACAGATTTGTTTTGAAGAAGAAAGTAGATTGCCAGTCTTAAGGCTAGGACTAAGCTTCATCGTGGATTTGTTGCCCAGAACTCTTAATGTCTGACAGTCACAAGCTGATGACTTCTCAAATGAATGCATGGGTCCATCCCTGCTTTGTTAGAGAAGTGTATGCAGCGTGGGCAGTACACTACAGGGACCTCAGCAGAAGCTAAAAGATCTCATCTTCCATTCTTATTCTAAGAATTGTCTTTCTGTGGCACAACCAAGCACACTGGCACACCAGCCTATTGTTGCCTATTTTGGGATTTGTAGAGAACATTTGTCTCCAGGGCAATTACTAATTCTGGCATCTTTGCAATGTGGTAACTGCATCTACAAATTCAACTGGAAATATACTTGCATGTCAAGCTGTAGCCAGTCATTACCCCTACAGGCATGCCATAAACTTCAGTGCTGAGAGAAGCTGCTGGCTCTGTACTATGGAGCTCTCTCACAGACTGTGAGAGAAGTGTTGTTTCTGAAGTCAGCTTTCAGGAGCCATCTGGGATGGCAGTACCTTAGGCAGTTTGTCTAATACAACTTGGCTGCTGCTCTGTGCTTTGAACTGTCTGCCTGTTGTCTTGGCAAGCTGGGTTTTTTGACCACTGCATTCTACTGTGTTTTCAGCATGTAGTTAGAACTACTTAAGCAAGTACTTCATAGATATATGTATATAAAACTAGAATCTTCATCTCATTGAGGGTATTTTCTGTAGTAACTTCTATTTCATGTGTGCCTTAAAACACTATGTTCACATTCCAAGAAATGAATTAACCTACCTCATCACTAGGAAAGGTGTCTTCAGCTTTCTGAATCTAAATAATATTCTGGAAGTGTTTCTTTGGGTTTCTTTTCTTTTTTTTGTGTTGTTTTGGCAGGTTGGTTAGTTTGTTTTTGTTCTCCTGCCAAGATCTCAGGACTTCCACTTAAAAACATCATAAGAACAGCAGTTTTAACCTTGTAAAGGCTAAGCTCTTGCACCACAGCAAAGATCTAAACCTGAAAGCAATTAGCTTATTGTGCAGATCATGCTAGATAATTTCCAAATCAGCGTTATTTATCTTTGAATAAGAGCGTGACTGCTGTCACTCTTTCCTTATTTTATTTTATTACTGAAGTAAGTGCTTATAAAATGTACCTGCAAGGAATAATGTTACGAGAATTTCACACTTCACTTATCTTTTCTACATTCATGTCTTTGCTCCTTTTCTTCCTCCTTTCATGGTAATTGTTGCATGTATAATATCAGCCCTCCCACTGGCACTAAGCAGTCCTTGTCACTCCCACACTTTTTAGAGAGCACACATGATTGAAAAATTGGTGACAGAAATTTCCTATCCAATACTGAACTGTTTATGCAGAAGCTTGCAAAACTACTGCCTCTGTTGCGCAGTTTCTTTGTGCCTGCTTGTCATGTTTGTATGGGCAGATGAATACAAATCTCTTAAAGCTATTTTTCATTTACTTGGATTTATTTACCTCTCTCCCCCTCAGTTCTAACGGACCTAAAGCAGAAGAGGAATTCCCATCACGGAGGCAGCAATGATAGCGTTGAAGTCTCAGCAGACTCTGCGACAAAACACTGCTGTGCAGAACTGGGTCCCAGGACTTACTCAACCTCAGCTATTCATCTGCATACTTCCACCCCCATCTCCAGGCTCCAGAGCAGACCAAAAGGTGTGCAGTGAAGCTGACAGACCAGATCTTAGAACAAATCAGGCTACTTTGTAGTTTCTGCTCGGGTGAAACGTGACTTCTACTAGCACTGAAGTACAAAAACAGAACACTAGTGTTTTCATTCCTACTTTACCCGCTCAGTAGTTTTGTTGATCAGATACAGTGTTTTCTCACTCTCTTAATGCTATTAACTTGAATGTCAGTTCTCCCATGGTTCCCTGTCCAGTGGTTCACAGCTGTGCTTAGAAGATGGCTGCTTTCCCAGTCTTGGTTCTATAAAAGTCTCTTGATCACCTCAGTCTTCTACACTGTTAGAATGCATTGGAGACTGACCTGAAAGATTAACCTTCCTGTGTTTAATATTGGCTTCTAAGTATTTTGTTCTTTCCAGGGTGTAATTCAGAAGATAATCTATGTGAACAGTCCCCTGAGGTAGAGTTTGCAAACACCAGACAGCACGGTAAGATTGTGGCATATGCTCTAAACCTCCACCTTGACTTGCTGCATTGTATCCATGTGAAGTGTCTTGGAATGTCAGAGGGAACTGGGGTTGTTCAGTCTCAAGAAGAGAAGGCTGAGGGGGAAGACTTTATGACTCTCTACAACTACCTGAAAGGAGGTTGGATGAGGAGGAGGGCAGCCACTTCTTGATGACAAGCAACAGGTCTAGAGGAAATGTTTTCAAGGTACACCAGGGGAGGTTTAGGTTGGATATTAGGAAATATTTCCCCTCTGAAACGGTTCCCAAACATTGGAATGATCTGCCCAGGGTGGTCCTGGAAGTCACCATCCCTGGGGACATCCAAGTGGTGTGTTGGCCTGGTGCTTAGGGGCATGGTTTAGTGTGAACCCCTCAATACTGGGTTGAAGATTGGACTGGATGATCATTGAGGTCTCTTCCAAACAGATATATTCTGCGGTTCTGTGTTAGGTGTAGTAAGACAACACCATTTTGGGAATGTGGGGCTAAGTACTTCCATTTTTCTGTTGAGACGTTTCCAACTGACTTTTTCAGACAGTAAAATTTCAAAAACAATGTCGCCTTGTCCCAGCAACATTTCCTACAGATGTGTTGTTGATTTTTCTAAGCAATGTTAATTCCTTCCTTGAGGGAGTGAATCAGCAATAAAAAAAACTTGGGGTTGAGGCACAGCAGGACACCAGTCCAGCACTGCCTGCTCAGAGTTTTGTGGAAGATGTGATTAGCAAGTTGGTTACCAGCTCTTTCCAAAGCAGCAAACTGAGACAGCAACTTCGTTTTGAAATTCCTCAGTATTTACATTACTTTGTTTATAGCCGCTGTAAAAAGCAGAACCCAGAATATACTACTTGTCTGCCAAAAATAAGTGAGAAAAACAAGATGGATCCTGAGCAGCTTGACTTGAAAAATGAAAATGGCTTCTGCTGTGCGCAGACTTTCACATCCTGTGTATATTGTCTTGTTAATGTTTTCAAAGTGACTTTGTTGCACAGGTCCTATTTTCAGAAGGCAGACTGCAGCCAAGTCTTTTGGAGAATCAGAGGAACTCAAGATCTGTTTGTTCAATACTTGTTTTGTGTTTTTCAGTGTCCAGGCCAAACAGTTTGGAGAGTAGTAGAAATGCTTCCAGCAGTAGTTCACCTCTCAATTTGAAAGGTAAAACTTTTACAACTGAATTCTGACAAACAGGAAATGAAATTCCAGGAAACTGTGTTCAAAATGCTGTTTTCCTTCCAATTAAATTTGAAGACTGTTGTTTTTAAATTGTAGTGATTATGCAACCTGGATATGGCTGTCTTGGGAATTGAAACTGTTGGCAAGAAATCGTTTTCTAAGATTGATTGTGGCAAGGGGTGGCTTCTAAGGCAGGCAGTCTAGTTTTCTTTCAGTCTGACTGGCATCATATTGTGGGAAGTATCAGGCCCTCTTAGACTCCTTTTACAAAAAGTCTCAGCTGTTCTTACTCTGTACACAGCTTGTGTGTGCAATCAGTGTGCTCTAGAGAATTGGGGTTGCTGGAATTGTGAATCCTTCAAGAATGCCAGGAGACCTGGCATTGTGGAAAAAAACCCACTTTGTGCTTTCCCACTGCCAGGTCTGGGTTCTCAGATCACACACAGCCAAAACTGAGAGATCTTGTAGTGGCACAGAGGTGGTAAAGAGGGCCCCTTATTGTCATGTGTTACTCCTATTCTTTGCACAAGTAGTTGAGCTTTTTTAACACAGGAACTTCAAAGTATGCACTGTAAAACATTTATTAGTCCAGATTTTAGAAAGTTCTGACTGCCCTGAGTTATATGGGAGATGAAAGTAAGGTAAAAAATGCCACCTAGTAAAGTTTCTACCTCAGTGAGAAATCTACTGAAATGAGGAGGAACAGTGTCTTTAATGATATTTGTGCTTCTCTTCAGGTTCCTTAGATCATATGCATGGTAGGACTGAGAGTCTCAGCAGTGAAGATACAATGCCAAGTAGAGAAGCACCGGCCTTGCTCCGAGACACCTATCCTTTCAACTCCACTTCTGTCTTAAGCCCTAGCAATAGGCATGAGTCATCAAACAGGAATGGTTTGATACCTTATGATACACCTCATAAAAGTGCTTCATCCCAGTCTTACACAGGCAGACAACGATCTGCCTCACCTGGCAGTGAGATAGTAACTTTGCAACAGTTCTTGGAAGAGAGCAACAGACTATCCCCACTAAGTGTAAGTAAATAGAGACAGTGAATCTCAGATGTCAAAAAAATGTTCAAAGCTGATTCACGGGAATGAGGGCATATGGAAACAATGGCAGACAAGAAGATCCTTGTTCATATGTGTGAAACGTGGAGAAAACTATGAATCTCCTAAAATAAATGAAACGGTTTGAACAACTAAGGCAAGGTGAACTTCCATACAGCACTCTGCCAATTTATTTTGGTGTATCATCTATGACAAGCCGGGCAGATAATTCATTGCAAATACAATATATTGAACTGCTGGGGCTCTTTAATATCAAACACTTGTCACCTAGGTTTTTGTGTTGTATCATCAGTTCTAAGCTCCAGGTATTTTTATTTGTGAACTGATGGTTTCTGGGTAATTATCACTTGCTAAGTCTGTAATTAGAAATTAAATCTAACAGTACTGTTCAACTGAAGTGCAAATTATTTAGTTGTTAAAACCATCTCCTAATCTGGACAAAAAAAAACAAAAACAAACAACATTTGAGAGAATATTTTTCTTACCAAGGAAGTCCTTGATGCTTTTGCCATGCTGCATGTTTGTGTGTGGACTGGCGCTGTTCTTTTGGTTCAGTGACTGCAAGAACGTAACTGCTTTGTCAGAAATTAAACGTTTGCTTTCAGATGACATTTGTCTTTTACTGCTCAGACATGCTGTACAGCAGTGAGGTGGTTCAGTACTGAGCACATTAATATCTTAAGAACAATTTACTGACAGATGTTTCTGTTTTCATTAATGCCTTGGTAACAGTATTGAAATCAACAGAGTTGTACCATTTAATGGCATCAGTAAATCCTGGTCCTTGGATTTTCAGAGCAATGTTTAAGCATACCTCATATTCCCTCCCTTGTTATTCTAAATATAATTCTTACCTTTTATAGATGTTTAAAATTTGATCTTTGTTATTTTGTCTATAACTACCTGACCACATTTCAATTTTTACTTACTCTGTCATCCTCGTTCCTTTTCACCATCAGCACAGTTTAAATGAGAGTGCATTTATTTAATGTCACCAGTTTCTTTTAGAAGCTGATGTGCTGCATCTTTCTTGTTACTCCCTATGTCCTTCCCTCTGCCAGGAGTCACTCAAACTGGTCCTTAGTCTTTATGTCTTGACAATATGAGGCACAGAACAGGCAGGAGAAATAGATCTACTTCACTCTATGTCCCCAGAGTATCCATTGATCTTGCTGTGAAGACATCTCCCAACTTACCACAGCTTTTGCTAGCATATTAATACCTACAGAAGCATACTGTAACTCCTAGCTATTATTTTAAAGGCTGCCAGATCCCTTGTATTAATTGCTTATAAAGTATTTCCAGTGCTTGTTTAGAAACCTGTGATTTTGGAGTACTAATGATTCTGTAACCTTAATGTGCATAGCCGAAGTTTGAAGTGAAGTTAAAAATAACCCTAAATCTTTAACATTTAGTTGAGCATAGAAACCTTCCTGCTGTACTAATACCATTGATGGTGTTCACTTGTTTTATTACTGCAGGAAATAGTTGGAACACTAGTAAAGTGAATATATTTTAACATATGCTCCCTAGAGAAGAGTAAAGAAATGGACTCTGTGAGCTTATTTCAGGAGATTTTTTGCAAAGATGGCATCTCTTAACTATTCTGAGCACAATTCATGCTAATAGTCCAATGACTGCTTATCAACTATCACTGGTTTTGGATTGCGTGGACCATTCCCAGGAAATATTCAGTGTATTTTTTTTTTTACTGCCAGATTAACTGTCTGACTTGAAATTTGCAAGTAAATTGTAAGGAAGAAATAATTTCTCCCTTTTCGTAATTATTTTTTGGTACATTCACTGGCTTGTACATGCTGCTTTTAAGGTGTGTAGTGTATTGACTGGAAGAGGTGAGGGCAATCTGTGGAGAAGCAACAAACTTCCTTGCAATGCTAGCACATCTCTCTAAGGTATTCTCTGCTGTTACATCCCTAAATTTAACAGAAGAGTATTACCTAGATAAACTTCTTCTGGAAGATGACAGTCATTGATATCTGCTGATACCAGTGGTTGTCATTAATATGATATTGATCTTACAGTGAGAGTGGCTGATGTGAAAGGATGCAGAAGAGATTCTGCCCAGGTTGTAAGTGAGATTAAATGTGTGAAATTTAAGACAACCTGGAAAACAAGGCTGTCATGATCTATTTATGATGAACATGTTTCTCCTTCATTTGGATTTATAACCATCATATTTGTGTCTTCTGTTCCCCAATTCAAATATAAAATCTATGTGTGTATTTGAGTTGAATTAAGTGGGAAGGGAGATTATCTGAAAAAACAAAGCTGTACATTTTTCTTTAAACAAAAAGTTTTGTCATTAATGTGATATATGCATATTTTTTCACACCAGGACACCTCCAGTAACAGAGATGACTTGCTCAACGATTATTTTAGGAAAGTAAATGAGCCCTCAACTACTGGGAACCTACTGGTTCAGCCACCAAGAAAGGAGGCTGCTAAGATGCCCACTAGTATTGTTGCTCCAACTGTTAAGATGACTGTAGCCAATGAGGAAGGAAGAATGGCTAAGCCTGGAAATTACATGAAACAAAACATCAGACAAGTTGAACCTGAGCCTCTGGCAAACTCACAAGGGTCCCTTAAGCTTCCTCACACACCACAGCACCAACCTGCCAGTGGGACACGGCAGGTGGCACAGCCTCAGCAGCCTGGAACCT
Source organism: Tricholaema leucomelas (assembly GCA_013400475.1). Lineage (NCBI taxonomy): Eukaryota > Metazoa > Chordata > Aves > Piciformes > Lybiidae > Tricholaema lacrymosa > Tricholaema leucomelas. The sequence continues at coordinate 41,071 of WAAF01016867.1, forward strand.
CGAGCAAGAGGAGTACATCACTGAGCAGGGCATTTAGCTTGGCTTCTGCAGATCTGCTTAGAGCCACTGGCCCAGAGACGTGCAGGCAGGAGACCCCACAGAAGCCAGCGGCAGACCTGTGTGGGGGAAAGGATGCTGTCAGTCAGACCTCTAGGATTTCTGTGCCAATGAGCTCCCAGACAACCTTAAGAGAGAGGCCACAGTCTGCGAAGGTGGCAGGTTCCTTTCAAGGTGTTGATTCCCGTTGTCGGCAGCTTGATGCGAGGCGTCTTTCCCTGGCCCCACCGAAGGACGAGAGGCCACTCTCCTTTCATCAGTTCTCTGCCTCTCCCACTGCATCTACCAGCAATCTGAATGTGCAGCAACAGGAGCACATGAGCCCTGGGCAACACTACTCACCTGCACCACACACTCACCCTAAAGTCAAACCCAGACCAGCCCCTCATATTGGAGAGGTGGCCACAGTGGCCCCTGCCAGAGTTGTGTCCAGCAGCACTGAGAGAAATGCTTCTCTAGGGCAAGGCCCTAGTGATGCCCTACTTACCAAGTGCCAGGGTAAGCTGCCAGAAGGCAGTGCAGGGGCTGTGGAGGAGCCCATGAGAGGAAACAGCTCCAGCAGCACTCCTGGGTCTTCAGATCTCCAGGGGGATCAGCAGACAGTTTGGTATGAGTATGGGTGTGTGTAACCTGCAAGCACAACGAGGACTATGTGTGTTTGACACTGCTGAGGTCCAGATAGCATTTGGCTAGACTCTGTGCCAAGCATTTGGCTAGACTCTGTGCCAGGTCTTAAATGGCATCATCTGCATGATGTTCTGATTGTTCTCTGGGTACTGCTCTCTAGGTGCACAAAGAATGATTACAAGAAACAAGGAGCAAAAACTCCAGCCCTTCTTTTGACTCTACTGTGCCTAAAAGAAAGTGGAAGCCTGACCTAATCTCACAGCAAGCTTGGCACCTGATTCTTACATGTGCTGAGAATTTCCCACTCCAAGAGAAGATTAGCAGGGCCGTCTGTCATTGCTGCACTCTGCACCCCTTCTATCAGCATTTAAGAAGTTTCACAGATTGTGTGTATGCTGAACTGAGCCCCCCGGCATCAATAACTAACTTAACCACACTAAAAAGGTCATGTAAAAGCCAAACTTCTCCCCCAAAGACACTTGGCATAAGTAGCCTAAAGAGAAAGCTGAAGAGCAGACGTGTGTGTCTTTATGGATCAGTTAAAATCAATTGTTCTTGCCACAGCCACATTTTGTAGAGATAACCTCAAGGGTTACATCTTTACCTTCCCTGCTGGGACTGTCTGTATATAGAGGCCAGTGTCATTACCACACTGTCTTCATTACAGCTGCAGTTCAGTAGATCCTTGACTCTACAAGCCAAGTGGTATTGCCTTTTGAAACTTGTTTTATCGTTTATGCAAACACTGGAGATTTCAGGGTAGATGCCATTTAAATTGCAAAGGTGGCATCTCGTGTACAAAATTGTCTTGTATGTGTGTATATATAAGAAGTTCAACTACTGTATAGGAGTGCTGTGTAAATTGTATAATTACATCCTTGCATACACAACAGCCCACATCCTAAGTGAAACGTGGGATTTTGTCTCTTAGAAGTCCTTGTTTATGTCTTCAAGAACTTGACTCAATATAGAAAGCAAAATAATTTTGTATACATGTGAAAGAAATATACTTTTAAAAAATCTATTTATGTGCAAAGAAGCTCCTTGTATGTTTTTGTCCAGTGTCATCAACTCCTTATGTATATATGATCAAATGTGTACCTTTATTTCATATTTGTAAATGTTTTTCTTGCAATAATCCTAAAAAAACCCCAAAACAAAACAAAAAAAGAGCCCATAAAAAAGCCCCCACAACCATAAAATTTGTTTTGCTGGTTCTGATCTAATCTAGTGAAAGCTGTGGCTGATTCAGCTGAGGATGTTTTTGTTATCTAGTATGTAGTAATCTCATTCTGGAAACTACAAAACTGTTTATAATAAAGATTCCAGTAATGATTCCCATGATTCCAGGTGCTGGATGTATGAGATCTCTCTGCAGTAGCTTTGTGTAAGTCTCAGTATCGATTTGCATCACCGTGAGCAGCACAAGGGGCACCAGAAAGCTTTCCATTTGACTGTAACCTTTTTATTGAAGCCTGTTGGAAGATTGGTCATGCAAATTAAGTGATCCAGGTCACTGTAGCATCCAACCATTAGATTTTTATGCTTTTCTGACCATTCCAGACAGTGCCAGGAACACTGTTGGTTAACTTTGAGAATGACGAACCAAAGTGAGGAATTCCTGATCTTTGAACATGAAGATAATGGTAAAAGAAACTTTCTGGTATCTCTGCTATTTTAACTGCAAACCATAGTTTTGCAAAAGTTTTTAAATGATGTGCAGTACAGCAATTTTCTAACTTAGCCTGTGGTTTTGGTAAATGGAATTTCTTCCAGAATTCCCTCTCAATCTTGATGGTTGCCTAGATAACTAAAGGTGAGAGTCTGGTGCTTCTCCTTCGTTTCAGCTCCTTTTTGGAAGCATGTGCTTGATTTTCCAGCAGGTTGGACTGCTGAGGAATTGACTGAGTTAAAATTACTGTAGATCTGCTCTTGTTGTAAATGCCTGTCCAGTCACTTACCCTGTCATTTTATGAGTTATTTACAATTATTTGCTGTCATTTCCTAGTGAGTTTGAGTGAAAATGTATGTCATGTTTACATAGTGCCTTTCAGATACAGGATATGGCATCTACCCAGGTGGACCTGGACAGGCTGGAGAGGTGGGCCCACGCCAACCTCATGAAACGCAACAAGGCCAAGCATAAGGTCTTGCACCTGGGTCGGCGCAATCCCAAGCACAGATACAGGCTGGGTGGCGAATGGCTGGAGAGCAGCCCTGAGGAAAAGGACCTGGGGGTCCAGGTTGATGAAAAGCTCAACATGAGCCTGCAGTGTGCACATGCAGCCCAAACAGCAACTGTGTCCTGGGCTGCATCAAGAGAAGTGTGGCCAGCAGAGCAAGGGAGGTGATTTCTCCCCCTTTGCTCTCATCAGACCCCACCTGGAGTACTGTGTGCAGTTCTGGAGCCCTCAACACAAGGACATTGAACTGTTAGGGCGAGTCCAGAAAGGGGCCACGAAGATGGATCAGAGGACTGGAGCACCTCTGCTATGAGGACAGGCTACAAGAGAGAAGCCTGGAAAAGAGAAGGCTTTGAGGAGACCTTATAGTGGCCTTCCAGTATCTGAAGGTGGCCTACAGAAAGGCTGAGGACGGCCTATTTACAAGGTCTTTTAAAGACAGGACAAGGAGTAGAGGGTTTGAACGGAATAGGGGAGATTTACACCAGATGTTAGGAAGAATTTCTTTACAGTAAGGGTGGTGAAACACTGGAACAGGTTGCCCAGGGAGGTTGTGGGTGGTCCCTCCCTGGAGGTGTTCCAAGGCCAGGTTGGATGAGGCCTTGAACAACCTGTTCTAGTGGGAGGTGTTCCTGCCTGTGGCAGATGGTTGGAACTGAACCATACCTGAGGTCCCTTCCAACCTAAACCGTTCTGTGATAATGTTAAATGCAGGCAAATTATACGTGGAACAACTGTTGAAGCACACAATGCTTTCTGAGGACATTAAGGGAAGTTTTGGTACAGGTGCCTGTCCTGCCATGGTGCAGTCATTTTGCAGTCTGCTCACCTCATTAATCATTTTCAGCTCTGATATATGTGGTGGCTCTCAAATCACCATTCTCTCTGGTGTGCTGGAGCACCAAGTGAGAAATAGGTTGGGTGGGAGAACAAGGCCTGCCTGCAACTAAGGTGCTGCTACTCTTTGCCTTTCTAGGGTGCTCAGAGCAGTCATCAGAAGGATAAAGAGGCATTTTGGCGTGTCAAAGCTATCAGGTGAGAGAAGTCAGTTGTCTTCATAGAGACAGAGCAAGCAGCAACTGCTGCTGGGCAGGTAGAACTCCTGTGAGGTACTGGCTTGCATGAGCTCCTAGAGTAAGTTTTTCTGTGAGGGAAAAGTGGAGGGGGCAAGCGCTAACTACCAGGCCATTTCAGGCTTCTCGATTCCTCTGAAGAGGAGAATGTGGAATGAAATGGTGGCCGTTTCGATTTGCATGAGTCTAAAGCCTCCTCTGCGTTGTGCCGTGCCCTGTGGGGCGGGGGGTGGGGGGGGCCTGGCCTGGGCACTGCTGGCGAGCCGCTGGCTGCAGCCGTGCACCACGGCGAAGGCTCAGCAACCTGTAGGAGCGCTAGGCTAAGGCGTGTGGGCTTTCCCCGGCTGTGCAGGGCTGAGGCTGCCGCAGGCGGCTGCTGCCTGACATGGCGGGGGAGCGAGCACGCCCTGAGGCTGCGCGGCTCTGCTGAGGAGCGCCGCGGCTGGTGCTGACCTGAGCCTTCAGTCATGCTCAGTAATGGAGCGCTTCTGTTGATTATATACACGGATCATTCATTCTCTAGATCGTGTTTTCTACTTGAGAGATCTTTGAAGGGAACCCCACCCCAAAGAGGCTGCTAAGTGGCCAGTAGGTTTCTGAGAAAGGCAAGGCACTCGGTGCCTTTGGCACCCAGTCACTGGAGTGTGCTCAAAATCTGAAATAAGTGAAGCTGTTTGGCATAAGGAAACAAATTTTGTTTACGATGGCATGCACCACAAGACGATGGTATTTGCTGGAAGAAATGGCTGCTGTGAAGTTTGCTTCTAGGAGTTCGCATGCTCTGCAGTGGCGCCATCTCAGCCAGAAGTCTGAAGCCTAGGTCCCTTACAGAGGCACTGCCTATTAGGTATTCTTCAGCTGTTCCTCAAACTTGAGATCTGATCATGAACAGACCTTTTTCTGATTCCAGTAAGTTGAGTTCAGAAGATAAAATCTCCGGAAGAAGAGTTTTAAAATAGCATTTACTCTTTTTGTAGCAGGAGAAGCTCCAAATGTAAGTGCATTGTAAAAATGGCCAGTATGCAGCTTGGACAAATAGAATGAATCATAGAAGCATAGAATGGTTTAGGTTGGAAGGGACCTCAAGGATCATCCAGCTCCAACCCCCCTGCCATAGGCAGGGACACCTCTCACTAGAGCAGGTTGCTCAAGGCCTCATCCAGCCTGGCCTTAAACACCTCCAGGGAGGAAGCATCCACAACCTCCCTGGGCAACCCGTTCCAGTGCCTTACCACCCTCACTGTAAAGAACTTCCTCCTAACATCCAGTCGGAATCTCCCCTCTTCCAGCTTAAACCCATTCCCCCTCGTGGGACAAGGAACACCATGTGGTTGGAAATTAGTTCTGATCATCCAGATGGATTAGGGCATATTAGAAATTCAAGCAAAGATAAATGCTCTTAAGACAGAACATGGAATCAATTGCTAGTTCATGTGAAACAACTGCAGCCTGGATGTTAAATGCATGTAAATAGATAAACACTTTTATTGGGGGTAGAGGGGTTGAATGTGAACCGAGCTATGCTGTGAGAATATTTGTGGGTTTGAATTTTTAGATGAAAAAGGGAGGGGGAAAACATTTGTGGTAAGCTTCAGGAAAAAAAAATACATCCTGGCAATTGCTTCTCTGCCTGTCAGTCATGTAGTATCAGATTCTGGTAGCACCAGAGATGTGGAAAACTTGGGAATGTGTTTACAAATTGCCGGTATCAAACAGAATTAGCTTGACCCAACAGTGGAAAGTGAAAGAGTTCAGCTACTTAGAAGTTGTTGGCATGAAGTGTTGATACCCTGGAGACATAGACTGTGGCATGATCTGAAAGTGGGAGTGCTGAGAAAGGGGAAAATGAAGCTATTGGTGAGCCTCTTTGCATCAGACATAGACTCAAATAGATTAACAATGTTTTAAAGCTTTTGATTTGTGGTGTGAGATAGTTTATGGGAGACCCAAACAGCCTCTGCTTTAAGAAAACATAATCAGGTAAAATAATAAGAGGCTCCCCTTCCTTTCCAACATCAAGTGCTGGCTGCCTTTGGATTCAGGATGGAGCTGAGCTACCACACCAGAAATAGTGGGCACCTTTTCCATGTGAAAATCCTTGAAATTTGCAAGTGAAAAATCACCTCCGTTCATCCAGCAGTTTGCAGTGAGAGACACATTAGGGCAAGTGAAGCACAGCACTTGCACTGCTGAGACATCTCTACTACGTTAGAGAAAGGAGGAGTTTTTCCATGAGGAATAAGTGGGAAAGTATGTCTGTGAAGGACCAAGGTAAGCATTGTAGTGTTCCTAGTCCAATGATTTTACCATTTGGAAGACTATTTTGAAGGTTATGGGATACAGATGTCTCTTCTTTGCAGTGTGAAGTATCTCAGACGAAAAATTATCCCATTCTTGTTAAACCCATAGAAAAATGGTCTCCTGCACCTTTGCATGAGGATTTTTCTCTCTAGTTATTCAAAACCGTGTATGTGTGCACTGTGAGTCCATAAAATACGTGATCTATGTATGTAGTTTTTCAGAGCTGCTGGTTACATGCAGATGTTCAGCTGCACTGTGTCAGCCTTGTACAGAGATGAGTTAATCCAAATCATTTGAGAATGCTCATGTGTATCCTTTTGGCTATTTGTGAGTGAAAGTACAAATCCTGAGAATCAGGGAATGTCTGTAAAAGGCAAACTTTGAAACTGTGTTTTGGAACTGCAGTCTGATGATATAAGTGAAATTCTGTTCTCCAGGCCTTTTACTCACTTTGTTGCCCTGCTCTGGACACTCTTCAAAACCTCAATGTCTTTCTTGTAGTGTGGGCCCCAAAACTGAACACAATACTCATGGTGTGGCGCCACCAGTGCTGAGTACAGGGAAGATCCCTTCCGTACTTCTGCTGGCCACGCCATTCCTGATAAAGGCCAGAGTGCCTTGTCTGGCTGTCAAACAGCACCCTGCAGATCCTTTTCTGCTGGGTAACTTTCTGGACACTTTTCCCCAAGTCCATAGCATTTCACTGGATTGTTGTGACCCAAATGCACCTAGCAGTTGGTCTTGTAAAACCTCATACAACTGACATCAGCCCATTGTCCAGCCTGTCCAGATCCCTCCGCAGAGCCTTCCTGCCCTCAAGCAGACCAACACTCCCACACAGTTTGGTGATGCCTGTTTTACTGAGGTGACACTCAATCCGCTCATCCAGATCATTGATAAAGAAATTGAACAAGACCGATCACAAAACAGAGAACTGGGGCCCACCACTTGTAACAGTCTCCTTTTCAAACTTCAAAATCTTACTGTGATGTCTTTCAAACACTGATTCATTGCAGTAAATACAGAATACTTTCTGTGGCCAGATTTTAATGCCAGATCTTATAACAATTTATAAACTCATCTGTTATGCATTTTAGGACCAGCAGGTACCTTTGATGGTTAAAGTTCTGTAAGAAATTGTTAGCCTTTAAAAGTACTAGTCAGTTGCTAAATGCATTTAAGAAAGTCTCTATTTTTTTTTTTTTTTGCATATTGAGGCAGTGTTGTTTCTATTTAATCTTAGATATTTTTAACAATATGAGTTTCCACATAATTTTCATTGTTTTTGAATTTCCTTCCTTGCTTATTTTGGCTTCTTTGATTGAAAAAAATCTTGGATTCCTGAAGCCCAGTCCTATTACACACATGCAGCTCTCGTGAACAGAGATCCTTTTCCTTGTTTATTTAAGCAGCCATATCAATGGTAACAGCATCCCATTTGGCAGATCTGGAATTCCCTGCAGTCTCCCGCCCTGTCCTGTGCGAACACGTGCTGCTTTTCTTCTTATGTAATCAGGCCAGGGAATGAAGACAGGTACTAACAAGATGTTATTGGATCAGATTTCACCCACATGAAGTTTAGTAATTCAAATAAAAATATCCCTTTCGTGTATTTAACAGGTTATAGCTGTTTGATAGACAGTGCTTATCAGGAAAAGAACATGTACTTACAAGCAAATCTAAAACTTACAGTGAGAAGAAAAGCGACAAGTGAACTAGCTTGGTAACGCCAAGTCTGTTGTTCGTAGTGCAGTGTCTTCCTAGCAGTGTTTTATGGGAAACAACAGTATGTGGAGAACAGTGTACATACATAGTTTGACTGCTGCAGTTACTGAAGACCAGGGACTTTTGTGTTCTCAAAGGGGCTCTAGGGATAGTACCAGGATGGAAGGAAGCGCAGTAGCAAGTCCTCAGCTACACAAAATGTGAATTTATGTGCTGATTATCACTGTAAAAGAGAGGGAAATTACTTAGTTTTCTCCTGTTGTCACAAAAATGAGAGGTTTAAAGAATTTAAATCAAATGTAGATAGAAAGGCTGACACTTACAGGCAAAGCTTATATCAATTAATTGGAATTAAACAGAGACAGCAGTGAGAGAAAGGGCCTCTGCTATAATATGCTTAGAGAAGGAAATGAGGCCAACGTGTCAGGAAATCATGGTCAATGAAGAAAATGGTGTTGCTAAGTCTACCAAAAAAATGTCTAAGAGGGACAGCATGACTAATTCTCTGACGCTGAAATGATTTATACTGAGAAAGATAGCAATGGATTGTTTTTCATGTCTGCTCACAGAAAGACGAGAGAAAATAATTAGCTGGAAACATGGAAGATTAAGATTTTTATATTAATGAAAACATTTTAAGAACAATGGAGACATTGCCAGAGGAAAGGCAAGGTCTTCCTCAATGACAATTCAAGAGAAGAATCTGAAGCTCCGGATGTGGTAGTCCAGCTTTCCTTATTGGGCCTCAGACTAAAGATACAGTCTAGATGACCTCCTTTTTGCTGCGTTTCTGTGACATCTGTGACATTTACAGCACTATTCTTTGTGAAACTTGCTGCTTCTTGTTCTGACACATGCAAGCCAGGAGCTATTCAATTCAGTGGAGCTAGTTAATCATCATGCGCATTAAAATGATTTGACCAAATCAAGCGAAAAGCAGGAATTGCCACTTGCACTGAGTAAGATATTTGTCAGCTCCTCCATAATCTGTGGAGATAAAAAAGCTACAGAAACTGTCTTGCCTTTTCATTTTTAGACTTTTAAATACAGCCCAAGTTACTCTGTGTGATGAAGGATGTAGTCTGCAACAAACACTGTTCTGCTCCCTTGAAAGTGCTGAGGGCAGGTGACACAAACTGCCAAATCTCTTTATTTTAAAGACTTGCTGTACTGTATCTACATGCTAAGACAAGCAAATTAGAATGCCTGGATGGCTGGATGGATGAATGAAAAGCAAGCCAGGAATTTTCTGGAGTTTATTTTGCTCTGTAATTTTCTGAAAAAGGAGGTTTGCGTGACTTTTTTCTGCTCTGCTTGCAAGACTTGATTTACCAGCTGCACTGGTTAAGTGTTGCCTTTTTAGCACATACTGATAGAGTTACTTAGTCTGATGACCACGGCTCTGGCTCAGCTTTCTGGATATTCTGGTCACCTGTATCTAACACCTAACACATCTTTGACCACATTTGCAGTTCAGCATGACAGAGAATTTCATCCAAGTTAGGAACTAGGAAAGAGATAGTCCCAACAGTGTCTCTGCTCTTTCTGGTGCTGAAAGGGGTAATCACTGTCTGCCAGTCTCACCAGGACTTGTTCTCTGATCTGTAGGCTGGACTCTTTCTCTGCAGCCACCAACAAGACCTGGATATCAAAGAGATCTCTGTCCTGGCAGGCTCTCAGGCAAGTCAGTGATCCAGTGTAATGTCCACTTGCTCCTTCTGAAGAATAGCACACATATTACTAAGGAAGCAGCTGTACATAATTTCATTAATATTATCTTTTCTAGAGTCTTTAAATCTAATAAGAGAGCAGTAATATCCAAGGATGCATAGCTGTGGATTAAAAAGCACTGGAACAAATGTTTCACTTTGTTTCCTGAAAGATCACAGTCTGTGTGATTTTCGTAGTATATATGTATTTTTATATATGCACATCAAAATATATATAAATACTAAATAAATAGTAGATGAATACTAAAAAAACCACAGCACAAAGAGAAGAAGGAGCTTTCCAAATAGCCCTGATAAATTTGATACCCACCCTTCGTATTTCACAGTGTGTTTAGCTTCTAGCTGTGCTCCTGGGAGCCAGTGCCTGGCCATTCAGCTGGGCATGCTGCCTGCATCTTTGCCACCCTCTGGGCAGCATGGTGAGCCCTGCAGGGCTCTGCTTTTTGCAACCTTTTCTGACTATGTTAACTTATCGTTTTTTCCTGTTGCATTTCTCTTCAGAGGAGAAACTCAGAGAGGACCCTTAATCTTGCAGATAATTTTAGATTCCCTGATCTGCCAGGGGCCGTGACAGAGAGAAGGCTCTGCTATCTGGTAGCCTGTCATACCCGAAGAGCCTTTGACTGTGTTTGGAGTAAGAAGTTATTGTTTATGCTGGTTCTGATGCTAGCCATGGGTGCTCCTGGAGTTTCGTAAATGTCATTGTAACTTCTCCCTGTTTGTTGCTGTCATTATTGTTGTTTGAGGGTTGTGTTTTTGTTTGGTTTGTGTTGTTGGGTTTGGGGTTTTTTTCCTATTTTGGTTTTGTTCTTGTGTCATTCTGCTTTCCACCAGGTTGGAAATGGAGAGAAGGTCTCAGAGTACCACACACAATACTCTCATTTCCAGACTGACTGTCTCTAGCTGTCTGTGGAGCCCTGTCACCCTGCTACAGTGAACAGAGGAGAACTCTCATTAGGAGCTGTTCAGTATGTGAAGTGTAACTGGTGTCCCTACAGAAGCACAGCAGAGCTCTGTTAGGTACCAGTTAGGTACCAGAGTTAGGTACCAGTTCAGAGCCTGAACTGGTGACAGCTTTGGCTTCTGGTGGTCTAAGTTTTGTCCCTCTGAGTTTTCAAAATAGTGCATTTCACTTTGAATGACAGAAACTTTAATACATATCCCGTAGTGCAGTTTCTTCTGCGAGAATTAGCAGGAGGTCAGCTTTTACATCTGTTGTAGTCTTCCTGAATGACCTTGGGAAAGCCCTTTGATCTGTGTATGCCTCAGTCTGTCTTGCTGTGTAGGTGAGAGAGGAAGGAAACGCCTCCTAACAACCCGTACTCTCGCAGTCAGAAAAGATGCTCTCTTGCGCAGGGTTCACAACGCTGCTGCGTTTGAACATAGAGAAGGTCTGAACTGAGCAAGCTCCAGAAACAATCTACTGTAAATAATACTGGCAACAGTTCTAACACTGTATACTGTGTGATGTGCCTCTTCGAGGCAACTCCTCTGTGTGTTTAGAAAAGCTGTAAGCAGCAGGCTTTGCACCAGCTGCTGTTATCAGATCTACTGGTTCGTGCCTGTGAGATATAGGGGCGTATGTGAAAACTGCACCCCAAGTATTGCAGTCTCTGAAGTTAGTGTCTGCTTTTGCCACTCTCCTCGCCTCCCTTTATGAATGAGTGGGGTGAGGGAGGAGAAGGCTGGGCTGGGCTGACTCCTTCGCAGTTGAACCACAAAGGACACAGGAGCTGAAATACAATCTCCTCCTCCTCCTCCTCCTCCTCCTCCTTCCCTGCCCTGTTTCACTGACAGCCTCACTCACAGCTGGGTGGACAGCCTCACCAGCAGCCTGAGCATGAGCTGGAAGAGGGGAAGTTTTATAATCTTCACACTGCAGGAAAAACCTCTCTGCATAAACTGCTCACCGGTGAGTTTCATTTTTATTTATGCATTCTAGAAACCAAGTTAGTTTTCCATCATTGGACTAGATTATATGAGGTTGTGACCTCTGGACAGGTGGCAGGACAGCTTTTTGGCTAGATTGTTAAGCAAAACAAGACAGTAGAAGGACTCGACCAAAGCAATGTACCTAAAGAATTTACAGATTTAAAACTAATTTCCTTGGCAAGTTCCCACTGGTGAGAGTTTTGAATAGAAGTTTTTAAACAGTTTCTTGAGTTCCACTTAGGTGCAGGGAGAACTGAATGTTGACTGTTGTATTGATGAAATTAAGGTAAAATGAGAAACTGTCTCATGTTTTCAGCAACAGACAGTATTTAAGTTCCTCTACTCATTTTCAGAGAACTTCAGTAGAATTATTTAAGCTGACTAGATAGAAGCCGTTGTGAATTATTGGTGAGTTAAACACTTAATTTCTGCTGAAAACACAACCAGAAGTTACACCTAGCAGGAAATTGCTACATACCTTGGTGTGTGGGTGTTCTGTGTAGATCTGTGTGGATTTATATTTGCATCTCAAAGTTATTTTCCAAACAGTGAGCCACTTTTCTTGCTTCTATTTAGAACCCTGCTTTGTGTACATGAGATGTGAAGGTTCATTGAGTGAACAGAAATCTATTTGGTGATAAATGAATCTTTTTTTTTTTTTTTAAATAGGATTAAAAACTTTGGTTTATTATTGTAGCTTGCCTGTGTTACATTTTTCTGGTTCTCAACAGTCTTTGTAAAGAAACAAGAAAGTAAATCACTGAGTGATCAGCGTTGTTTGTGCGTGGGGAGGGGAGCTGAGGAGAATGTAACATCTTTGTCCTGTCCTTTTCTCTTCAGATCACATGCAGATATTTTGAATAAAAAGTTAAGGAAACTTAAGAGTGAGGCAAGGAAAAGTGACTACATGGAGGCTCATAAAATGTGACACTGTCTTTGTGAGCACTATGGGACTTTCTGAGCCAACTGTTAGTCAGCTTCCTCCGTGACTTTTTCCACATGAACTCCCTGTGTTCACACTGGCTCCAGAAGTGTGTAGTGTCTGATCACTTATTTTACATTTTCTTTAATTGAGAAGGCAAATCCACTCTTCCATGACTCTTCTGAGGAAATAAAATTTCTTACTGTTCTCACCCTGTCCTTTCTGCCTCTCAAACTTATGACTAGTATATTGTATATCATGCAACTGCTACACATGCAATTGTAAGGACTCTGTTGTATGAAGGAATAGACAGATGGTAGCTGTTTCCACCTTGTCTGACACTGGATACTATGCAGCTGTAATTTAGATGAGAGTGTAGAACATACATCTTAAAAGTTTAGGAGTCTGGGAAGTACACTGTGAAAAATTGCTGGGGTTTATAGGATCAGACCAGTATGTTGCTCTGAAATAGTGGGGCACAGCCCTGGCAGCAACAATTCCTACATAACAGCATTATGATTTGGATACCATAAGTTTTAAATTAAGAAAGATGTGGCAATTCCAATATCTCATTTTAAAATCTCATCTCACTTGACATCTGCAGTGAGATGTGTTTATCTCAATTTGCTGTTGGCAAAAATTGATACTTTTGTTTTGGAACCTGAGGAGTGTAAGCAATCCTAGACAGTGGCAAAAGAAAAAAGGGACATGAGGGAGGAAAATGTGTCCCATCTGAACTACATGTACATGGAGATGTCATCAAACAGGGTGAGCATGGAGGATGATTGGTTCTTGAGGTCATTCAGTCTGGGAACTTCTTACCTGTGGCTGAGCACAGTTGCACAAGGCCAGGCAGGCAAAGGTGTGCACATTAATTCAAGTTTCCCTCTGCTAACCAAACTGTGAATGTTGTCAGATTAACCAGCCAGTCCTGCAACTGCAGGTTTTCTTGCCATCCCATCAAACAGCAAATGGAAAAGAATTTTTTCCATGCCAGTTCTTCCAGATCTGACCAAGGGTGCATTCATGTTGCTCTGGAGCTGTTGACTATTCTTGTGTCAGTGTGGTGGTAATAAAAGTAAAAGTTATTTCAGATTCATGAGGGCCTTTACACAATTTGCTAATTATTTTGATGTGAAATACTGTAGAAGGAAAACTCCAGATGTGCCAGCCTTGGGAGGCTCATTACCTTGTAATGAGCTGGGTGTCTTTGCTGAGATGTTTATTTTCCCTATAAAGCTTATTCTGAGTGGCTTTTAGCGCTCATTATTAATTATTCTGTTAGCTGAAGCACTTGCAGAGCTGCTGTCCCTGACATTGATGGCAACTGGTTTTGAAGACACAGAACAGCTTTAATGTTTAGAAGCAACTGGCCAATAATTTAAAGTTAAGGTATTAGTAATCAGCAGCTGAGAGTAACATTGTAGTTTATTCTCTCTCTTCCACTAAATTACTTTTTCTCCACTGGAAACCATGCTCAGAAGTCTGTTAATCTGCTGCATAGCAAAAGGAGAACATTTTAGGCAGTTCATTTGGAAGCCATAGCTATTCTGTCTAAAAAAAGAAAAAATAATAGGTTTAAGACACTGTCAGAGGGAGACTGAGAAATGTGTTCACCTGAAAGTATGCTCTGTTATTTTCCATGGAACCCTTTTGGCAAAAATTGTTTCTGTGGCAACAAATCTGTTTCCAACTGGGTTGTCTTGGAGTTTCATCTGGGGTTGCTTAAGCTCAGATCTTTAACTGTGCCAGAGGTGAGTAGGAATGCAAAACTGATCTGGTCTACAGGTAATGGAGAAAGCACTCTGCTGCTGTTACTGCCACTCCATGGGAATTGTCCTCCTAATGTACTCCACTCAAAAATTGCTACAGACAGATATTGCCGCTAGGATGAGCCTAGTCTTCCATTTCTGAACGTTATCATTTTATTCCACAAGCTTTCAAGCTTTGTTTCTCTCACATTGTTTGCTGTGGATCAACAATAAACACAGATAGCTTTGAAGAGAGACTAGGTAGCTAACAGAGGAAGGGGAGATCAAAAAATAATCCATTATAAAAGTAAATGCAATCAAACTATTAAGCCTAAGTCACTATAATGACACCTGAATAAAATAGTCATCCATAGGAAAGACTAAATATCATTGCAGAGATCTCTTGGCTTGGCTTTCTTATAACTCCATGTTTTACTAACAATTAGATCATTTTATATCTGGAAACATTTTGTCTTCCATCTGCCAAAGGAAGAGGGAACATTTTTACTTTGTGATGGATAATGATATAGTATCTACTTGCATACCTAGTTAGGGCATGGATCTGTTTTATTCTCCATATTAGAGAAGTGATAAGACATAGCTACCAAATTAGGAATTGTCTTTTAATCTTGCAAGGCACTTGAACTAAAATCCCTTAACTTATCATGTCAGGATATTATTATCTGAAATGTGAACTTGTGTCCAAATTTTACAGATTGTCTTACACCTCCACCCCAGAGCAGGATCTGAGTTTCTGAATCCCACATCTCCTGTGCCAGCTTTTCTATCTCTCACCAAAGAGCTTGTCAGAACTCTTCTGTATGAGTATTTGATTCTCTCTCTTTCCTCTAGTTAGATGCATGTTGGGAAACATGAATAGTTGCAGCCCTTGCTGTGATACTATTAAAAAGGAGGTTGTGGGTTTGGTTTGTGGTTTGTTTTCTTTTTTTTTAATTTCTGTGATGTTGAGGTTCTTCAACTACTTTTTTTCAATTTTTATATTGAACCTCTTTTATTCAGATGATTATTAAGGGCAGGTTGTTCCAATTTTCTTTAAAAGAAGCCTAGACAAGAGTCAACTGGTTTTCAAGCATATCATAGAATCAGCCAGGTTGGAAGAGACCTCCAAGATAATCCAACCTATCACCCAGCCCTATCCAGTCAACTACACCATGGCACTAAGTGCCTCATCCAGGCTTTTCTTNCATCCAGTCATATGGATGGCTGAGCTTGTGTATCCAAGCAGAATGCTGGGATTTGTGTTCCAGGAGAGAGGTGGGAAACCTGTTGGAGCTCTGACACAGGAATTGGACAGTCACTGCTTGTGCGGTGTGACAGTTTGGGAGTTACCTGCCCCCCTACTCTTATGAAATCAGCCAAACTAGACTCAGCCGGCTGGAAATTAAGAAATGAAGCTTTATGTTTACAGCTTAGCACAATATACAAGCAGATATTTGCAATATATACAGCTATATACAGAAATGTACATGTTAAAAAGTAATACAGAAACACAACACCTCTCCTAGAAACCAGAGTTCCCGAGAGGGGCTCCCAACCACTCTTCCGCCTCCTATCTACCCCTCTACCTTATCCCAGACTTTGCCTTACGTGCAAGGTGAATTTGGAGGATTGGCCGGGGGGGTTAGAAAGCAGAAGGATTAGTTACAGTGACAACAGGTTAGGGAGAAAAGTACAGGCACGCAGAGACACACAGTGACTGTGTTATCTATGTTTATGTTCTATTTTTTATGCATGTCAGCGAGCCTGTTGAGTGAAGTAGATATCACCTTTGTTTCCTTTTCAGAGCCTATAATTCTTCTCACCAAAATATTCCAGCTAGCCTCAAACTAGCACACGTAGATGCCAGTGTCATCCGAAGGGCCAGATGGAGAGGTACTTGAAAAAGTGTTTAGGCTTTTAGGCAAGATGCTGAAGTGCAGGAACTGAGCAGCCTTGTGCTGAGCATTTGTACCATATGTGAGGCCAAACATATGTACAGAGAGAAGCGGTTTCAAGATATGACTTGGGAAAATGGAAGAAGGAGGACAAATTCATAGACATCAGGAAATAAGGGTGCTTGGGAGGAAGGCAAGGCCAGACTTCGTTTAAATCTTAATGAAAGCAAGGCACTAGCACTTAAAATAATGTGAATAATAAAAGAAAAAAAATTAATTAAAATTAAGGGAATTGAGGAAATGAAAATTCAGGAAATGAAAATGTAAGCAGCCCTACAGATGCCAGTACTTTGTTTAGAATTATCTATCCTTTGGAGACAAGGTTGTTGGAATCACGTACCCCCAAGTATAAAACCCAAAAAATCCAACCAAAGGAAAAAAACCCACCAACACACAAAAAAACAGCTGATGTTTTCAATAGTCACGTAGGGAGTGAGAGCAGCAGTGAGGGAGAGAGCACTGAGGAGAATCTTCTGCAAGGGGTGCTTCTACATAATTGTGAGAAGCCTGGAAAATAGCACGGGAGAATACACCTTACATGAGAATATTGACTTTAGATGTAAGGAACTTGGTTAATCTCTAAAAGGGAAACTGCAAAAAAGGAGGTAGCTGAGGTAAAGGCAGAAAAAAAGGAATAACTTTAAAGAATTTAGTCTCCACAGGCTAGAAGGGGTCTGTTTGAAGACATGCACAAATGCATATGCAAAAGCTCCACCCATTACCAAAGCCTGATCTAAAGAAGAAATACATAACAGGACCTAAAACAGATTCCATTCATTTCTGAAAGGAAACGAGCACAGTTAAGCAATAGTGCATGGAAGGGTGGATAGTGTGCTAGACTAGAAAGAGTTGGATCTGGAACAGAAACATATTTGACACTCACGATGGGGAACAGTGTAAGCCAGAAACACAAATACAGTGCAAAGGCATGAAGAAATAGTTCCATCTTTAAAAGGTCACAATGCACATGACATTAGATGTTTCCACTGATCAGGCTCCCATTCTGTGATGAAATTTGTGTCTGAAAAAGAAAAAAAAGAACAGAGTGAAGAAAAATGAGTGGTGTATGAGAAAAATCTCCAAATATTGTAAACAGATTTTCACTTTAACATGTCTAAGAATTTTTGCTTTATGAAGTGGATCATATACTGAATCATACAAGCAGAAAATAGCATTTAAAAGAGAGATTATTGAATGTATCATTATTTGCTGATGTATGGAATAATGAAAATGGGAGTTTTCTCCTTGAGCAAATGTGCTCTCTCTCTTCCCAGGGAGGTGTTGGAGTCACCGTCCCTGGAGGCGTTCAAGAAAAGACTGGATGAGGCACTTAGTGCTATGGTCTAGTTGACTGGATAGGGCTGGATGATAGGTTGGACTGGATGATCTTGGAGGTCTCTTCCAACATGGTTGATTTTATTCTATTCTATTTTTAGATACAGCAGTTTCAACCACATTTCAATTAGATCTATCAAGCAATTATTTTCTCTTAGGCAGCCTTTGCTGTTTGTCAAATGTTATTTGTCAAACATTGGTTATTGATGTCCCGAGCTGCACTTCAAAATCAGTTCTGTCCACTGAGGTATTAGTAAAAGAGCATAAAAAATTGCACAGATAGACATTTGGTTGCTTTCTAAACTACTTTTGGTAAATGAGACAGTTCTGTTTGGAGGATATGATATGCTGATATGTGGGTTTAATTATACTTTGTTCTGTCTGGAAACAGTGGCATTATAGAAGATGCAACCATAAAGATGATTTAGTCACTGTTTTAGTCTGCAACTTGTTAGTTTTTAAACACGTTTTCCTCTGTAACCAGCAAGTGGTACTGGGGAGGCTTGCCAGAAAGGACTGCCCTGCATATTGTCAGCACTCCCTCCCCTTTCTGTAAGAGCAAGTCCACAGAGAGCAAGTTGCTGTCAATGTGTCCATTGACTACATCTGTGTAGTGCCATAAGCATCTGGGTGAAGGGACAGGCTAACAGGTGACTGGCTTTGCTCAGCCTTGGGATGTTCATGATGACCAGTACAGGAAGCCATGCTGTAACCCATATTCAGGCTGCTGAAATATCTGTGGAGTGATTCCCACAGGGCAACAGGTCCCTTTGAGCAGCTGCTCTGTGAAGCAGGGCCTGTGTGGCAGTGCTGGGGGTGGAGTGGAACACTGGCAAAACAAGGAGGGCAAAAATAGTTTAAATGCAAAATGGAGATGACCTAGACCTGAAGTCATTGATTTCTCTACAACATACCTGGTGCTGCCGTCAGGAGCACAGTGCTAGTGTCAGAGCAGGCTGAAACATAACAAACAGTTGCACAGAGTTGTGGAAAATGAATCAGAAGAGTGGTTTTCCCCAAGGTTGTAGATGGTAAAGTGAATCAGATCTCATTTAGTTCAGAAGGGAAAAGTTCCTGTTTCTCAATCCCTGGCTGCAATACAGTTGTTCCGGTTTTTGCTCCTTCCTGGCAATATCTCATGTTGATAATGGCTTGTGTGGCTTCTAATCAGTAAGAGCTGCATAATCTTGGCTTTTGTTTCACAGTCGTTTTGTCTGAGGATCAGAACACAGATTAAAGATTATAAACAGTCCTCTCGTCTGTGATTGATCATTACTTGTTTGCCTGCGTCTTGTGCAATAGAAATTGGGTGATGCTTTTGCTTCCGGGTTGAGGAAGGTTGTGAAGACTTGGCTAAGATGGTAACTGAGGAGAAAGGAAGATTTGGAGTTGTTCTCTGCAGAATAAAGGAATTTAAGATGTCTGCAGAAAGTGTTGTTAGGCGTTTTCTCCCACCCACTGTCCTATATTTGAGCAAGTCATCCATGAAACCTGAGGGAGATGTCCCCTGTGGGTAAGAGCTAGACACAAAAGCTCAGAGGTGAAATACTTGTTGGGTCATATCATCCACTTAGCAGGAAGGAGGGGGCAGATGAGGGTCATTTTAAAAAGCTTTGAGGTAGCTATGTCATGACTAATTCCTGTTACGTGATTCACCTCCCTGATACCACTTGGGCTGCTTGCCTGAAATTACACATTCTATATAGTTCCTATTACTATAAATAGAGATTTTTTCCAAAGTGTTTCTTTTCAGCACTTCCCTGAGCTCAGCTGGTTGTTCAGACTTGTCACTTGGTAAAAAGGCCCTAATCTTAAAGCAGTCTGAGATACTGGACTAACAGTGGTTATTATCCTATCTGCCTTCTTTATCCTTCATGTCAAGTTGTCCTTATGTGCAGGCCTCATATAAAAAGTCCAAGAAAAATGATACAACAACAGAGCATGGACATTCTGGTATTAGTTTTTGTGCATTTGAAGCTATGCAGATTTCACTTTGAGATAGGTCTCATTTCTGGTGGAAAAAAACCAAACATTCAAAATTAAAAACATTTCATTAAAAAAAGTAATTGGGAAGTTGTTTATTTCAAAACAAAATTACAACATTTCTTTGTGGAAATTATTTTACTTCATGTCAGATTTATACAATTTATTTCCATGCTATTGCATGTCACTGAGTGGGATGAGTATGTCACCTTGCAAGCAGTAGAGGAGAACAAAGTGGAAAGGTCCTGTGAGCCCGCCAAGCATTTCTTTGCCTTCAAAGGTCAATGACTGAATCATTCTCAAGTTGTTTGACCTTCAGGATCTTCCCTACGTCCCATGTACTATCTATCCCAGTGCTCTGCTTGGCTTTCTTGGTGCAAAGCTTTTCACAGAGTTAACTCAGCCTCTCTCATCTTTGAAACAATCTTTATTGTGTTTGAAGGTCATTGCTGTATTTACTCTCAATTTAGTCATCTTTAGATTAAGCAAGCCTGACTACCTCAGTCTTCAACTTTGCTGCCTTTCCCATTTATGACCACAGATAGTGGATCTCAGAAGATTCATGTATCTTTCAGAGCCTAACAGGATGTATAGGATTGAGAGGTAGTAGGTGATACATGTATGTTCTATGGAAGCATGTTTTTTACTTCAGTTTGGTATGTGACCAAGAACTCCAAATCCTTTCTGGTCTTGTACTGTAAGAAAGTGCTTCATTACTGACTTCTTGTGTCATGTGGAAAGACATAATATGTAGCTTCACTCTCTCATGACCATTCAGAAGTGCTCAGCTGCTTGCTTTCTAGGCTACTTCCTGCTTAATTTAGAGTTTGTTTGACTTAGGAAGCAGGTTGAATAGAGAACATTTAGGTTTCTGATCCATATTGATTCAACTATTCCTCCATATGTTCCCCTAACTTCTTTTCCCCCAGCTTTATGTTCTGAGCATGATGCCTGATGGTATGTGATATCCTTTTGGTCTGTTGGGGTCAGCTGTCCTGGTTGTGTCCCTTCCCAACTCCTTGTGCACTCCACTGGTGGAGTGGTGTGAGAGACAGAGAAGGCCTTCACACTGTGCAAGCACTGCTCAGCAGTAAGGTAAACTTCCCTGCATTATCAATACTGTTTGTTTCACAAATCCAGAACCCAGCCCTATTCCAGATACTCTGAAGAAAATTAACTCTACCCCAGCCAAAACCAGCACAATGATTCAAGTATTTTAATGTGAACTTCCTACTCAAATTCACGCTGTCAGTTCCTAGCAATAAATAAGTTGAGGGCACAAAACCTTCAACTATACCACCACTGTGGGTCAGATGGTATCTGATGGTTTAGCAATAAAATATTTAATGTAATTAGCTTGCTTCAGACTTTGGAGAAATTTGGTAAGTGGAAACTAAGAAGTTGCTACAAATTCTCAGGAAATCGAAGATTGAGCAAATGGAGTGATTCACCCAATGCTGTGAATAGTTGTGTATCTGTGTTAAGGGAAATTGAACATTGGTGACTAATTAGTCTTTTGTTTATGTGGGTTCTGAAAAAATGCTGTGGGCTTCCTTCTTTGACAATAGGTTTATAAATGGAGTTGTACAATAGTGACGAAAGTAAAGTGATTTGTAATTTACTGAATACTTTCATGGTTTCCTGCCACTGAAAGAGAAACACAGAGTAATAATTATTGTATGCCGGAGCTCATGTTTAAAGGTCCACTTATGAGTTAACAGACACTGAATGGGTTGTGTATAGACCTAAGATAACTTTAGAGGGGAATTCACTTTAAAGAAGAATTGAATTTCTGTTTTGGTTTGGGTTTTTTCCCCCAATTTATGTGAGGTAGTTTCAGAGGTTTAAAAAAGATGCATTTGATTGTTTTACTGTATGCCTCTGATACTACTCTTACGCAAAGAGAAGCACTTACAGAGTTTGTTCTTGTGATGCAAAAATCAGACAAAAGAAAAAGGCAAACCACCAACAAATAAGGAAAGTAGGCATAGCAGAGAGCTATATTTATAAGAGAGCTTTTATTTTTAAAGCTTTACAAATAAAACAACCAGAAGAGGACAGGAAAAAAAACTCCCTGCAGCCAACTACTCTTCAAAGGCTTGACAAGACCAAAATTCTACATACTCTGTTATACCATGTTTCTGTCTTATAAGTGGTATACATTCAACTCCAGAATCACTGAGAATGGTTTAGAAACTGATCCAATTCAAAAATACATGATATGGTCAGTAAAGAAATCTCATACCCTTAGAAGACACATTGATGGTGCACATACATACCTTAGAAGACACATTGATGGTGCACAAAAAATGAGCTGCACTGAAAGAAGGTGAGGAATTAGAAACCTTCAGGTGTTTTGTGCAATCTAATTTTTTAGCCCACTTGCATATTTAAACTAGGCTGTGATCTTTAATGAGTAGAATCTTTATGTCTACTGGACTTCTGTTTCGATATGAGCCATGCCAATTCTGTTGGATCACAACAAAACCAGTGCACTGCTGAGATGCTTGAGTTAAATCCAAGTACTGTTCTTGTAGAAAAGTGGTGCAGTAGACTGGAATCACCTTGGTTTTCTTCCTGCACTGTTTTCCTTTGATCTGCCCTGTACCACTGTATAACACCACTGCAGCTTCCCTCTTTCTAATCCCTGAAATAACAGCCAGTACTAGCTTGAATATATCTCTCTGAATTTGCATTGTGTCCCTGAGAGTAGCTGTGTAATATGGTGCTTTATCTGAAGTGATGAACAAGGATAATATACCTTATTCATTAGAATTTTTTCCACATCTAAAACATGTGCCTATCATTTGTTTGCTTTGTCTGCAGCAGATATTGGTAGGACATTTGAGTGACTCACAAGCACTATCAATTTACCTTCAGGAAACTCCTGTTTGTAAAAGAATAGAATTTTGAATTTGTGAAAACAGAAATAAGAGATGATCCTGACTTTGTTGAGTCCTCAGTTCTTAATGTAATCACCACCATCACAAGGTGATTTACATGTTCAAGAGAGGATTCCCTCAAATCATTACCCTTTCTCTATTGCAACAGGCCCTGTTAAATGCCAAAACCCCATCTTTCTTGTAAGTCTCCTGTAAGTACTGAAAGGCCACAATAAAATCTCCCCAGAGCCTTCTCCAGGCTGAAAAACGCTAGCTTTCAGCCCGTCCACACAGGGTAGTTGCTCCATCCCTCTTATCATTTTTGTGGCCTTTCTCTGGACCCACTCCAACAGATCCATGCCTTTCATGTCATGATTATTCTGAACGAATTCAAACGTCATTGTGCCCTTTCCTTGTACTCAGTTGTGCACCCCAATTTCAATTTTTTTCTAGTTTTGCCTTTACGCTGGTTTTGCTTGTTTGTTTAACTTGCTCTAAGAATATGAGCCAGTTTTTGCCTATTTTATATTGTTCAATGCCCCCCTCTTACAGTGGTCATCACTTTACAGCATCTTTACCTGACTCTTCTTCCAGGCTTTGTGAACCAGGATCAAACCAAGCTGACAAATCCTTAAGTACTAGGAGAAGCTTGGCATGTGAATTTAGTGGCTGGTGTTTGTGTAGGAAATGATCTGAACCAAATCCTGGACTAAAACAACTTCAGTCTTCTGATTCCAAGTTGTAATAGTTTGAGACTTAAATTTTGGATTAAAACAGAATTTTCCAGAGGTTTTGGACAGTTCGAGAGAGGAGGACTCTTCAGAGTTCATATTATAATAAAAATAAATTCATCTCACTCAACTCTCCTGAAGAAGTAGCTTATATTCTGAAGAATAAGCTGCTATTTCTGCTCTCTCTCACTGCTCTGGCTTGGTTTTGGGCTTTGCTTTCCTCTCTCTGACCTTGTGGCTTCTTTGCTTCAGATTCTGTAAGATACAAGGAGGGAGAGAGGGAGTGTCTGTGGGTGTATAGCTTTTGGAGCCCTCAAAAAGACCTCAATTAAGGTCTGAGGTGGGAGGAGGGGAGAGGAGCTGTGCTGTTGTTAAGCTGTACATGTATGTGTAAATATACTTTGTACATTTTTTTAATTGCCTTTTATAGTCTTATATGTAGTTTCTTTTGTAAATACAATTCCATTTTTGCTTCCAAGTTCTGAGTGTGATGAAATTGCTCTTTGGAGGGCAGATTTCTGAAAAAGGTTATTGGGGGGGATCCAGTCCAACACAAGTGATGGAGCACAACTGAAATACTGCTGTGACAGACAGGCGATGCAGGCCTGTGCATGGTGTATGACAGGTACAAAGACAGATTAAACAGCAGGAAAGCTACTGCCACATAAAGACACAAAACCACGTTAACACTCTGCGTTCATGAAGTGAGTATCCTACAAGAATGTCCTTCGGTGTAGTCCCATTTGTCTCTGCTAAGAATACGTAGGTCTAACTGCAGACAGACCTTTTGTGAGGAGAATGGTAGGAACGTTCATTGAAACTGAAAAACTCACCCAGGCTCAATGCTGAATTCACCTGGTATGAGCTGAAGAAGCTGTTCTAAGTGGCACTGAGCTATTTCCTGTGCCAATACCAGCAGGCAGTGCTTAACACTGTGAGCTGCTCTGTGGTCCATGGTGCAGGTGTGGTGGTGGCCCTGTTTTTGTCGATAGTTAAGGCACAAAGGATCTGGAAAAGATAAGAACCTCTTGTTGAAGTGTCTAGTGAGTAAGGAAAGTTAACTCATCTAAACTAAGGAAAAGTGAAGCTCTCTGAAGCTCAGGTATCCTTATTTTTAATCCTGGTGCGAGAGAATTATTTAGAGTTCATTGTAGATGGCGAATCTTCAAAACCTGGGCTTAGATGGGCATCATTTCTTATACATGAGAGAGAAATATTGCCTGAAAATGTCTGTAGGCTTGGAGGTGTTACATAAACTATGCTCTAAAAAATCACACAGCTGCAGCATTTCCATATTAAAGCTGTCTGAAAGGAGTGCCTGTGTGTTCTGCTTGTACCTGGTTTCAGCTTTATGATTATCTGTACCACAGATGTTTTTCATACAGCAACTTTTTACATTTTTCTCCTCTATCCAGATGAGGTCAGCAAGTAAAGGGGAAACTATTTGTCTTTTCTCTCCCATACCCTCTATCACCTTTCCTTTAGTTTCCAATTTCCAGACAACTTGCAAGGTATTTATTATGTTCTTAATAATGTTTAACATTGTCATTGCATTTCTTTGATAGCAGGTTTGTTGAAAAATGGGTTTCACTCCCTGGCCAATTGAGAACTATGTTTAATATCCTTGGTGCTGGGGAAAGGTGAACTACTTTTCTACTTCCTATTTGACTGCTGTGCCTGTCACTAGCCAGGTCAGAGGGCACAAAGGTGTCCCAGAGTCCACACATTGAATATGCTGCAACGAGTGAAGCATTTCCCAGCTCGCTGCTGCCACTGACCAGAAGAGTTGTCTGTGTAAGACAGCTGACAATAAGTGAGAATTTCGACCTTCATTTTTCATCCACATCTTTCAAACTGGGGAGGGTTTGTTTGACCAAGGCAAAGGGACCTTAAACCCTTCCAGAGGTGGTTGGGGGCCCATCCCTGGAAGGGTTTAAGGCCAGGCTGGATGGGTCTCTGGCCAGCCTGATCTAGGGTAGGGTGTCCCTGCCCATGGCGAGAGGGTTGGAGCTGGACGATCCTCATGGTCCCTTCCAACCCTGACTGATTCTATGGTTCTACATTAGCACGCAAAATTGTATGCTCTGTGATACTGTGGATTTGTATTTTTCCTGCCTCCTGAAACAACCCACTCCAGCACTTCCTCGTGGAGCAGGAAATGTTGCTGTAATCAGAAGTATATGTTACATTAGCATAATGTCACATCAATAATACTATTGCTGTCTCCATCACATTTGGCATTCTGGAAAGACTTTTAAGCTAAACAGAAGTGATTTTTACAGTTGTTTTCCGTGACATAAACATAATTTAATAAAAACATGATGAATTCTTAAAGGAAAACATTTTCAAAAAAGAGTGTGGCTGTAGAGTACATCTGCTTTTTCTCATCCTGTGATTCACCTGGACTCACTAGCTAACACTGCATGAGCCTCAGCATTGTTGAACTATGCTAAAGACAGTTTTGACTTTTCAAATTTGTCATCAGCTCTTAAGTTACTGTTTAGCCTCACTGACAGGAGCTGAACACTGACTAAACACTTTTGGTTGATAGATTAGATGATAAATACCAGATTTTTAGGCAATTTAGGTTGTAATAGGCATGTCAATCATCCTGTGCAGGCAACCTCTTATAAGTAAAAGTCATCAAATTATGCTATACAGTAATTAAATGGTATCAAATATAAACTCAGGTACTTAGCCTGGAGCTCTGGATTGGAAAATGTGGGGTAAGCAGGTTAGCAAACCTGCCTTGACAAAGATTCTGTGCACTGTCCTCATGGACATGGAGTCAGGTATCTTGTAGATAGAAGAGCTGTGTGATGGTTAGGAAGCCATTGTGAAACTGGATAGTGTTAGAAGAGACCAAATGGGTCCTAGGTGAGAGTTCCTTGGGAAATTTGTGCATACCTTTAGTGATTAATTTCTGCTGTACATATCTGAGCTTCTAACATCAGCATCGTTATTCTGTGTGAAGGTTATGTCAATCTCTTGTAGCAAACTTCAAGCTGAACCATAGATTCCAGGTCCCTTAAAGTCGGCATGTCTCCTGCTGTGCTTGATTCATCCATAATACCTATTATGCCACCCACAGTGGAGTGGGTGAGTCTCTTAATCCCAAAGGAATTGAGTGAGAGGTGAAGAGCAAATCTTGTGCTGTGCTAGACCTGACAATCTTTTAAACAAGCTGACTTGGACAATGAAGTTAGAAACTTTGAGAGAGATGAGCTCATGCTGGCCTGTTGGTCCATGACTAAATGTATCTGAGATCTCCAAGAACACTTTCACCAATCCCAGGACTGTTGTTCTGTCTGTTGGCAAGAAAAAGAGGAAAATCAAAGGAAAGAAAAACATATTTTAATTCTTAAATATTTACATTTGTCTTCAAGTGTGGTGTAGGCTTTCTGTAGGACTCTGCTATGCTGCTTGTAGTTAAACAATGAAAGTTTCTGAAGATGTGGTCACTTATTTTGGCTGAATGTGATACGCCATTTAGTCAAGGGTTTAATCACCAAGAGCTGGCTCAGGGATGAATGCTTGTCCTAGCTCAGCTGATTGCTAACCCATTGTCAGCAGTGATCCTCAATGTCCTAAATAGTAGTAGTAGTACAGCATAGGAATGATTTGTATGGATATGTGCTTGGGTTGTAGAATCACAGAGGTTGGAAGGTACCTCCAGAGATTATCAAGTCCAAGCCCCCTGCCAAAGTAGGATCACTTAGGGTAGTCTCCACAGGAGTATATCCAGGTGGGTTTTGAAAGTCTCCAGGGAAGGAAACTCCACAAGTTCTCTGGGCAACCTGCTCCACTGCTCCATCACCCTCACTGTAAAGAAGTCTGTCCTCATGATGAGGTGAAACGTTCTGTGTTCAACTTTGTACCTGTTGCTCATTGTCTTATTAATGTGCACCACTGAAAAGAGATTGACCCCATCCACTTGACACCCCCATCTCTGGTATTTATAGACATTGATCAGATTCTCTACCAGTCTTCTCCAGACTAAACAGCTCCAGGTCTCTCACTCTCTCTCCGCAAGGGAGATGCTCAAGTGCCCCAGTCATCTTCGTGGCTCTCAATTGGACTCTCTCCAGCAGGTCCCTGTCTCTCTTGAATTGGGGAGCCCAAAACTGGAGACAATACTCCAGGTGTGGTCTCACCAGGGAAGAGCAGAGAGGGAGAGCCACCTCCTTAGACCTCTTGGACACACTTCTTGATGCACCCCAGGATACCATTGGCTCTCTTAGCCACAAGGGCACATTGCTGTCCCATGGAGAACTTGCTGTCTACTAGGACTCCAAAGTCTTCCTCCGTGGAGCTGCTCTGCATCAGGACAACTCCTAACCTGTACTGGTGCCTGCTGTTATTTCTCCCCAGGTGGAGTGCCCTGCACTTGTCCTGATTGAACTTCATGAGGTTTGTATTCACCCAGCTCTCCAGCCTGTCCAGATCTCGTTGGATGGCAGCACAGCCCAATGAAGATTCTTCAGGTGAGAATAATTGTATTCAGATTCAATGAAGATGAAAAGCAAATATATAAATGTCTAAGTAGTAACAGTAAATTAGTGCCTTTGAGAGGTAATAGCAAATAACACATCTGTGATAGCACATCCTGTAGGACTGAGACCATGAACATTCATTGCACCAGATTTTTACAGTGTTCTTTTGACAGAGACAGCTTGATTTCAGGATTGTGTTTACAAGTAACTGTAAGAGAGCCTACTAAAACTTCCATTCCCTCCCCCATTCTCGTGGATTGAACTGCATATTCCATGGTATCTTTTATCTAAAATAAAATTTAAGAAAACTAAAAATCAACTGGTTTGTGCACTCTGTGGAGGTCTGAGGGGGCTGCTGCTTTGCCCGAGACATTTTTTCCATTGTGGACAAATCAGAGTACTGCTTTTGTGCCTCATATGCAAAACAGAGATGGTATTTCTTCAGCTTTTAGATACTTAGAAAGCTGAAGTGACAAATGTTTGTTTGACAAATATGCTTTGACATTTTTGGTCACAACATTTTTCTGGTACTTTTCTGGTAAGTACTAGGACTTACTCATAAAAATTACAATTTCCCAGATAGGCTTTATCTTCTGTCAAGGACTACAGTACATTTAGTGCTAGGAAAAAAACACCTTACTAAAAACTGTATATTTGACAGTTGTGTCCCTTTTGAAGACCTTCATGTGTTTTGCCTTCAGGTTAAGTCATCACTTCAGACAAAAGGTTTGTGGAAGAAATAAGCAATGCACAAAACTGGATGAAATTGAATTTTACATCTATTCACTTGGGACCCTGATGAATGGTACACAGCAAGAAGTTGAAGATGGTGAATTTCACAGGGAATGCAACTGAGAAGTGCATCATTAATCATGATATCCACCAGACATTATCCCCCGTGGTCTACATACTTGTATTTATAGTAGGCTTGCCAGCTAACTGCCTGTCACTGTACTATGGTTATTTACAGATCAAGGCTAAAAATGAATTGGGTATCTACCTTTGCAATTTGACTGTGGCAGACCTGCTCTACATATTTTCTTTGCCCTTTTGGCTTCAATATGTTTTACAGCATGACAACTGGACGTACAAGGAGCTGCTGTGCAAAATTTGTGGCATCCTCTTGTATAAGAATATCTATATCAGTGTGGGCTTCCTCTGCTGCATCTCCATTGACCGCTATCTTGCAGTAGTGCACCCTTTTCAGTTTCAACAGTTCAGGACAATGAAGGCTGCTGTAGTTGTGAGCATCATTATCTGGACCAAAGAAATAGTGACATGCTGCTTTGTCTTTGTGCACAGGAAGATCAGCCTGGACGCTGAGAGCCACATGGTGTGCTTTGAGCATTATCCCATTGAGGAATGGGAGTGCATTGTCAATTACTATCACTTCTCCGCTGGCTTCCTTTTCCCCTTTTTTCTGCTGGCCTTCTCTTACTGTGGCATTTTGCGAGTTGTCCACAAGAGTCATGGCACTCAAAAGAAGAAGAAAATCCAGATTAAACGACTGGTTTCAAGCACTGTTTTCATTTTTTTAGTTTGCTTTGCACCATACCACATCCTACTTGTTGTTCGCAGCTTGCTGGAGAACAATTGCTCATTTGCTGAGAAAATATTTAATATTTACCATATTTCTCTCCTGTTAACTACTTTTAACTGTGTTGCTGACCCTGTATTGTACTGTTTTTCCAGTGAAAGCACTTACCAGAACTTTGCCAAGATGCGAGACTCTTGTTTAACGTGTTTAGGGTGTCTGAGGACTGAGACAAAAGAATCCTACCCGCTGACCACTCCAGAAACTCCCAACAGGCCGCAAGAGCAGGAGCAACAACCAGGATTATTACAAATATCACATGATGATACTGAAGTGAAGGACTCCTCCAGAACTAACATGGGCAGCTGATAGCATTCCTCAAAAAAGGACATGAGTCTAAAATCTACAACTGCAGCTGAGTTTGCCTATCTATCTGATGTTGCCTCCCAAAGGCTTATAAGCAATGCAGTGAGGTTGTTTCTGGAGGTGCTTGTGCCTTGGCAATAGCAAGGAAAGCCTGTACCAAGTCTCTTTAGTTGCCCTCATGTGTCTGTTGGCATTGTGGTACCACTCAATACTGTTGTCTTGATGACTGCACTGAGTGGAAAAAGCAAGTACTCATGGTGTGTGCTTCTGCTGAATTTGTTTGTGACTGCTTTCTGTTTGTCTCTGCAGCATCCTAGACAAAATAACTCTTTACAAGCTGTTATCTGTTGAAAAGGTTGGAGACAGAACAAATCAAATGCCCCCGTATGTACTTATTAAAAAAAGGGGGGGGGAGGGGATTCCTGCAGCATTTCTGTAACTATCTGAAATAACTTAGTCAGTTTCAAGGCTTTCAGAGACCATACCAGAACAAACCTCCTAGATTAAGCAGTCCAGTCATGATTTTCTTGTACAAGGCACTTAGAATCTTCTGAGGCCTTTTGTTAAGTTGTTTGACTGTTGAACCTTGTCATGAAGTTTCTGCTGACTACCAGAGATATGGGAACTCCTGGCCCTCATAGGCACAAGTAATTTAGTCGGTTAACTTGCAAAAGGAGAGGAGGTTGATAGTGCATGAGGCACTTTGAACCCATGTGTTTCTCTGAGTTCCCGCGTCAAAGACAAATTTAGTTACATCTAAGGTCTCCTACAGCTTGCTAAGGTTTCAGTTCTGTCATTTGGAATCTGTATGTCTTGTGCAGCAGACAATTAAATAACAATGCATTTGGTAGGGAAGCTGATCAATGGATTCTGTTAAAACTCCATTTTCTCCCACAGGTTCTGTGGCTTAGGGTTTGGTCATGGTTCAGTAAATACAGTATCAGACATATGATGTATGAATGATCTGATTCTTATTTCTTTCTTAAACAGAAAAAACCCACAGGATAAAAGTGCAGATAATGGTAGTTAAAGATGTATGAGTTACGCTCTGTGGTATTGTTTCTACCATCGTCTCCTCTCTATTTTTTGTATTATTGTTATTTATTATAATAATGAATCTTTTATGATGCTTTGTGATCTGCACATCATACCATCTTGTATCTGTAACTGTTACACCATGAATATTGCCTTGTCCTTTCACTTCTGGTTTCAAACCTTTCTTGAAATGCCTCTTTCTCTGTAGTCTGGGGAAGATAACTTCCAGCATTATAATCAGTTTCATTTCATTTTTTTTAATGTCAGAAGATTCTTTAGCCAGGCAGTCTACTCCTAGTATCTGAAGTATGTTACTGTAACACAGCCATATTTGTCATCAGTTTCTAAAAGGAATATATTCTAACAGTTTGCTAGAAGCCACTTTGAGAACAATTATTAAATTAGGGGAGTATGTTTAATAAATATTTTTAGTGTTTACTTTCTCTGTTTGTTCACTCTGTGTTTGAAATAACTATCTTATGGTTTTGGCCTACAGTTTTTATTTGTGGTACTACAGATCCTCTCCTCCTTCCCCTTGCAGAGAGGATTCACGTCCACACTCCCAAGAAGAGGATTAGGTTTGCTTAGGTTAACATTTGGTTTGTTTAATTATTTTAGATTTCTTTATACTTAGATGACTCACCAGGCTGGATTAATTAGCTTATTAAATGCATTTTTTTCTTTTGACTGTTAGTACTGTTTGGTTTTACTTTCTCCTAATCTTTCCTCTAATCTCCTGTCTGTAACAACAGGGTCATAAGGCAGGGACCCCCAGCTGCCATAACGCCGTGCCTGTATGTCGTTAAGTGCCAAGCCAACTACTTGGACCACCATGACCCGGCAGGCTGTAAGACATGTGGTTTGTTCTAGGATGAAATATTTGTTGTCCTGTTTATGCTTCACATCTTTACTGTTAGCCTTTGTTTAAATTACGACATCTGGAATGCAGAGCATGCCATATTACATTGGACTGTCATCTGAAGGATTAAGGTTTATTTGAGCTGGTACTTTGATGTGGTCAACTGCTGCACTTCAAATTCAAATGGAAACCTGTGTAATAGAGCCCAGCATTTTGCTGCCGCAGTTGTCAACATTTAACCTGCTAACTCACAAGAGAAAAAAAGAGGGGTCTTCTTTTAAGTCTTTAAAGGCTATGCGTCCTGAAGGTGTTCAGAAGATTAATGTCTAAAGTATGCTGATATTTGTGGTACATACTGGTTTTTCTCATTCTCAGAAAGTTACGTGTCTCACCTAAGAGAAGAAAAATATAATTCTCCTGTCAGAAAGGAGAGTAGATACAAGGTGCTGCTGACTGATGTAAGTCCACTGTCCTTTGTTTAAAAACAGTGTCTAAACACAACTCCCTCCTGTTAAAGCACAATGGTTTGGTGCTTATGGCAAATACATCACCAGTGCCTGAGAAATACGGTGTCAATATACCCAATATACTCTGTCCTTTCTGCTGTGAGGGCTGACAACTTAGAGAACTTCAGCCCTGGCACTCATCTGTAGTTCAAGTAAAATCTTGGCTTTAAATGACACAACACAGACACAATTCACAGCCATTTGTCATGTACTGGTTCAGCACTACTAAGCCTTTGAGATATAATTTAATTTTGCTTCACTTAGAATCAGGAGCTGAATCTATATGACTGGAAAGCATCTAAACATTCGTTTACCAATTTTACTTCATACTGGAGGCAAATGAGTTTGGTTGGGGTTCTTTTTTCATTTCTTATCATGTTTTAATTTCTAAGCATTAGTTTTTAATCACTATTTATGGGTGTAATTAATTTAATTTTAGCAGTGAGATACCCTGACATGTCTACTACCTTCCTAAATTACCCAGAAATGGACAAAAATATATAAACGGCAAACTACAAACCTGAAGGAGGCAAATGGTATAGCCACCCTTTACACAGCAGCTCTGCAGCACTGCTCTCATTTTCATTAGTTCAGCTGAGGCTCCACACTTAAGCTCCTCACACTGCTCCAAACTATCCACCGCCATAAGAGAACAGTTTTAGAGGGGCCACAGGAAGAGTGCAAGGGAGCTGTATGTAAAAACTTTCACTACTGTAACACCGGGGTTTTTTTTGTTTGACCCTCCCCTCTTCACTGCAGCTGCCTTCCCCACCACATGGTATTTTTAAATCCAAGCTGCTACAAGAGTTACTTCCTGTTACAGTTACAAGGTTAGCAAAAGAGGAACAGCAATGCAATAATATTTCATTTTCATGAGAAGCTTTCTTTGTAAAAAACAGATGCCTCTTAGTATATAATATCATTTAATATCCATTATCCATTACGAAATTACAGAAAAGAAAGGCAGACAGAATCATCTTGATGCTATCTCCTTCTTGCTTCACAGAGAAGTTGTAAGGGTAAAAATGAATGGGTTTGTGCAGCAGAGACACCAGAGATGATAAGTCATCTTTTTCTGATCTTCTGTACCTTGTGAGAATCAAAGAGGTAAGGACATAACATGGGAATGACTCTTGACAGAGAAATAATTAGAGCCAGTCATTGTTGCACTTCTTGCAGCAGCTTTTCAATCATAAGTGAGTGAGTGTTGTAGAAGGGCAGCCCATCCACTTCCATCTCCAGGCTGGCAGTTTTTCCACTGCGGACCCCATGCCTCACAAGTGTTTTCAGAAGTTCTTCTTCCTTAAAAAACAAAGAAATAGAATAGAATTTTTTTTTCTGTTCTTTTTAATTCTGGGAGAGACTAACCGCAGCCTTGGTATTTATTTTTATAGTAATTTGATGATACTCTTTTTCCCTTGTCCCAGAGTCAAATGGCTTACACTGACTGCTACTTAACTCCTGAACGACATATATTCTCCACAATTCTCCAAACAGCACATTGTGTCAATTCAGAAAGATGATTTTTCTTTTTTTGCCTAGTTTCAATATTGCACAAATCAGAATCAGAGGAACTTCCACCCAAAAAATCTCAAAAAAGTACCTGCAATTTCCCCAGTCTAGCAGCTGGCTGCAGATATGTTTTTAAAGAAAAAGAACAGAAGGGAAAGAGGATACATCAGGAAAAATGGTTACAGAGAGTACCTGAATAGGCTGCACAATCATTTTTATTTCCTACATCTTCTGTGATCTCAGCATGCCTTTTGCTCTCTGTCCTTTTCATTTATGATTTTTTTCCTTCTCCTTTCCCATACTGATGTTATGACAATTCTGGTTGCTTGGGAAAGGGATGGGGAAGAAAGAAAACCCTGAAACTGTTCTTCTTTGGATTCTCTGAAATAGCATGTACTTTGTTTAGAACTGCAGCTTTGTTTTGGGTTTATACCAGTAATTTTCTTACTTAACAGGAATGTAAGTACATAGAAAAGCATGTTCCAAGTTGATCTGTTGATGTACAAAGAGGGAATCCTTGCCTGCGAGCTACTGGCAGTTAGTACTGTGAGGTGAAAAGATGGGATAAAATGAGCTCTGAAGAAACACTGCTTCTGTGAATGGTGAAATTAGAAGACCTAGTTTCAGCTGGGCATATGTGCACCATAAAGTGCTTTACTTTTCATTTGGAATTAAATGTACACAATAGAACTCCTACTGTCTTAGTATTTGCTATGAAGAGAATTTATTCCTCTCATCCTGTTAATAAAAATCTAGAAACATAAAAAGCCTAGTAATGGCTTAGCTTCTCCTTGCCTCAACTGCATGGTAATTTGCATAAGCCTTTAAAGCAGGGCTGCACTACCTTTTCTTCCCTTTCTTTACTAGGAATGCCTTTCCTGGCGTTTGCTGTACTGTTCTGTTTCCATTTGTGTAAGATTCTGCTTTGATGGAAACCGCTACTGAAACAGCCCTGCCAGTGTCCTTAACAAACATTTCTATAGGTTTAAATAGTTCTTGTTTGAGATTCCTGACAAATCCTTTATCTCCTGGACACAAATTAATGGTGAAAAAAATCTAAAGTTAAAATGTCTGATATTTTCTTCTTAAATGTTAGAGATCCTTATTTTCTAGGAAGACTCCTAAAGCATAACGAATACAGTCTCTTCAGATCTGAATTAATACACAATATGGTTGCATTTTACATAAGGCAGTACGTGGCCAAAATACAGACATTTTGGAAGGAATTAAAGGATACCCTGCATAGTCAATTAGCAGACAACTTCATATCATTTGGTAACCTGCTTTCGGAATGCACTTTATATATAAAGATTTGTCTTACATTTCCTGGTAATGCGGTTAGGTGCAACAAAATGAAATGAGGCACTGGATTTCTATTAAAGAAAAGCTCTGCCTGGTTACATAGTGTCAGTCTTGACACCATGTAGCAATATAGCAATGATACAGCTATTTAAGGAAATTATCTGGATACAGTGGTAGCATAAAAAGTGCTACTTTATAAATGTACATCAGCTCCTGTCATCTGAATGCTCGTATATATGTGAATGCAAATATAAGCACCTGATCTTTCTGCATGGGAGAGGTTTTTCTTAGCACAAAGTATCTCTTTCCAAAGTGGTAAATCTTTCCAGCCACAGAAGAGACACCTGAATAGGATGCACAAAATTTAATTTCTAATTCTAATTTTCTCCTACATACTTATATGTTAGAGCTCTCTGATCTGCTCATCAGTGGAAAAAAGCCTTGCTTGTTTAATACCATGTAACTGTGCTTGAGAAATATTCTGTCATCAAATACTATTGTTTCCATTTGTAATGAACATACTCTACAATCGGCACACTTCCGTAGCTGTAACGTGATGCAATTTGCTCACAGTATTTCTGTAGTAAGTAATTATGTTAGGAATGGGGCAGCCAGAAAAATAAGTTAATGGAAAGAGAATTTGTTAATTTGCACATTATTCATGGAAAAAAGCTCCCTATGAATGATAGAGCTAATAAAGAATACTAGAACATGTCACATCTTTATATACTGCTCATTTATAAAGTAATTAATGTTCTTATAGGTCATAATTTCAAAACAAATACTATACAGATAATTTATTTCCATGAATAAAGACTTCAGTAAAGAACAAGTGCTTGATAATTGAAATGGATGTGAGATGCAAGGAAATGCAGAGTTGACAGTAGGATGTTTAGCATTAACTGTTTGGATAGGTATGAATGAATGTATGTCTCTAGAGTTACTTCAGCATAAAAGTACCATAAACACCTGAAAAATCAAACCAACAATTATAGTATAGCTCCACAACTGAAAGGTGAGTAAAGATTGTTTAGAGAAAATTGTTTCTTGCTCATCAAGTTCTGAATAAGGAGTGAATGCTTTGCAGTGTCTCCTGGTAGCATGCATGTGCAGACTAATCCGTGCACTTAGAACAATCTCAGTATCAGTGGGAATGGAGAGCTCCACAGTTATGAGGTTTCTTGCAGTGCAGTCCTGACACTGCTTGAACAGGAGGCTGCAGAGACATAACTTTTGTGTTTCAGAGAAAGTCTTTGTGTAATAATGATGCTCTAGTTTTAATGGGAGAAACTACTTTTTTGGGAAGAAAACTGAAACACATTATAAGAAAGCTGTGCGGTGTTTGGGCACTCCTTCAGATCTCTTCATTACAGACAGAAAGATATAAACACCAAGGCTGAGTACATGTGGTGGTGCTCTTTATCTTACTGGGGCAATTATTATCACATTAAAAGAAGCTGAGTTGGGCCTAAAGTAGCCATATAAACATAAATGGTCTGAATCTTTCCATATTAATGGAGTGTGTGGATACTAATGTGTTCAGTCTTCTGCACTGTTGACTGTTGTGTGGGTTGTAATTAAAGACACCATATTGTCTTGTCAGACATTTTGTATCCTTCTCTCTTCCACAAAACTGTTTCCATTGATTTTATCTCCACAGATTTCAGTATTGCACTTTCAGTAGCCCATTATTGGATCATTAGCAATATTCCCAGATGTACAGCTTCATAAAATAAAAACAATGATTTCCTGTACAGGACTATAGCATTTAACTGTAGTATCTCATTATCAGGAATTTTGATCATAATAGTTTCAGGATATATTAATTTAAAGAGCAAAACCAATGCATTAGAAGTAATTAATCTATTTTTGGGAAAGACTGCACTGAAAGGTGCAGTTAAATCAAAGCGACTATATGGCTGTGTTAAATGCTGGAATTAGTTTCAGTTTTTAGACAAGAAATTAAAATGGCAAGAACTAAAAGAAAAACAAACAAAAGGACAACCTACTCCATCTCTAAAAGAGAAGCTTTCTTGGAATTTCATGCAGAATGTACTGTCACCTCAGGGGAAATGCTCCATGCTTGTGGCCATTATCTATGGTAGACAGATTACATTTTGCTTAACATTCTTGGAATTCACAAACTTAATGGCTTTGTACTCTGCCAGTAAAACCCAAGTCCCTAAGACATTAAAAATATGGAATAAAACTTACTTGATCGTTGAGCTTTTTTTTTTTTTAAACACTGCCAAGTTAAAAATAGAGCCACATGCTTAGCAGGATGAGCACAGATCACAGTCATTTCTCACCCCTCTCAGTTATTTTACTTTTCTCAGGCTGAACCCTTTGCATTCCCAGAATATCACGCCGCTCAGAGCTGCATTAGTCAAAACACTTTTAAAAATATTCAGCTGCAAGCCTTTCTTTGATTTAGGAACATTCAAAACTAATTACAGAAAGGTTCTAGAAAAGGTGGAAAGATCAGAAACATGGAGTGGCTTCTGTGTTAGGACGGTGTCTTTCTATTTTAGAAGAGAGACACCTAAAGGAGGCTACAAGAGTGATTTGTAAAACCATTAAGGCTGTTATGGAAGTGACCAGGGAATTTTAATCCCTGTATCACAATACAAGGATTTCTTGCACTGTCTGTGTGACTGTAGCACTATCTTGTGCTTGAAGTCACAGGGCATGAGCAGATTAATTTTTGAGGATTTGTATGTTCAATCTGTCTTGCATCCTTTGGAGAAAATCTGAATTATGGCATGACTGCTTGTTCACCAGGGATTCCCAAAAGCTACTGAAAGACCGTGTGAGAGTAAGCTACTGAAGTGGACTAGGCAGAATTTAGCAATTGGTAGCTGATTCCACCTACATGTCACAAGCAAGTAACACCTCCTTAGCCCTACAGAATTTACCTTGGTAACTGAGGGAAGTGCTGGAAGCCAGGTTGTCTTCTTATCTAAGTGCGGAAACCCAACAGCTTTCCTCAGATAGCGGTCATGTATTTCACAAGTGTTGAGAATATACAGAGCACAAGCTATGGCATAGCCTCCCCAGTTAGAGACTCCTGTAAAAGAAACGCACCATGAAATCACATTGTAAAAATCCCCAACAAAGGTAACCTGCACCTGTCATTGGGCATATACAACTGAGTCTCAGCTGTTGACAGTGAAATGTTGAATACGAACTAACTGTTGACATGGATCTGGACTATTTATGTCAGAAACACAGAATTGCTTCACATACTGCAGTGTTTTTGCAAGTTTTCATCTACCTTAGTTTATGGCTTTTCTTTCCAAGAAAGCAAAAGCCTCAATGGGCATCTTCTAGAGCACAATTCAGCTTGGCTTAACATGAAGTCTATGAACTAAGGCTTCGAGAAGACCTTATAGTGGCTTTCCAGTGTCTGAAGGGAGCCTACAGGAAGGCTGGGGAGGGACTATTGACAAGGTCCAGTAATGTCAGAATGAGGGGGAATGGGTTTAAGCTGGAAGAGGGGAGATTCCGACTGGATGTTAGGAGGAAGTTCTTTACAGTGAGGGTGGTAAGGCACTGGAATGGGTTGCCCAGGGAGGTTGTGGATGCGTCCTCCCTGGAGGTGTTTAAGGTCAGGCTGGATGAGGCCTTGGGCGAGCTGCTCTAGTGGGAGGTGTCTCTGCCTATGGCAGGGGGTTGGAGCTGGATGATCCTTGAGGTCCCTTCCAACCTAAACCATTCTATGATTCTATGATTCACAAAACTGTGAGGAGCTGTGCTACAGCTCAGTCTTTTGCTTTTAACTACACAGAGGCAAGAGATTTTAACAAAGACTCCTAAGCCAGGCAAACTGTTTTCAGATTTTATGAGGGTATGCTGTACCATTCTAGAGAGTCTCTTCTTGGTCACAAATGATGACTGTCCCAGGTTGAGAACTATAGGGTTAAAACAATCTCCTGGGGACTAGAAGACTGTTGTTCAATCCCATAATTCTGCGGTCTCTTTATAAACTCACAGCAAGGCCAGCTCGTTCTCCTTTCCTCACCCTGCTGCCCTCTGTCGAGCGGGAGCCACTTTATTGGGCAGACATGTAAGCAGCAGGCCTGAATTGGGGCCTCCAGAGGCTTGTGTTTAGGCCTATGGATGAGGAAGGCATTGTCGGCGGGGGGGAGGATTGGAGCACTGGGGATTATAGGTTTAGTTTTGGGCTGGGGGAAAATTCAAGGGGGTTCACCATGACGGTTGTATTTGCTTCTGCAATTTCTTTTCTGTATCTCTCCTAATATAATTCTGTGTTTTTTCTCCATTTCTGTCTCGGCTCTCTTTAAAAACCACAGCAAGAGTTTGGCTATTTTATAAGATTTGAAGCCACAGTGAAACGAATTGTCTGTGTCCTGATGTAAGTATCATAACCCCCCCCCACACACACATTCTAATGTAGTTAATATGCTTTTTTTTTTTTTCTGTACAATGTTATCAAATCAGTCCACATTCTGGGTTGACAGCTTGTCAGTCAAGACTGAACTGGAGATCGTTAGAACTGAAAGTTGCTGTGAGGTGGTATCCTTCTCTGCTGCCCAGTACTTTTTCCAGACACTCAGAATAGCAACATTTTCAAAACCTCTGAAGTTGTTTTAGTGCGTGTAGGTTTCCACACTTAAAGATGTCTAAACCTACACCTCACTTCCCTTTTGTGGGATCTGTGTGCAACATTTGCTTTCAAAGGGAAAAAGAAAAATCCCCAAATTGCCCAAGCAGCCATCATAGATACATATAACCATAAGAAATCGATTTAGTTATCACCACACTCTCGCTCACTGCAGATTTTATCTTGTGCTATTTAAAATGTTAGTGTTTAAGAGAATTTGAAGTATAGCATTCAACTTTTATTATACTGAAAATTTGTGTGTGCAAAGACATTTAATTTCCAACATTGATCTATTCTGCATCCTGCCTTGTTACTTTAAGATGTGATATTCCAAGAATATTCAGGATTTGTCCACCTATTTCCAATTAAATGCACTTCCTTCACAACACATCTTCAGTTTCCTGACGTTCCTGCTGGAGCTGTAGTTGCTTAACTACTCATAACTCAGGGATAGACCTGTTTGGTTGCTTGCACAAAGAAAGGGCCAGTATGTTGGAAAGATGTTTTCTTGCAAATCTATTTTCAAACATCAACAGTGCTTCCATCCCCACCAAAAAATTCCTTACCAGCTACAACAGCAAAATCAGCTTCAACATCACAAGCTATAACATCTCCATTTTTTATGTGCTTCTTTACAGCATCTTTTACTTTGCCCATTCCCAATTCATTTCCTCCATCTCCAACACCTTTATTAAAAGAGAAAAAGTCCAAATTATTAGTCCAGATGAACCCAACATATAGCTAACAATCCATTTAGAAAGCATCCAGTGTCTTTCCCTGAGATTCTGTAACAGTTCATAGCTCCATATGAGATACTTTATTCTTTTCCATCAAAAATGTCTAACACCAGAAGACTGTGAATGAAATAGCTGAAAGCATCACCAATCATATGTCAACTTGTAGGTGTATATATGTAATACATGCTGCACTGGTGCAGCCAAAGAAATAAAAAATATCAAGTGCCCATGAACTGCAGACGGAGTTAAGACAGACGACTTTGTTTACAGAAGGCTTTAAGGTAGTGCTCTACATGATGCATGATCATAAGTATAGCAGCAGAAATAGAGGAGGAAGACAGAAAAAAAAATAAATGTGAGAAATTAGCCTATGATTCTGCAATTAAGGAAGCATAGGAGACTTTGGTTTCTTAAAAGTTGTAATTAATAAAAGAAATTAAAAGTAGCAATTATTGCAGAAAGACGAGCGAAAATATACATAAGCACTTTGGCAGAAGTAGGACTTAGTGCAGTAGTTGTTTCATAATATCTTTCTACCACTGTCTACAACCCTGTGTACTATCAATGTTTTAACTTTTTCTAGTTATTTATTAA
Organism: Tricholaema leucomelas; assembly: GCA_013400475.1. Taxonomy (NCBI): domain Eukaryota; kingdom Metazoa; phylum Chordata; class Aves; order Piciformes; family Lybiidae; genus Tricholaema lacrymosa; species Tricholaema leucomelas. The sequence continues at coordinate 81,820 of WAAF01016867.1, forward strand.
GCTTTTTTTTTTTTGTTGTTGTTGTTTGTTTGTTTGTTTTGTTTTTTTTTCATGTGCTCATTTACTTGGGGTGTAAGGCCTTTGTTTTTGCTGGTCAAGAAGAAACAGTATGTATGTGTTTCAGTGATTTCAGTAAAATCAGTGGGACCTATGTAATTCCAGGAAAATTCCAGGCAACTCTGTGTTTGAGACATAAAATTGTTACATATCGTTCAGAGATTTGAAGCTAAGGGTAATACATAAACTAGATGCTTACATGAAAGCTGGATGGTACCTCTATATAGTATTAAAACAAACCAAAACAAACCCAAGCAAACAAATAAAACCACCACAAAAATGCCATTATTTCCATGGAAATAGACATTTCTCGCTTGTTAGTCTAAATCTGTTAGCTTGGTAACCTCACAGAAAAATTGTAGTTAATGTCTGTGAAACAGAACAGTGAAGAGCTTCAAGTCCTCACTGCCACATTACTGTATCTGAATTTGAAATGTGCCTGTGCTCTAATGCATAGCATGTGTTACCTGAGAGAAATTACAGTATTTATATTTCAAGCCCTGGAAATTGGTAAAGCTAACACTTTTTAGTAACTGCATAAATATCTCGCATAAGCCTGTACCAGATTTCTTCCTTAAGTGACATTGAAAGTTATTTCTCAGCATCAATTATTTATTGAACCCCTTAGGTCTACATAGTCAAAGAGAGTGTGAGTGACATAAAACTGACATGAAACGATTTATCATGGGAAAACTCACCTTTTTTCTTATCTGCTTTAATAATCTGCTCAGATTTGTTTAGGTGTTGGGATTCAATGGTGCTTTCTAAAATCTGTTTGTTGGTAGCACTTTTCAAATAGGTAGTGACAATAAGAATGCTTCTACCATCATACAAAAAGAGTGGCTACTACTCTGCTGTGAGAATCCACACAGCAGTTTGATTTTTTCTTACATACAAAACATTATTTTAAAAGACTAAAATCAATTCTTGTCCTTTGAAGATCATCAGCAGTTTCTTTAACTGAAAGATGCTAATCTTTGCTTAGTTTTCCTATCAGCCTTGCTTCGCTTTTCCTTGTCTTTGTTGAAATCGTGGTTATGCAATTAATAGATCTGCTGCTCTGAATGGATCCCATTAGTATTGCACTGGGAAGAAAAGAACACCTCACTGACAATTTTCCTGTACCATCTGTTTTCTTCTTCTACATATTGGCAGAGGACTACATTTTACTGTAGATTTCCACCGCCAGAGTCACCTGACAAAACAAAGCCATCCACATAGGAGCCAGTCAGCTAGACTTCTTTTAAAGTCAGCAGAGAGAAATGGACCCTTCAAACATTCAGTTCATCTTACCCCAAGGCAGACATTTCAAATATAGGTGTCTCAAAATACACAAGGTAAACCCTCCTCTCCTAAAGCCCTGAGTGCTTTCCATGCAGAGGAAAAACAGCTCCGTTGTATTCTCCATGCAAGTGTTCACTGACTGCATTGGTTTCTGAAACTACTGTCATGAAAAATGTAGGGAACGTCAGTCTTCTGTGCTGAAAAACATTTGTATGAAAGCAAAACAAGTGTGACCACATGCCCTGGAGCCCTGGATACCCCAAAATTCCTCACCTTCCGTGGTCTGAATGGAACAGGAAAGGCACAAAAGACCTTTTTTTCCCCTCCTCTGCCCTGCAGGCGTGAAGGGGGGGAGCAAGGGCCTCTTCCGGCACGAAGGGTGCCCCGTGCAGGGCCCGCGCTGGAATCGGCTGGGGATTGGCTGTGGTCTTTGTGCCTAGGAAGGGGTAACTCAGCTCTTTGTCTAGGAAGAGTATAAGTTCCCGCCTTGAGGATCCCACCTTAGAGTTTTCCCCTGCCTGGATAGTTCCTGCAGAAAGAGTGCCCTGGCATTCCGAAGGACAAGCTCCTGAGGGACAGGACTGTCCCTGCTTTGGACGGCTTCCCACCATAAGCACTCCCTTTATGCAGGCTTGATAGGCCTTAACGAGACGAGAGGGCTTTTGAAAGAGAGCGAGCTGATAAGCATCTGGACAGCCCTTTCTGTCAGACAGCCTAACTCACCTGTGAGTAAACTTTTGGCTCACTATGTACCCACCTTGATTTTGGTACATTTTATCAAAGCCAGATACAATTAACTTTTCAGGGGAAAAAAAAGACTATCAAAAGAGAGGAGTACCATGTTGCTAAAAGCATTCTTATTAGGTGTATCAGTCAAAGCTAATGTAGTTTTGGCAGGAAAGACAATGTACTCCTTTAAAGATTATCACTGTATACATATATTTAATTGGAGAAGGAACTATTACAGTAGATACAAACATGTAGCCCCTGTTTAAGAGAAGACAGTGCTAAAAGACAAGACAAGCTAAGATTCTATCCAGATTGCTATTTTAGTAGACGTAACAATCATAAAAACAGTTACAGTATTTTAATATGTAATGGATAATTGTCCTGGAGTCTTGGATACCCCAAAATTCCTCTCCCACCATGGTTTGAATGGGAGAGGAAAGGCACGAAAAAACCTGTTTCCCCCCCTGGCTTGCAGGCATGAAGGAGGGGAGCAAAGGGTCCTTCCGGCACAAGAGGCGACTCATGCAGGTGCCCATGCTGGAATCAGGCTGGGGATTGGCTGTCTAGGAAGTAGTAAATCAACTGTCTAGGAAAGGTATAAATATTGGGGTACTTCCTGCCTTGGGGTTCCCACCTTAGAGTTCTCCCCAGCCTGGATAGTTCCTGCAGAGAGTGCCCGGCTCTGCGAAGGACAAACTCCTCAGAGACCTGACCATCCCTCCTTAGGATGGCTCCCCACCATAAGCACCCTTGTGCAAGCTTAATAGGCCTAACCAGCCTCAGATGTCTTTTGAAAGATAGCGAGCTGACAAGCATCTGGACCGCCCTTTCAGACAGCCTAACTCACCTGTGAGTAGTAACTTACTGCTCAGCCTGATTGACACTGGGAAAGCTGTGTTTGTTAGCTTAGCCTTTTCCATTTCCTGACTTCTAAAATAGACAAATTTATCTATAGCATCCTTTGTAAGATATTCTCAATGAAACGGAGTCTGCTAATTAAACTAAATTAATTTCTGTATATAGTTTTGTGGATGGGGTTTCGGGAAAATTCTATTTTTATATATATTCCTGACTTGGCCACGTTAATTCCCTGCCTCCACAACAATAATATGAACAATGAATGGAAATTCAACAGTCATTTGCTTTCTATGTTGTCTTTCACAAATGAAATGCAGAATATCTCAGTGTCAAGACCCACACCTAGAGAGGTGCATGTATGCACACTGATGTATAGGTAATACCCACATCTGGGCTTGCTTTTTTATCTTTAAATAGCTGTGAAATCAACTCCTTCACTTTTTTTCATCTGTGAGAATCTTTCAACAGAAACTTGTAATTTTTCTCCTGCCACGGTCTCTTTAACCCAAAACAGACAGCTGTAGCCTGCAAGCAGTTATTTAGCACCTCCCTCCTGCTTCCTTTCACTTCCAGTAAGAGTTCCTGTTCTGTGCTTCTGTTATTTCTGAGTATGTAACACACAGACACACACACAGACACACACACACACCTGTAGTTGTGACTCCCGGAATGATTTGTGCAGCTAAAAATAGTTCATCTATGGGATCAACAAGGTGTTTAATGTTAACTTTCCTGGCGTTGTAATAATTGCCATCAGCAGCCATCCCAGCACGCTCTATTGCTACCAGGTGATCAAATCTGGTGAGAGATAAGTGATAAAACAGAAAAGAGGAGTCACAGCTGTGATTCTCATGTAACACACTCTTCTGCCGGCTGCTTCTCCTGTTGTGCTCGGTCCTACTGTTTAACGTTTGGGACTTAATGTAACACTTGGGTACTGCTTTGTTGCTTCTGAATGTAGTTCTCTACAGTCTATTTTCAAAGGTTAGTCAGTTTCTTTCTATCTTTAGTGCAACTGCCTCATTCTATGTTTGCCACTGAGAAACGAGTAAGTTCCTGAGATCCTTCTAACCAGCAGTCCTTTGGGGCAGCCACTAGGCCTTGCTCTGTTTCATGTTAAAATACTTAATACAATGTAAGATATGAGTCTCTCTGTTTTCAAAGAAAACAAAAAACTGGCAGATTAATGATAATCTAAATCTTAAAGTACACAGCTTGGCAAATATTCATTTGTTTCATGTTAGACTCTGTGTTTTCAAAGAAAACAAAAAGGTGGCAAATCAATGACAATCTAAATCCTTGTTTGTGCATGTATAGTCTCTGTTTAAAGAACACTGCCTGCAAAGGTTCATTTGTTTCTAGTTAGGGAGTTTTTTGGTTTGAATCTTTAGATTTGCAAGGGTTTGGTTCTATGTCTGTGGATATTTCACTAGTTATGAAAGGAGACAGATGTACTGCAGACCTCCCATGTTTTAGGAAAAACTTTAGTATTCAGTACTGTATGCTGCAATTAAGTTATTTTGTTTCTGTTTCTTCAATTTTACTGAATTACTTAATATTTTTTTGTAGGCAGGTATCTACAGTGACTCCAGAGTCCTTAAGCAGGTTAGTTGTCTAACACTTATTTTGGCTTTTTGGGACTGTGAGATCAATTGAAGTGGAAACTGCTTGTAATTATATTTTGCATAGCTATAAAATGCATTTTTAAAACAATACAAAATCAGTTTAAAACTGTACCTAAAAACTTATGACAGTATTGCATGTATTATTACAGCATATAATTATGTAGCATACAAATGACCTGTGGAAAGAAATGTGAATTGAATAAGTTGATGAAGCAAATACCAGGAGGAAAGAACTTTTTAGTAAACAAACTGAAAGCAACACTAACATTAAAATTCTTTACAAGGAAAGATCAGTAAGGATGAACAATTTATGCCTACTTAAAGGCAAAGTCAGTTGCCTGCCAGGTAATGAAATGTATGGGCAGCTAGCCAGCAAATTCTGTGGTACATTAACCCTAATCACACACTTTGGCTCTGAATTCTGGTCCAACTCTGTATACTCAACAAGGCATACACAAGCAGTTCAAATCAATATTAAGAAGTGCGTGCAAACATCTATAATTTTTCCTAAGGACAACAGGATGATCACTTCCATATTATACAAGCACGTGTTTTATTAAATCAGATTCTCCAATTGTCAGATTTGAGGCAAAGTTCTAGAAAGTTAACACCCTCCAAAATTCTTTTCCTGTTTCCTTTACTACTTCTGATGTAACTCTTCCCCTTTCTGATTTTCTCCCTGATTTAAACATAAGTAAAATGGTAGATTTCTATTGCACATGTATATCTGTATCTGTGCAATAATAACTGCAAAGCTTTTAGAAAAAATGTTGAAGGAAAAGAGATATTGAAATACAAAGCATCACTTCTCCTTTTGGGCTCTAGAAATGCATAACTGCAGAATAATATGGAATTCTGTACTCTGTGTGCTCCAATACCAGTGTTTGGCTTCCAAGTTGGTTTTGTTCATTCCAAGTCTGAAGGATTTTCTTGCAACCATTACACCTTCTTGGGTAATGGTAATTATTTTTATTATAACTTTACACAGCAGAGGTTTATACACATACCTAGGTTTTCCAGGATTCCCATTCTCACACAAAAATGTTAAAGCTGAATCAGCACTTTCCCTTTGGTAACTCAATAGAGGGATGGGCTTCTTCAGGATTCCTAGAGGAAAACAAAATGCAATTCAAATACCATGTACCTTTTTCTTGATGTGTGTTTGAATAACTTACAAAAAAAAAAGTTATAAGAATAGGCATCCAGAATTTATCACAAACAGTTAATCCAGAATCAGGACCCAGATATGTAAGCATTCACTCGAAGCTAGCTAGGTTTAACAAAATGCCATTGTCGCCATGCTGATCAGAGCTTCGAGGATGAACTCTGGTTCACTCTCTAGACAAAAGAAAATCCTGTACTGACAGTGAGGTTAACTGAAGCAAACTCTGGCTCAAGGTGGCAAGATAAAAACTGTGTCTTACCTATTTGAACAGCCTCTTCGATAATCTTTTTATTCAGATTCATGGCTCTCTGGTCTGTTACTATGGCAACCTCTTTCTCCAAGGCCTGCAACATAGCTGCAATAGCGAGGGCTCCCGGGGGCCCATCGTTCTCTTCCGGCGGTTCGTAAGTGAAGTGGGTAGGAAATCCAGTTGTTAGCAGCACTGACCGCGCATGAGACATGGACAGGCAAGCCTTCAGCAGCTCGCCCTGCCCACGTAGATGGATTATACCTCGTTCTCCTACAAAAAGGTTTTTGAAGAGAGCAGTACAACTTAATGTATTCTCCTTTTGAAACTGCCGTGTGTGCGAACCTGCATACTTTAATGGCATAAAATGCATTATTAAAAAAAGAAAGAGGCAGGAATTAGGGTAATTTCCTCAGGAAAGCTAGTAAGGGGTAGGATGTGAGTAACAAAGATAACAGGCTGTGCTTCCAGGTTAAGAATTTCAGTTAACTGTGTTTTGAAAAGTCCTCCACCTAGCACTTCTAGGTATTTTCTATTTCTAAGAGCTTATTGCAAATAGTTTCCTTTTCTTTGGCCTTATGACCTGTAATGACAGTCACACTAGACATGGGTCTAGCTACTGAAGCTAGACTGTAACTCAAGCATGCCAGATCTTACAGAATTTTTGATGCACACTTCAGATGAGTAAGATGGTCCTTTGTTTCTGTTTAACTTGACACTCTTAGAGGAGACCTAGTTCCTAGATAAATTCCACTTAAAGAAATGATTAATCACAGAAGTGAAGTTTCAGAGACATTGTAAGTTACCAAGGGGCTTGATAAACTCGGTTAACACAGTGGTGTTCCAGTGACTGCTAAAAGATGTAACATTTCAGGTAGTAGGGAATCATGTTATCCAGCCTCGAGGAAAGGTGAATATTAACAGATGTCTCTTCTCATGGGTCAGTCCCTAAAGAAGACAACACCGTGTTACTTGTGTATGTCTTTCATTGTTCAGGCACTTCCTATCTCCTCTCTTTTCCTTGGCACCTTGAAACAAGATCACAGCACAGTCCTTTCAATCTGCTAGCACTTCTGAAATCCATGAATACCAGCATAATGTGCCAATATTCACTGTCTGGCAGAGGTAAATCCTCATTATTGTTTTGTAGACTGTTCACATCTTCATCTTTCTCACCTTCCCCCAACATTTTCCTCTTCTTTCTCCTAAATTTCTCTGCCATTTCTCCCCCTATTCCTCCTACATAACATACAAACAATATACAGATAGTGATCACAGAAAAAAAGTTTGGAATGAAAGTAAGAGAAGCAGTGAATATTAGCCTTTGTGAAGTGGGATATATTAACTGAAGTACTGCAATCTCTTTTAGCAATAAAATGAACCAACTCTTAAGTTAGGTCCTGTATTTCTGCAGAGCATGGCATTGTGCCAAGCTGAACTCCAGAGAGTGGGAAAGGAGAGGCCTTGTGAGTAAAAATAAACAGACCCAAACATATGCATGCAGTCCAAACCCAGAGACTGGGAGAGCTTGGTGTAAGCTGTTTTCCACCACTGCCTACAGAGGATTTCAGAACATTTATGGGAAACTGAGATCAGAATTTACAGCAGACAAGGGACTAAGGCAGCATGTATTTTAAGAATGGTTGCACTATTCAGTTTGCCTTTATCTCCCTTTCATCTCCCTTGGGCACACATGCAGCCCTACCACCCAACTTTCTGTGGTGATCAAGTGACTCTGGCCCACCATGCAACAGCTCAGTGATGAGTATCTTAGCAGAACCTGCCCTAATTCTACCCAGCAGAGAAGGCTGTTTGAGAAGGACCAACAACTACTAACATTTTCTGACAGGAGTGCCACAGCCATGAATATTCTGAAAGAAATGTGCTATTTATTTAGCAGTGAACACCCTTGTAGCTATTGCCAGCATGCAATAGTTACAGATGGTTACAGATCCTACTCTCTGGGAACTCTCCAGTCTGCTGCAAACATTGATGCTTCTGTGTACTCTGAGAGCATACAACCATCAAGGTCAGATATTCCATTACCCATAAAGCTGAACGGTTTTGAACAGAGTCTGGTATTAAGTATGGCAATAGAGAGGTTAAGAAGTAGTTACAGTAACTTGCTGTATTCCACAACAATTCTTAAAATCCTTAAACTTGCCTTTAGATTTGTAAGGTGTTCTTGAACTTTATGAATATCTGAAAAAGCAGGATAGGTCGTATCTACTTCACAAGTCCACTGAAAGAGAAGGTTTCTGGTTTTTACCTGGATCCGTTCCAATTAGGGTCTCTAGAGCGTTTATCTTTTGGGCTGCTTCTGCTGACACAATGCTATAGTGCAGAGGATTTTGAGAAATGCAGTGGACTTGTGGGACTTCTCTTGAAGATCTGACTGCAGCATTGTCATTCTTTAGGTCGGTAACGAACATACAGCCAGGAGAGTGAGTAAAAGCTAATGGAGGTCCTAAAACGGGTGAAAAAACTTCAATTAAACATTTTCTTGTTGCAATATACCGAATATGAGAATGATAACCATTGCAAAAAGCTATTTAACAACAGAGTCCCTGCCTGATGTTACTTATATCATAAAAAGCAGGTGGTATTTTAAGTTACATTGCAGCATCTAATGCACTTCAAGAAAGAAATGTTCTCACTTTTAAAAAGCTCACATGGGCAGTTGAGATCCAATTTATTTACAATATCCTTTTTGGTATAAACAGCTTAGGAATTGAACAGTGACACCTGCTGAGGAAGTTCCAAGAGAGGTGTTGAGGTGCTGGAATGTGTCCAGAGAAGGGCAACAAGGCTGGTGAAGGGCCTGGAACACAAACCCTGTGAGGAGAGGCTGAGGGAGCTGGGGTTGTTTAGCCTGGAGAAGAGGAGGCTCAGGGCAGACCTCATTGCTGTCTACAACTACCTGAAGGGAGGTTGTAGCCAGGTGGGGGTTGGTCTCCCAGACAACCAGCAACAGAACAAGGGGACACAATCGGAAGAGCGTCGTACCTGAAGGGAGGTTGTAGCCAGGTGGGGGTTGGTCTCCCAGACAACCAGCAACAGAACAAGGGGACACAGTCTCAAGTTGTGCCGGGGGAGGTCTAGGCTGGATGTTAGGAGGAAGTTCTTCCCAGAGGGAGTGATTTGCCATTAGAATGGGCTGCCCAGGGAGGTGGTGGAGCCACTGTCCCTAGAGGTGTGCAAGAAAAGACTGGATGAAGCACTTAGTTCCATGGTCTAGTTGACTGGATAGGGCAGGGTGATAGGTTGGACTTGGATGGTCTTGGAGGTCTCTTCCAACCTGATTGATTCGGTTCTATTCTAAGTATCCCAGGAAGTCTCTCAGGAATTGGCAAGTCTGAAAATTGAGTTTGACATGCCTGAAGAAACTGGTGCATTGACATAACAGCAAGTTGATGCTGAAGTTTGCATGCTGCGCTGGTGATATTGTGTCTGTAACATGAATTTTTTTTAAGTTCTAGAATGCTGCTGGAAGCTTTACTGTACATTTTAGTAGCCTTGTACCAATATGCCAAAACTATGCCAAATGCTGCCTGTTGACTATCAGTTCTTTATCAGATTAAAAAATTAGAGGCTAGCATCTCTGCACACTGTTTTGCTGAGCTAGCTAGAAGACCTATAAATGGATAAGAAATAATGATAAAAGATGATCAGTAAGCCCTAGCAAATGGAATCTGAGCAGCACCTAAAGCCCTGGCGAACAATAAGCTCATGCAGACCTTGCAGCAAGGTAATTTCCTAAACTGAAAATATTTGCAATCTATTTCTAGAAGGTTTGATCTAGATTATACTGGATTTGGCAAAATTGACATGTTGCTGGAGAAATCACAACTGGCATACTTAAATAGGCAAAACTTTACTTCGTTAAGATGGTGTAAAGGGAGGAGATATTTCTTTAACAAGTACATATGTACTTGGTCTGTGCTAGATTTGTTGGAAGTCTATGGCTAGTAATTTAAAAGCAGTTGGAGAACATGGTTGTTGAGGTTTACTATACCTCACTGAACCATGTGAGTAGACAACATTTTTTTGTGAGAAGCTAGCAGATTCCTCTAAAGTATAGGTACTAGTAGTAAGGCAGAGCTTTTAAATACCTAGCTGAGAAAGGAGCACAGCAAGAGAGAAACTGTTCAAAATGTTCCTGGAACGCATTAATGACAACTGGTTTCAATACAGAAAATGGAGAAATAAACAAAGTAAAAACTGGTTATGGGTAAAGGCAGGACAAAGAGATGCTTTGGGCAGCTGATTGTAGAAAGGCTTGCAATTTTTTTCTCTCCTTTCCCTGCAAGAATGATACATGAGAAAAATGGATAGATCTCCTGGGGAACACAGGAAAGAGCTGGATTTTCATCTTGGATTTAGGACTGGAGAAAGAGATTGCATGTAAGAAAGAAAAAAAACACACTCTGTTCCAAATACTAAACATATTCACAGCAGATGTTGAAAGCAGCTTAGATAAACATCTGTAAGGAGCCACAAGGAAATAGCAGATCCTGCAAGGAGAGAAGGATGGAGCAGACGACCTCTCAAGTCTCTCCTGTACTGTCTGTGATTATTAAGCTTCTTTTTTATATTACACTAGTGATGTAGAGCAGTGTATAATACTGTCACTACAGTTTAGGTGTGTTTACTTGCCCTTTAGGCTCATGCATGTTACATGTGACTGAATAAAATTTAGGGCAGTTCTGTGCAAAGAAGAAAGCATTTATGTAAAGTGTGTCTCATTCACTTAATTTTAGAACAAAACTTAAAAAACCAAAACTCTTCATGGGACCATGATGAACTCATTTCTAGATCAGTCAGTTTGTTAGCTCTTGACAACATTTTTTAAAACTGCTAGCTTCCCCCCCCATTTTATTACTATTGTTTTACAGCAGTGTAATGTAAAACAATATTTTTAAAGGAAGCAGTTTAGAACTGAATGCCTTTAAGCTTCTAGTTTTCAGTAATGATTTATAAAGATGCTTTAATGCTGCCAGAGCCTTAGGTTTCTGCCTTCCAAATACTAAAAAGTGATGAAATTTCAGTAAGAACTTCCTTTAAGGTAGACCAGTACTTCAGAATATTTGTTGTTGTTGGTTGGTTGGGGTACTTTATAGCTCACCCTAAAATCAAGCCTGCTAATCAGCAAACTCATTCAGTCCACATTAAAAAAATAGAGAGAGAGCAAAAAAAGAAACTGAAGGATAATTATATTATAAGAAGAGTCTCCAAACATAATAAATACTGCAATTGATGACTGCTTCTACTGCTGTCACTCCACAGGCCCAAAACACTGGAATATCACCAGGGTGGAAGCAAACTGGGTCTCCATAGTTTGGTTTGGAAAGGTCTTGTATTCCCAGCAGACCTGGAATTGAAATCATGTGAAATTCCAATTAACAGCTAATACTGCAAAATGTGTGTGGACCCTAAACAGCATCCAGCGAGACTGAGCTGAATAGAGGCAAGTCCCACTGAAATAGCCTGTTTAGTATGCCTTTGAGTGCAAGTCCCTTTTTGTACATCACTATCGGTAAACTGATTTTCACATCAACGTGAAATGTATTCACTTTCTTTCTGCAACAAAAGGAAAGCTAGAAATGGATGCTGAGTCTCCAAGATATTCTAAACCTATCAAGAGTAGAACTGGATACATAACACTGGCAAACAAGAAAACTACTGCAATGCAAAATGGGCTCTTTCTAGACATGTTTGCTAGTGCTTTAGCTTCCTACATTCTTCAGTTTCAGAGAAATGAGCAACCACTCTTTTACCCCTCTGGGTTAGATAACCACATCTCCCTCTTATCCAGCTTTCAAAAAAAGGTGGTTTGCTTTATTATAACACCTACTTGTAATATTCTGGGTCATTCTAAGTACTTGCTCTTCCCCCTTGGTTTTAAGTTCTTCAGATGCTTAAATATACCACAGTCTTTTCTAGAATTAATATATGTGATCTCTATATGTAATAGTTTATGGTTTATGTAACAAAAAAAAGTGGAGGTCCTTACTTGCCCAATCATCCTGTTGATCTACTCAGAATGGTACGTCAGGGGCAAAAAGGCAGCTGGGGAAGCTCTTCAAAAGGGAAATGGAGACCTGGTCATGATGGTGACCATGGCAGAGGGCTTTGGAACTAGATAATCTTTAAGATGCCTTCCAACCTAAACCATTCTATGAGCCTATAAAAATAATAACTTCTTATTATTTCCTCCGATATAAGTGTTCAGGCCACATATATTACTGGGGTCTACTGTTAATGTCATCTCCTTCCCTCCTCTGCAACATGATCTTTCTGTGTATGTGGCTTACTACTACTGATTGACAAATTTCTATCAGCAGAAGAAAAGTTATGTTGTTTGTTTGTCTGATTTTTTTAGTTGTGAATTGCAATCTGTCTTCATCTCACAGGTGTTTGTTTGGTTTTACTCCTTCCCAAACAGCTTGCTGGTTTATGTTATTTTTTTTTCCTCCCAAAGAATAGGCCTAAACATACTCGAGCTGGCTTTTATTCTCTCTTAAGTGTTGTGTTTAATGCATCCTATTTAAGTATTTTTAAAGATAATGCAGTATTTCCTTTCACAGTTATCTCCTAGGACACAAAATGCATCCATCCATACATCTCTTCATGTTGTCAGTCATTGCTACCCTGTCACTTTCTCTGACAGCAAGAAAGTACTCACATAGAAGTGAAACTGCATACAGCTTTCAAAAATATGATTGCACTTTTTACCAAAACCACCCCTGCCATCTAACAGCTTATCTACAGAAGACAGCTATTTTTCATCCCAGAACTCTGTGTTCAGCTCACTCAAAACCTTCTTTTTAATTCTACCCCACTCTCCCCCCTTCAGATTTGTGACCATTGCAAAGGATTAAAATAGAAAAGTATTAAAATATAAAGAGCATGTAAAGTTAAAAATTAACACACTAACCAGGGTCACCTATGTGAATTGGTGCTCCATGGGCTTCTTTTAACTCAGATGTTGTTAGTACAGCTGCTCCCAAGTCGCTTTCAGGAATAGGTCTCATGGTGACTACTAAGTTGCAGCAAAATGGAGAAACGGTATAGCAAGGCACATCTGTCTGGCAGTTTAAAAGAAGCCAGGGTGTTAACAATAATACTCAATAATACTTCTAAAGTATTAGAAGAAATAAGTCTAAAGCTTTGCGTTGTAGTTGAATTTAGAAAGGCTGCATTCTAGCATGTATTTTAAATCCTGTACAAGTATTTTACTAATTTAATCATTTATTTTGTAATATCCAGCACTGCAGGAGTGAGGCATTCCACACTTGAGTTTCTTCACTCAGATCACAACAAAATTCAAAATTACAGATGTATTGCTTCAGTGGATAAAGCATACATTTGATGAGGTCACTGTATTCTGAATATTATCAGAAAACAATGGTATGCTCCCTGAACAGAAAGAGAAAAAGCTAAGCAGAAGCAGCACACAGAAATAAATCTAATTGGTCCAAATCTACTCACCGTGTTTGAACTAATGGGAGCTAAAGTGCTCTCTAACACAGATGGCTTAGGAATTCCTGCTGCTGGCAGTATCACTTCTACAGAAGTAACATGTAACGCACACAAAACCTTTTGTGCCTCTGGAAAATGTTATGGAACTTGTCATCCTTACTAAATGGGATGTTGAAGAACCTTTTTTTATTTGGACATAAAGCAACCTGGCTTTTTAGAACAAAACATCTGATATCTAAGTTGCATTTGAACATAAAAAGATATACAAGGGCACAAGGTATACACGATAAACAAGGGCAGTGGTCAGCTGCTCAGCGTGAAAAGTGGTGTCTCTCAAAGGTCTGCATTGGGAAAAGTGCTGTTCAATATCGACACCAATGATACAGGCAGCGAGTCTGAGTGCACGCTCTGCAGATTTGCGGATGATACCAAGCTCACTGGTGTGGTTAGCAAGTCTGAAGGATAAGATGCCATCCAGAGGGACATGGACAGGCTGGAGAGGTAGCCTGAGGAGAATCTCACGAGGTTCAATAAGGCAAAGTGTAAGGTCCTGAACCTAGGTTGAGGCAATCTTGGATATCAATGCAGGCAGGGGGATGACGAAATTGAGAGCAGTTCTGCAGAAAAAGACTTGGAGGTGCAGGTAGATGAGAAGCTGGATATGAACCAGCATTATGCACTTGCAGCCCAGAAGGCCAGTTGCACCCTAGGCTGTATCAAAAGAAGTGTGGCCAGAAGGTCAAGAGAGGTGATTCTGCCACTTTGCTATGAAAAGACCTCACTGGCTCTGAAGCCCTCAACACAGGAAGGACATAGACCTGATGGAGCAGGTCCAGGGGAGGGCCACAAAAATGATCAAGGGTCTGGAACACCCCTCCTATGAGGTCAGGCTGAGGGAGCCAGAGCTGTTCATCCTGGAAAAGAGAAGGCTCTGGGGAGACCTAATAGCAGCTTTCCAGTACCTGAAGGGGGCCTACAAGAACAATGGAGAGATATTGGTCACAAAAGCCTGTAATGATAGGATGAGGGGCAATGGTGTTAAATAGAGAAGAATAGATTTAAATTAGATGTTAGCAACAAGTTTTTCACCATGAGGGTGATGGGACACTGGAACAGGTTGCCCAGGGAGGTAGTTGAGGCCCCATCCCTGGAAATATTCAGGGTCAGGCTTGACAAGATTCTGAGCAGCCTGATCTAGTGGAGAATGTCCCTGTTCACTGTAGGGCGGGTGGGACTAGATGAACTTGGCAGGTCCCTTCCAACCCAAACCATTATATGATTCTATGATATGCAGACAGCTAGAGTGGTATAGAAAATGTTAACTACCAAGCTTTACAATAAAAATCACACCTGTCACAGGAGCACACTTACAGATCTTCACAGTACTGATGTGCTATAAAGTTTTCCTAATTCTGGAATCTTATAAGCAGATACATAATGCATTTTTTTTCTTTAAGCTTGGTAGAAGGACTTATATATGAGATAGATTTGTGACTTCATTCTGGCAAGGAGTATAGCAAAAAGGTTGTGAAATGATAACACTGAGAACAACAACCTTTATCTAGTAGAACAGCATCCAAACCAAATGAAAAAGCCATGCAGGTGTGTACTTCAGTGTTCTAATATTAAAGGATCTACTTACTGGAGTCAGAATTATTACAGGACTTCTGCTGACACTTAAATCTGCACTATGAACTCTCTGAGCACAGTTATAATTTCCAGTGCTATGGTAGATAGCCCAGATCTTTGGAAACATCTTCTTTCTCAGAAGACTGGGTTGACAGAAAATACTCCGTTTAAAGGCTCTACTGTTACAGGAAAAATACAACATGTTCCAGCCATACACTCGGAAGAAATCGCTGCTCTCATTGCTCATAAAAGGAACATTCTTTCTGCAAGCTGGAGCTGATAGGGAGAGCAGGAGATGCATAAGGGCGTGATCAGAATAGTACATAGGTCATCAGCTGAAACAGAAAAGGCAGATCAGAGCAGAATCCAAATGAAATGGCTGCCACAGAACACAGGGAAGAACTTTGTCACTATAAATAAAAAAGCAGGTTGGCCTTGCAGGAAGTTGAGAAATGCACTGAACTGAGGCTGGGCATATTTTACTCTGTAATTTTATGTACTTAGCACACACCTGAAATTACTGTGTGGGTAGGGGAAAAAAAAGTTCTGATTTTAAGCACTAGGTCTATGCACATGCTGTGAATACGGACAAACATCGAAAGGCAGAGGTATGACAAAG
Source organism: Tricholaema leucomelas (assembly GCA_013400475.1). NCBI lineage: Eukaryota > Metazoa > Chordata > Aves > Piciformes > Lybiidae > Tricholaema lacrymosa > Tricholaema leucomelas. The sequence goes on from WAAF01016867.1 coordinate 97,515, forward strand.
ACTGTGTGTGCGTGCGTATGCTTACCTTATACATGCTTACATTACATTTCTGCTCAACATTTCTTACGGGAATGCCAGCATCTTGGAATGCTTTTTCAAAAGAGAAGCTGCAGCCTATATAAAAGGTCACCATGTCCTTAAGTTGTTGAGAATACTCCTTTAGGTTTTTCAGTGATCCAGTGCAAGCTCCATGCTCATATATTCTGTACTGCAGGCAGTCAGTTCTGGTGAAACAAAACCCCTGTCGCAGCTTCATAAAATTTATCTATTTATTTTTTGTAAACAAGGTGAATTATTTGAATTGAGAATAAGTCAGTACCAAGCCACAAGATACAGCCTAAGTTATCAATTTCTTTCTAGCAATGAAACAAACACATACAAACACCCACACACACACCCCCACCCCCCCCCCGGCCGAAGACCTTGTTTTCTACCAAACCAAGCCAGAAAACAGAAAATGCTGGATTTTAAGTATGTTTTAGGTTTCATATGTCAAGGTCCCTTACCTGTATCTTGTTGCAGAGCTTCAAAAATCAGGGAGCTGTTTTAAGTATCTGAAGAGGGGCTACAAAAAAGCTGGAGAGGGACTTTTTAGGATATCAGGAATTGACAGGACTAAGGGGAATGGAGCAAAGCTGGAGATGGGTAGGTTCAGACTGGATGAGAGGAGGAAGTTCTTCACCATGAGAGTGGTGAGAGCCTGGAATGGGTTGCCCAGGGAGGTGGTTGAGGCCCCATCCCTGGAGGTGTTTAAGGCCAGCCTGGATGAGGCTGTGGCCAGCCTGATCTAGAGTAGGGTGTCCCTGCCCATGGCAGAGGGGTCGGAACTGGATGATCCTTGTGGATCTTTCCAATCTTCGTAGATTCTATGATTCTAAGTCTTGGTTTTAGTGTTTACTACAGTACATCTTTCAAATTTCAAAGAAACCATGCAGTAACCACACTTGCATTACTCCTAAAGGTAAAACTCTATAATTTAATTCTCTTGTCTCAGACTGCAAAATATTTAGAAATTGCACAAAATTTCACTTTTGCATTAGAGAAATACACGTAATACCAAGTTATCATAACGTGCTTCTCAAGAACAAGATGAACAGTTTTAGTTCAGAGGTGTAATTCCAAGAAAAAGGAACTTGTTCAAAATGAACAGCAGTTCATTTTGAACAGGCTCTTCCCTGAATCTCCACTAGCATTCACTGTAGAACTTTGACAAGCAGAGCATGTCTGTAGTTACCTGATATCAGAATCGCTACTCAAAGAAGGACATTTCCAGTCACCTGGTTTACTTCTGCACAGCAGTGGCAGAGGTCCATCATTTGCATGGCAAAACTTCTCAAAGTCATCAGCCAGGGACTTAGGCAAAATCACAATGTTGGCCTGTTTATAGCCTGAAATTTCAGAAGGTGAGAATGATTCAGCTTTTTGTTTGTGAAACTTTTCTGTATGTATTACCTTAGACGGTCTATAAAATCAAAACATTATAAATTACCTGAAGGAAATTTTGGATTAAGGACTCCTTAATTATATTGAACAACTTTTGGAAATGTTTTTTTTGAACCATAAGTAGAGGTATGCTGTATGTAAAGACATTCACAGCTAAAATAGTTGACAGGCATGGATAGTACGAGAATATGAATACAGCATAATTACTTTAATAAATATATTAATTAATTTATATATAAACATAATATATTACTTAACCTTGGAAATTAGTACTCTATAGGAATATGCTTTACTTTGCAAATGTTAGCATGGAGCCAAAAAGAAAGGCTGTTGCATACCACACTTACACTTTGGTTTTTGTGGCTTGTGTTGTTTTGTTGTTGTTTGGTTAGGCTTCTTTCCCATTTAATACCAAGCTGTAAATTATGGCCAGTCTAACAGTAAAGTATGTGCATCTTGATGTTATGCAGCTCATTCTTTGGAGTTTTTTGCCTACAGAATTTTACTGTGAGCTGCAATTTAACAGACATAATTATGGCTTGTGAATAAACTCTTGCCTGTCACCCCAAATCTCAGTGATTTCTAATATTTCTAAGTAAAAGCCTAGAATTAATAGAACTGTTACACCCTCCTAACTTGGAATTAACTTTGATTTAAAAGATTGTTGACTGCTACCATGTGATAGCTTCAAAAGATATTACCTTTTTGCAGTACCAATAAATAAAACTCATATTCATTTACTTAGCAAAAAATTATTTTCTAAACAGTAGCAGGTAATAACAATGGTATTTTAATTATCCTGCATGTAAATGCCAACTGTTCAAATGCAGAGAGGAAATCTGAAGTACAACTACTCCGTGATGTATAAACCCACCAATTTACAGTCCCTGTCTCATGTATTGATACTGTCTTGGAAAGTTATTTCCATGTCTGATATCAGGTGGGGAGTAAAAGGCTGCATATAACCTCTTCCTTTCTAAAATACTACAGTAGTCTGTCATCCAAGAGGCAGTCATTTAATAGAATCAATGATCTGCCTCAAAAGGTTGTACAAAATCAGCCAAATCTTACTCTTGACCAAAGCTAACAGAGAAACCAGAAGATAAATTTCTATTCCTGATAGGAAAATGCTAAGCAAAGGCTGAGGTAGGCATGTATTTGCATACCAAATGTACCCACAAATGGCTCTGTGGGGAATACTCAGCACAAAAACTCATTTTATTGCTAGAAAAAGTTACTAAATACAGAAACAGTTTCTTGTTAAGGACAGAAATATATTTTTGTTAAAATAAACATATTAAATTTGCCACTGAAAAAAAAAGACTACATTCAGTTACCCCTCAACTTCATTCCTTGCCATCCATGTGAAATCCACAGGCACTTTCTACTTTGCTGGTAATATTCATGAATTCTTAAAATTGCAATTTTAATTGGAGCATTCCACTCAGACAACACTGAATTTAAAATACTAGTCACAGCTGACAGACTGAAGCTGCAGCTAACTTTCAGGAGTTTTGTAAACTCAGGCGGCTTTATTGTAACTCTTTGACAACCATATTACTCTTTGTGATACCTCTCCGTCTATCTTTACTTTCATTGTAGAGGAAAAGAGACTTTTCCCTTCCCATGTCTTTTTAAGTATATATATGCACTATGTATCCATCATTATGGATGTACACACAGGTGGTATTAGTGAAGCTAGGCATGATGATCAGCCCATGCACTAATTCAATGCACTCATGTCCCAGTTCACAGAAGATTAGAAAGAGCTTTCAACTTCTACAGTGAAGGACAATGAAGGCAGTAAGAAATAATTATTTTACTTGTATGTCACCCAACAACATAAGGTAACTTTAAATTTCTGAGAAATTCCAGTTACCTCAGTTTTTTCAGTCTTTGCATAAGAGCTGTATGCTCATGCCTACAAGTCTCAACATGTTTTGTATACAAACAACACTTTCAAAAAATGTTCAAAGTGTAAAAATACATTTGGGGTAAGCTGCAGATTATTGACATGATAATATGTTTTCCATTAGCATTTCCCCACTAATTTAGTGATGGAAAAGAAAATCATAATTTCAAGACATACTATGAATGTATGAAATTACTCTTAATATCCATATGTTATAGAAATGCTACTACACGCAGCTTTGTTGCCACCGTATTTTTAGTTATGTTGTTACATTTCAAAGTTGATCAGAACAATGACACAGCCTTCTCTGCTTCTCTCAGCTAGGAGAGGCGAGACAGAAATAAATTCTCCAGCATGCATCCAAGTATAGAACTACTTTTTCCCTCCCCCTTATAATTCCCAGTCTTGTTGAGTCAGTAATTTCCAACTTCTGCAATAAATGAAGCACAAACACACTTCTGTAACTTTACAGCTCTATTTTTTTCCCAAAGTGTATCCAGTGCCCTAAGTAAAGCATGGTCTGGTCCTGCTCTGGCAGGGGGGGGTGGACTCAATGACCTCTTTGAGTCCCTTCCAACCCCTGACATCCTGTGATCTGTGATCATGCTAGAATCATGATAATAACATATACAAGAAAAGCCAGGTTTGGGTGAATATTTTTCCATCTGTAATTTCTAAGTGGCATAGCTAGGAACTGTGGGATGCACTGCAAACACTGAAAACAAAGTCCGTGTACTTTACAGAGGCAGCATAATACATTTTCTCTGATGTAGCTTTATGATTTAAGAACAGTGTCAGGTGCATACAGTGCGATTTCAAAAACAACCAAGTGAGTTAAAAAGGTAAGGCAATTTAACATTTTCTTCTGTTTTACTTCTGTGCTTTTGGTATTCCTACATTGCTTCACAAACAGGAAAAGAAAACACATAGCTATGAGTCCAAAATGCAGTCACTTTTGCATTTAGAGCTCTTACCTTCTGCCATTCCAGAAGTATTACTAATACCAAGTCTGTTGCATCGAATTATTCTTCTTAGTACATTGGGAAGGAGACATTTCAAGCCTTTTGTCAAAAACATCTCTTCAACCTTAACAAAGATAAAATGTACTTTGTATAAATTTTTTTTGACATCTTGAATGTGATTTGCTGGAGAACTTAGCTTAACTCTCCTCCTTATGTTCAATCACATTTGTTATCACTAAGAAATTCTGAATTATAACCCAAAAGGCAGATCAAAGTCGAAAGGTTACTTCACTGATGTTTTGTGACTAAATGGAACTGAAACTTTCAGCAAAGAAGCAGAGACACACACTTTAACGTTCAGGATAAAATGCAAAGTTTTGTTGGCCTGTAATGCAAGAAACAGACTTATTTGCTCTCTAATAAATATTAATTTTCTAGAGTAGTCACTTTCTCAAAAATTCTTGTAAGTCTAAACCAGCAAAAAGCATGAATGGATTAACCTGTCAAGCTCTATACTGTAATACTGCTCTGTTCAAAATGCTTTTAGACAATCAGCAAAGCAACCTCACGGTAAAGAGAGAACTATACTCTGAAAATGTCATTTTACTACATTCTGCATGTATTATACTCCTCAATTACTAATTATGTAGAAGTGAATGCTCCTGTGGCTATTCTTCCACTGGCAAAGCCCGTATGTTTAAGTTTAGATATCTAAGTCACTTATCATACAATCTGGAATGGGAACAAAGATAATGACCCTAATTATAATCAATGTCTCACTCTTCTTGCATCTTCTGGAGATTTAAAATATCTTTTTTTCCTGCAATGTGGTCAAAATTCACACCATTTTCCACTCAACCTAAACTGCCTAATAACTAAAACCAGTTTATTACATTATTAGGAAAAAGTAAAAGATGGCTGAGGGCAAAATAATAACTTGGCTGCTTAAGATTTTATCCTTGGTCACTTTAAAGAAAAGAAACCAAACTTCTCCACATAATCAAATTACCAACCTCCAAGTTTTCTCTTAATTCAGAAGCAGCCATTCTTGATGTCATTCGTAACAAATAACAAATTACAGAAGCTGAGCTGCTTTTTTAAAAAGATGCCAGTAAATTAATGTACAATGAGATGTTACAACCTTCTAACAAAAGTTAACTTTTCTGTTAAAGGTACACAGTTTTTGTGTTGTATGATAGTACAAACTTCTGCTCAAAAAGTGGAGTGAAATGTAAGCGAAACGCTTTTGTGGAAATGAATAACTCTAAGGAATTAATTCATTAACTTCAAATAAGAGCAGTGATACATTTTTACTGAAATTACACTATCATCATAGGGTGTCTGTCTAAAATGTTTCCCAAAACTTAAAGAATTCTGAGAAGTTAAGATGGATGCACTGAAATTCAGAGTAAGCTTTGTAAATATTATTCATTCCCAAATCTTTATATAATTTTGTCAGTCACAAGAAAACAGTCAGGATTTTTTTTTTTTTCCCCTGAGATCTAACTTAATACTTTCTAACTCTTCTCATCTTTTCTGCTTTTACATTATCACTCTGTATGGTCTTCATTACAAAATCAGGAATGGTTCCAAATACACACTTTAAAGATAACAAGAAACTGGATTTAGAAATGTAGATGAGCTCTAATTCAGGCCTCTAAGTGTCAGTTTAAGAAACATTATTGTTTTGTAAAGAGAATTTCAAATACCAGTCTGGAACTGCTCATTCAAGATGTTTCAAATTAAATACAGTGATCCAGCAACAACAGCAACAAAAGCCAAATAAAACTCCCCAGATTTATTCATTAGATTGAGATTGTTTTTCTTTATTTCTGAGCATCTTTGAAACCATCTAAATTATCTATAGGAGCAATGGCCTTAAGAACCAAGTAATCCAAGATTACTTGGATTTGAAACACATTCTGAAGTTTGGGAAGGTAGTTTGGGATAGAAGGTATCTTCAGCCTGATTCAGCCCTGGTTTGGTGTTAAGCAAACCTGACTCTCCCCTCATAAACTTTGTGCCTAGCAGCAGAAGCGGAAGTTTTATAAGATTTTATAACAAAACATTTAGAGCCCCGGAACTTTTAGGTTCATATGATAGCAAGTAATTAACAAGGTGCAGTACCTTTCCTTGTTGTATCACTTAAAGATTCACTAGCTTCTGCCTTGTCTGGTAACAAGGCTAGTTACCACATAGCGAGATAAGAGTTAAATATTCAACAATAATGCTTGGGAAAAGTGACCACTACCATCCACCTTTGCCAAATAATAGGCAAGCCAACATGAAGCAAGAAAAAGGCAGTTCCAGACAAGATTTAACAAAATGGTTACCTTGTCTTTCAGGTGACTCATATGATAGATAGAGTAGCCTCTTTGCACCACAGCACTGTTTGCATGTCCTGGACTATTTCTTGTTTCCTCCCTCTTTCTTTCATCTATAGTGTGCCTCCGTCTCTGCCTTTTTGCTCCCTGAGTTCAGACTCCTATGTCTGTAACTCCAAACTGGAACTGCCTTCATAGGGCTGGCTTTCTTTTCTCTGTCAGTATTCTCACAATATAGGAGCTTTGCTGTCTTCTCTCTTCTTACTAGTTTGTTTCTATGTATATACTTGCTGTGTCTCTCAATTCAAACTGTCTTGCAATTTTCAAACTTAAACAAATAACCTAGCTTCAGAAATGATAAAAGACAGTAAATGCTCAAATGTTTTCCCAGACTTGTTTGATGCAGAATCCTCTGAACCTCTGTAGATATATCCCTTTAAAAAATTACAGATAAGCTTGGATTAAACATAGTTTTTCTAATTATTTCCTCCTCAGTTTTTGACAGCAGAACCACCAACTGGCCTTGCAGAGTTATGTTTCTACCTTAAATTATTGATTGAGCTATAGTTTATAAAATATTTTACAGTCTGCAGAGCATGATCTCTTTTGAGAGAAAAGAAGGAAGTGCAGTAAATCGAAGATTTTAATTCCTTAGAGCTGTCAAAATTAAAATGTGAATCTCTGAATTTCACAGATATTTAGATGTGAGCACAGATTCCTTCTTCCAGGCCCACATTGCGAATTATTCATTAGCCAAGAAAATGGAAAAATGTCAGTTAAGTGTCAGAAAGATGCAGTAGGTGTGTCCATACTGCTGTGCTAAACTACACCAGCTAAAAATTAATCAAAAAATTATATAACCCAAAACTATTAAGATGTCCTTAGAAGTGTCAGTGTGACTGCCTCACCTTTACGTGTCAAGTAAATTAATGAAATAAAGCTAGAAACATAGAGTATTTCTGTGGTTTTACAAATGAATCACTGGAGAAAAAATAGCCTGTTAAAACTACTGCTGATAAAAGTAACAAACAAATCAGTTTGAAAACTGCAAAAGTGTTAATAGCAGTTTCTAATATCACAGGTTCTAGGTCTGTTTCTCCGGTGGTACTGATACATTAATAAGAACATGACTTAACACGGAGACTTTTCAAAAAGTAACCTAAAAACTTGCTCACAAGGAGCCCCAAAGACTTGTGAAATACATTCTTGTATTGTTTACATCACTTTTGTCCTATTTTCCGTTTAAAGTTTGATAATAAGAATGGGCGGTGGCATGTACAGGTTCATTGGCCAAAAAAGTGCAGAGGTCACTACTCAACACTGCTGGGCAGGGTTTTATAGATAGTCTCATAGATAACTTACCCAGAGCTACAGCTGTGTAACAGGAAGAAGAGGAGCTTTAAACACGATCCAGCCCACAGGCTGCCTTTACATAAGGGAAACAAATCTAAAGTAATTATAATCTAACAAACCCTCTGTGTGCTATGCCTTGCCCCAGCATGAATATGGTTAATGTAAACATGGTTTAAAATGACCTGCTGCTTAAGCATCAAGCTGATTTGAAATTTTGCCAAGTGACTTCTGTGAAAAGGACAAACTTGTCTGAAAATGTAACCCATTTGATTTTCCAACTAGGTCTCTTGGTTATATTTGTGATGTTTTAGCTGAAGAATCAATTAATGACCTTTTTTTCTCCCCATCTGCTATGAATCGTTTCAAAGCACAAAAGTGCTTTGTGTATTAGTCTGAAGAGGAAGGGCTTTGTGTGTTTTCAGACAGCGGCTCATCTAGCAAATTAAGATTTATCTCTGCATTTGAAATACAGGGTATCTGCCTTAGAAGTTTATGCACCTGTAAATGAGAACTGCAAACAGAAATCTAAATCAGTTTTCATCAGTGTTTTCCCTGCTGTTTAAGGCAGCTAACCTACACTTGAGATCCTGCAGATTATATCACTATCAGAAACGGATGATAGAATCAATGTATCTTTTATGCAATTCCGGTTACTTGCAAAAAAAGACGTACAACTTTTAGTTTGTCCCAGTATATTAAGAACAAGTAACAGCAAGCAATTACAAGTTCCAAAGCAGCCATTTCACATTGTGCTGGGTGTTACTGCAACATACCTTGTGCAGGCTCCCTGAACTTCCACCACAACATTTCTATTATTCACACTTAGCTTCTGCTCTGGGACAAAATAAATGGTTTCTCAGATGGATAAATACGGATAGAGACTAGAGAACAGTTCACACCCAGGGCTTTGCCTTTGCATGGGCACAATCAGTTCAAGATCTCATTTGTTTGGGCTTTTCTATCCTGCAAAGGATGAGGCCTCATGAATCAACAGAGTCTTCCAACCCCAGGGTTATATCTTAATACCTGCATAGCCTGCCCCATCATCTTACAAAGGCACAGTACCAGCAAGCTTCAGAACAGCTATCTTGCTCATGGGCACCTTTGGCAAGATACAATACACCAGTAAGAGAAGACAAGGACCATGACTGAGATGTAAAAACACCACTTTCTCGTGTTTGACTTTGCTGACAGGAACATTGACCAGCTGCAGTAAGCCAGCAATGATGAACCAGAAGTGTATTTCATATGAGATGACAAGAAGTGCTTACTTGACTTCAAGAAATCGAGAAAAGAAACCACATGACATCTTTAGAATTGCTCCACAATTTTCTGGGCTGGGTCCAGCCACCAATTCTCTGTTTTGGCCTCTTCTGTCACTGAGACAGCCCCTGGATGCAGAAGACCCTGCCAGTAGGCCACCAATGCTGGCCTCTTGCCCACCACCTGAAGCACACTGCCCAGCTACATATTGGAGCCAAGGCAACGAGCAACAGCTGGGTAAAAATTCCTGAAGTGAGGAAAACTTTTCTTCTCAACCTCACTCATGCAGAATGAAAGTGGAAGTCTGTAAGACAAAGTACAGTGACTTGTCCTGCTTTGTTTACAAGGCAGTAGCCACAGGTGTTAATTTTGATAAAGTATGCTGGCACCTAGGTTACACCCAGACACATCATGCATGGTCACAGGTCTGATGGCATACCCATTCCTTCCAAGGAATTCCATCTGGAGGTAAGCAGGTGAGTAATGTACTGCTTCCTACACACTATAAAAATAGTACCATGCTCCCCAAAAAAAGGTATCCTGCTCCTACTGGTCATTCAGGCTACTCTCAGGACTGTCATTTCTTTTGGGTTCACCTCTGACTGCAGGTGCTATAACTGCATTCAGCACTCCTTGCCAAGCAGTTCTCCTCAGGTACCATCACTAAAGGAATGATTACAGCCTATGTATTTCCGAAAAGATGGTTTTGAAATGAGGATGTCTCAGTAGGCTGTTTTTGAGGAACCTCCAGGGAATTTTACCTCTCCAAACACTATCAAGCACAAACAACTTTGCCTCTACAAATATACCTCTGATAAAGACTCATAAAATCAACCAGGTTGGAAGAGACCTCCAAGATCATCCAGTCCAACCTAGCACCCAGCCCTATTCAGTCAACTAGACCATGGCACTAAGTGCCTCATCCACTCTTTTCTTGAACACCTCCAGGGACGGTGACTCCACCACCTCCCTGGGCAGCCCATTCCAATGCCAATCACTCTCTCTGGGAAGAACTTCCTCCTAACATCCAGCCTATACTTCCCCTGGCACAACTTGAGACTGTGTCTCCTTGTTTTATTGCTGGTTGCGTGGGAGAAGAGACCAACCCCCCTCTGGCTACAGCCTGCCTTCAGGTAGTTGTAGACAGCAATGAGGTTACCTCTGAGCCTCCTCTTCTCCAGGCTGAACAAGCCCAGCTTCCTCAGCCTCTCCTCACAGGGCTGTGTTCCAGGGCTCTCTGACTTCTGTTACTATGCTGCTCCCTTCAGCTGTTACTCCAAGAAGTACTGTAAACTGCTCAAAAGGCCTGAGCACTGTTTCCATGATGGAACTCCTGTTTTAAGCAGTGTTATTTGATTAACCAGGTTAATCACTACAACATTGAGGAGTAAGTGTAGATACAGTGCTGTTAGTAACTGTGCTCCACGATGACAAATGGCATATGCTTGGACCGCTGTCTTATCTTAGAGCCTCCATGCTGCCCACATGTTAAATGTTAATCTGCATCAAGGATGCCTAGACAGCTTTGTTCTGCAGCACCCATTCTGACTAGGAAGGTTCCATGAATTTTCAGGTAAGTTATGGCTGCATTCCTGTTTTTGTTACTGCATACTTGACAACTATGATACTATGTAGCAACTATAGTTGCCAGGATGATCTGGAAACTGCTCTTGATGGCCTGTTCAGTGCAGCCAGGCACCTGCAGACGCATTTGCGCTCTGCCTGCAAGAGTTCAGAGCCTGACTGACCATTAGCTCTGATGCAGTCAGTCTGTCCCACTGGTGTGATGGCTGTCACAAGCCACCACCACTGGTGGCAGCAGCACTGTGGCTATGCGGGAAGTGCATGGTACAAGTTTAGGAACTCTGCTAGTCTTAGGCCCCAGTATAGGTCATGTGAAGAACTTCTCATGTATGTTCCTGGTTACAGATTAGATCAGCTCTTTGTTGAGTAAATGCTGTCACTCAGTTATTCAGTGGTTCACACACTACACTAATGTCTTCAACGCAGTTACAACAGAGTGACTATCTTGAACAGCAGCCTTCACAAGCCATTTCAGCAGAGAAAAAAAATACACAGTTAGCTTTCTAGCTCTTAGAATTAATCCTGAACTTTTACTGCTTTTCCCTCTGTTCTGTGGGTAGAGTAAGGTCTATCACCCTCATACCTTTTATGGTTGGTTGGTTGGTTTGTTTGTTTGTTTGTTTTAAATAACAGCCCCCTGCTAAAAAGGTGACTCATAATGCTGCAGCATCAGGTAGCTGACTTGAAAGAGATGTTAATGTCATCATACTGATTTTCATTACCAAACAAAAAGAAGGGATGAAAATATCTTATGTATCTATCACTTCATGTTATTGTTAAAAAAATATAAATAAGCTATAGAGTTTTGTGTACCTTGGTGTGCTCTGCTTGCAAAATTCTATTTTAATACAGATTTGAGCCCATATTTTGTAGCTATTGCTACTTTCTGTTTATTTTTTTTTTATTCAGGGCTTTGTTCCCAGATACAGTTGAGGCAATATGTATAAAACCTTGTTTGTCTCAGAGCATACAGTTTAAAGACGCAAATGTATAACACTTCTATGAATACAAATAACAGAGATAAGGAGATAAGTAGTCCTGTTGAGTTCAAGGACAGATAAAGCGCTTAAACATTTGCTGGTTTGTACTTCATTTGCTTAAGTGTTTGCACAGAAGCTGTATATTACACAGAGATAAGAAAGATGTAATGGAGAAGTTAAAAACAGAAAAAGATATGAGCAATACATGTTTTTTTTCCAAAGAGGCATCAGATTACACAGTGTATGCAGTGAGAAAAGACAAATGAAAGGCACTCAGCAGCTTGCATTAATAGGCTTCAAATCTAAACAATTAAAATAGAGCACTCATATTTGCAAAAACTCAACTGTGAAAACCTATGTGTTTTGTTTCCAGAAGGGTAGTCAAATGTATGGGGCTTTGATGGAGTGGGAAAGCAAGTAGCGAGTTTGATTCAAACCTAGGCCTATTGAGTTAATTTCTCTTTTAAAATAATTTGTATGAAGACACATTTTTTGGGATCATCTAGAATTTTGAAAATAGAGTGAATACTTTGGATTAGTATTTCTGGCCAGAAAAGGACAAATCCACAAAATGGATAATTGCCTAGCTACCTAGAAATAAATACAAAGGAAAAAATCATCCAATTGATATATTGCTATACCATACCTATCAGGGAATATTTTCATAATATGCAAAGATGGAAGAATGTTATCTTTTGAATACAGGCTGAAGGTGTTTCTTACTAAAGAAAGAAGAGAGGGTTTTAATTAGCTAAAAGGATTATGAACAATCATCAGTAACTAGAATCTTCTATGATTTCCAGTTAGATTGATGGAGAAGTAGAAGACTGCTATTAAAAAAGAAAGATAATTGCTACTACTAAAACATTTGAAAAAGTGATGGTAGATAATGATTTAAAAACTCCATTCTCTACTGATAGATTTCTCTAATGGAACTCCTCTATTCTCATAATACTTGTCGTTGGAAATTAGCTGACTTTGACAGAGAAAGTTTGGTATATGTAGCTAGCTTTGGATACGTTAAGCACTTCAGACTGCAGCTATGTAAGACATACAATCATTAAGTCCATGAGAAAATTGTCAGAAACAAGGCAAGTTCTCTGGAGCATTAAAATACATGACTGGAAAGAAACAAGATTTCTTTCTTCACATAAAAAAATGTAGTTTACCAGAAAGCACATAAAAGAATATGAAAGCATACATAAAAATTAGCAAATCTGTGTCCTCCTGATCAAACAATAAATATGTTGTGGGTTTTTTTTTCCCCATGTTCTGGAAAGCTTAAAAACGAAGCATTCTGAGCATATCCAGCTTCAATGTGGAAAATCTTACACAACATTTTCCACTCCTTTTGTAGGAGGACATTTTTGTGATCAGTACTTGGTTTCATACAGTAGGAAAAAAAATAATTACAAAATTGTGCATATATAACATATATGCCTTTGTTCTGTGGTTGGTCATATAAACCAAAATATTCTCAATTAAAATGAGTTATTTTTAGAATGCATAAATTTCACAGGATAAAAGATAGTCCAAAATTAATATCTTACAGTTCAAAGAATAGAATGATCTGTATGTGACCTTTCCATGGTTACTAAGTATACAAAAGAAAATATGCAAAGCAAAGTGTATAAAGCGGACCTTGTTTAGGATATAATCTAGGTATATTAAAAATAGCTACAAATATGTGCATTTCTGCTACTCACTTCAGTGACTCTGGGTTTATGAGCTCTACAGAAGTTATACATCTCAAATGCCTTTATTTTAAAATGAACAGGATTAGAGAAGGTACTATGCTTACAGATGGCTCATTCTGTTGATGATAGACACATATTTTTTAATGGAAAACTGATTTCTGCCCTTTATTGTGCATACCGGTTCCTGTGAAAAACTGAAGCTCTCACACTTTTCAGTTGTGCTCTAAGAGCTTTCACCACAGCACATTCATGGGAAATTTGGGACACACACCTTTTTGTTCTCAGTCTGTATATAGCTCAGCACGAAGGAGTGCAAATCTATAGGAAGGGCACATCAGCATTACTGTACAGTGATGTAACCTCTTAGCTGCACTGAATACTTATTCTGTGACTACAACCATAAGTATGTTTTCAACTATAGATGGAAATGTCTGCTGAAAATTACCTCCATACTACCAATGAAATAATGTTTTTAATGAATTATTTTTATGTATTTTTTTAAATAACTCAGAATATATTTGTCTTCTTAGAAACATAAACAGCATAGGTAATTTCACTACTGGGATATTTACTGCATGAATACATGGACTTAAAAAGTAGGTGCAAGACAATCAAATAACCGGGAAAGACAAGAGATAAGACTCTTCAAAGTAAATAGCTAAAGATTAACAATGAACATTCTATAAACAGGGGATAGTAAGAGTATTAATAAAATGGATAGGCAGGCTTTGTTTAATGATTTGGGGTTATTTTTATTCTAGACAATAAGACTCTAGTATTTGCCACTTTTCAGAATCTCAAGAAGAGTCAACCAAATCAATATGGCTAAAATATTTTGAAATGTACCCTAAATCTTCAACTATTTAACAGGAAGCACTGTGAAGCTTCAACCCAGGAAGGTAAAAGCAAGTGATGATACGCAGACGCGCAGCTTCTCTTGCTACTATGATGATAACATCCTTGACTCTGTAACTGAAGATGAATGTTGGCTGCTACTGTAGCAGAGGTAAGAGTCAGGGGAAGACTGCATGCCTTGGGTGCATGGGTGGGGTGAGAAAGCAATTACTTCTGCAGAGAGGCATCAGGAAGATTAAGCAACTGTTGCCTTAGAGAAGGAATGATTACTTTTTCATGGGATATCTCAAGTCAGAAAGGGTATGTGAAGGGCTATAGAAAGCCTGGCCCTGGTCTGCCTTGAAACACAACATTAAATAAGGGATTAATACTTGCTCTGTGTTTGTCAAAAGGAGAGAAAGACTCACGATTTCTGCAGAAATCCCCTTCATTTTGTCCCTATATATCCATTCAAAGATAGAACTCCAGGAGTACAGTGGGCTCCTGCCCAGCCTCAAATGAGTTACAATTGGTATTTTGGTACTTGTCCAAACCAAATTACTCTGTCTTACACATAAAACAAACCAGTACCTGATGTGTGAACCAAACCAGTACCTGATGCTTGTCCACTGTCTTAGATCACATAGCCTTCTAAAGAAAAATGTAGTTGCACAGTAGAGCAGTTTAACCAATTTATTATCTAGAGACTTTGGAAAATAATGTCACAACAATTCACTGCTACTCAAACCCAAATGCTTTGGTGAGAAGACATCGTAAGCCTACACTGCAGATATATTTTACCCAGAGTATGAGGAATTAACCTGAAGTCATACCCTAACTTCTCTGTCTATTAAAAGTAATTCTAAGAACATGTGGAGTTCACTTTATTTGACTTCCCATTTTGAAGATTCATCTCATTAGACTTGTATGAAGGCAACATGGAGTCCTAATGGAAGGAAATCACTTATTACAGTGTGATGACACTGTAGATTTGGCGTAATAAAAACTAATAACACTGTGTTCTTTTGAAGCTGGAGAGAGATGTGGAATTAGTCAAAACCTTCATTAAATCCGAGAAAATACTTCGGTGAGAGGGCCAAAATAACTCAGAGTTAATGGAGTATTCATGTCAATAATCTGCACTGCTGTGATGTTAGCAGTTAGCTCTAATCCCAAATCACACGGTCGACAGCATCAGTGTCAATTAAACAACTTCAATTAAAAATCCAGATTTTTTTGGGTTTATTGAAAAGTTCTGATTTATTATTATACTCATTTTACTGCCTGACTTTTCACAGTATACAGTTATAATGCTGATGACGTGAAATCATATTATATGTTATCTTTTGTTGTGTTAAGAGGTGTCTTCGATGAGTGGGAGTTTTAATGTTGATTTTTTTTGTTTGTTTGTTTGTTTATTTTTCCTGAGGAGCTCCAAATTCCTTCTAAGCTCTAGGAGATATATCATCTGAGTCTGCAATACACTTCTCTTAATTTACCCATATCTAAGGACGTTACTTTCTGTTGAATGTTGAAAACACCTTATCTTTTTAAATTTAAAAGAGGTTCAAAATCAATAACCATATGACTTTTGTCAAGCTAAAGGAAATACAAAAAAGGAATCTCTGCAATATTGCTCACTTCATTAAACCTAGGGTTTTTTTGCTCCATGATAATTTAACAGATTCAGTATCTTGAAAAATAGCAGTAGGGGAAAAAAAAGTTGTGGAAATGTATATATTAGTTTTCATTTATTCTTTTCAAGAATGGCTTTTCCTCCTGCACTTTATGTGGCACTTCTTTTCACTTACCTCCTTTTCAGCACACTTTCTTTAAGAACTACTGCGAATGCACACATTTAAGCTCTGCCATTTAATCACTTTTTTCTCATGTTTTTGCTTCCTCCTTCGGAGGTGGAAAGCAGATGCACGGTTTCTGCAAGTACCAGGATTTATTTCCTCACATTTAGCTTTCAGACCAGCTTGATTAGCTTCTCCTTTCTAAACTCCTCCTCTTGAAAGTTTACAGTCAATTTTAAAAATAGTGAGAATTCACATGTTAAGTCTTCTGAAAAGGATTTTGACTTTAATTACACTGCAGTGGGTATTACTTAGAGGTTTAATGAAAACATTGTGTAGAACAGCCCTGTGTGTTTCTTCCAACAAATCTGAAAATTATTTCAAATCACTGTGAGTGAAGATTAGGATTCAAAAGTCAATTCTTTGTATTTACTAGGAATTCCATCTCTGTCTAGCTTAAGCATTTAATCGGATCAGGAATTGAAATCACAGCATCACAAAATGGTAGGAATAGGGAAGGGACTTCTGGGAATCATCTAGTTCAACCCTTCTTCTAAAGTAGGTTCACACAGATCACACTGCACAGGAACATACCCAGGTAGGTTTTGAGTCTCCACAGAAGGAGACTTCATAGAATCACAGAATCAACCAGGTAGGAAGAGACCTCCAAGATCATCCAGTCCAACCTATCACCCAGCCCTATCCAGTCAACTAGACCATGGCACCGAGTGCCTCATCCAGTCTTTTCTTGAACACCTCCAGGGACGGTGACTCCACCACCTCCCTGGGCAGCCCATTCCAATGGCAAATCACTCTCTCAATGAGGAACTTCCTCCTAACATCCAGCCTATACCTCCCCTGGCACAGCTTGAGACTCTGTCCCCTTGTTCTGTCGCTGGTTGCCTGGGAGAAGAGACCAATCCTGACCTGACTACAGCCTCCCTTCAGGTAGTTGTAGACAGCAATGAGGTCACCTCTGAGCCTCCTCTTCTCCAGGCTAAACAACCTCAGCTCCCTCAGCCTCTCCTCATAGGGCTTCACAACCACTCTGGTCAGTCTGTAACAGTGGTCATCCTCAAAGTAAAAAAGTTTTCCCTCATGTTCAGATGGAATTTCCTGTATTCTAGTTTGTGCCCATTGCTCTTTGTCCTGTCACTGGGCACCACTGAGAAGAGATTGGCCCTATTGTTTTGACACCAACCCTTTAGATATTTATAAGCATTGACAAGATTCCCTCTTGCGTGGTTCTTCTCCAAACTAAACAGACCCAGGTCTCCCAGAATTTCCTTATTAGAGAGATGACCCAGTTCTTTAATCGTCTCTGTCAGCATCTGTAATTCCCCATCTCACTTGAACTGAGCAGCCCAGAACTGGACCCAGTACTCTAGACGTGGCCTCACTAGGGTAGAGTGAAAGACCATCTCTCAACCTGCTGGCTGTACTCTTCTTAATGTACCCCAGGGCATCACTGGCCTTGGTCAGAGGGAGCACACTGCTGGCTTGTAGTGAATTTGTTGCCCACTAGGACTCCAGCTTTCCCTGAGGAGCTGCTTTCCAGCAGGTACTGATCCAGTCCCTAACCTGCACTGTAGAGGTTATTAAAACTGTATCTGTTCTAATATATAGTGCTACTTCCTTTCCCTTCTGGACAGTGTTTGTGTATTTTCTTTTTCCTTATCAGAAACCAAGTAACATAAATGTTTTTATTGTTCCTCTTTTATAGCCGTGTATATTTTTAACAATTAAACTTTAGAAAGTGTTGCCTGGAATAGTATTTGTAACTGTAATGTTACTGAAGAAAAAAAAATAATTTTCAGTGAAGAAATGAATACTAACAGAAACTGCACTTAGATTTAATCAAAGATGTAACACATCTTCACTCATATGCAACCTTTCAAGAAATGATCCATTTCCTGACAGGGTTTTTACCACTTCCGTTAAGAGAATTATTAGGCTGGGATGCTTAGCATAACTTCTCCTTTCATGGTAAGACATTAAGTAGTTTTAGCAAGATAAAACTGTTGGCCAGAGCAGTTTCATAAAAAAAAATGCTTTAAATGCAGATTTATCTACCCAGTCTACTTTTTCTGACAACTATATCAAGCATGAAAAATCCTCAGTTGCAGATTAAAACAAACAACAACAAAAAACCCAAACACTGCCACCAAGAAAAAACAACCCACAGAGAATATACATAAACTAGAAATTAAAATTAATGATGCACTGAAATCTCACACAAAGCTGGTTTATGTCATGACTGTCTTTCACAGAGAGTCCTTCCCTTAATTAATTTCTTGGTTTCCAAATTCTGATCTTCTTTTTCTCTTGCTGGGCAAGTGTTCTCAAAGAAGTGATTAAGTGAAACATGTTGTATCATCTAATTTTCCAACATTTGCAAATCTCTTTCTGTAACAATTCAATGACCAGAGGAAAGCACCAGGTGCTTACAAGTTTAGCTCCAAAGAAACTAAGATTCTTGCATCCAGCTCCCACTCAGAAAGAAAGTAAATGAAGTAACTAACACAGTGACACCCTGGAAGCATGCAGCTATAGTGTTCCTTTTTTTTTTTTCTCTCCATTTCCTTCCAGAAGTTTGTACAATAAGCATTTCAGTTTCTCCTCAGCCCCCAACCAACTTGGCACACCACCTTTTTTAGAACCAAAATCGAAACATTGTGACACTTTTCCTTAAATGAAGTTCAATAACATCTTTCCATGTGGGTATTTCCCACAATATTTTCCCTCTCTCTCTTCACATTAGGAATGGCAAGTAAATACACACATTTTTGAACAGTTGTGTTGTGGGGTAGAGAAGAGACATTTATCTTTAGAACTCCATTACTCCACGTTCCCTAACTTAAAGCACGCAATTAGCCCAAATATTGAGCTGCTTATTGACCTGTCAGGTTGCTTTTAGTTCACATATGAATCTAAAAATGCTATTTAATAAAAAACCTAACAGCTACTTGAAAACAAACATTTAAACTATAGAGGGTCACTCTACAGCACTTCATAGTTCTAAATAATTTTTACATCAGATATTTTTAACATTGAAGAGGTAATTTATTGAATGCACACCATACAAACATTTTTTTTTTGTTTTGGTTCAGTGTCATAGCACACACATAAATTGAGTATTTACAATGCAAATAGAATATTCAGTTGTTTAATTCCACTCAGAGACACACTTCTAAAATCACAGTTAATGTAGCATGGGTAGTTTCACTGCTTCAAATGGTAAAAGAATCTCTAGCAGACTATTCTATACTCCCTGTGGGTCTATACCCCATCACTGTCTCTATACTTTTCACATGCCAGCTTTGGCTGCAGGCTTATGCCAAATTTCCATAGTCTGCCTCTGTGACTGTCACTGTTACTGATTTAAATAGGACAATTGCAGAATTTAAGCATTGGCACATGACTTCTGTCTGCTGGCCTGCTTTCAGGAGCAGTTGGGCCTCTGACTAGTACTCTCCCAGGCAATGTGCTAATACAAGTTTGAGGGCTAGTATAGCTCAGTAATGTTTTGCAAACTGTGTAAGTCCAGTAGGCATTATGGAAAAGGCCACCCTGTTTTGAAGCGGAAAGAATTTGGTTATGTGCATGCAAACTATGCCATGCTCTATGATGCCACTTGCCCTGACAACTAAACAATGAGTCCTAATCTGCATTATTTTCTGGTACAGATGTAGCTTGTATATTGTCACCTACCTGTAAACCCTATATACCCTTAAGGATGACAAAGCCATGTCCTTTTACAACCAAACCACAAAGACATGCAATAGTGCTTCAAAGATGAACGTGGTGGAGGTAATGAAACCAGTTTGCTATGACTGGACCATTCTGCTGAAGGTAGATCAATTCTTAAATCAAGCCATTGACCAAATTTAATCCCCTACTGCTCCCAAAAGTTCAGTTGAAATGAAAACTGAAGCAGTCTTGCACTGAT
Source organism: Tricholaema leucomelas (assembly GCA_013400475.1). Classification (NCBI taxonomy): domain Eukaryota; kingdom Metazoa; phylum Chordata; class Aves; order Piciformes; family Lybiidae; genus Tricholaema lacrymosa; species Tricholaema leucomelas. Next base: position 117,615 of record WAAF01016867.1, read on the forward strand.
GGACTACTGACAGCAGGTTTAGAATTTCTGTGCGAGTATGGCTGTTTTGTCTGTCAAAAGGTGGGGTTCTTTCCAAGCATTCAGTAAGGCTGCTTAGCTGTTTCTGGATATGACACAAAAATGTCACTGCAAAAGTATTTTAACACTGGACAAATTGTTATGAAAAAAAATTTAATCTTTTATAATGGAATGGCCATGTTGCTAAGTTCCTTTTTCCAAGGTATGAGCAAATCAGCAGGTCTCTCTGATAACAAACTTTGAGTTTATGCATAATACTTTCTAAGCTCAGTCACAGCTTAAAGCTAATTACACAGTGTAGTTGCTCTGTCTCATTATATGCATAGTCAGCAGGTACCACAGTGGATTGTTAAGCTTGGTTTGATGTTTTAGGGTTATTACTTCTTTCTTTAAAACTGTTTTAGCTGAAATTTCAAAGAAGAAAAGAGAAGGCTTCGTCCTGAGGAAAATAAGCACATAAAGTGTCAAGCTATAAACCTCTGAAACCAAGCCTATTAGCAGCTGCTGGATTCACTGCAAGTTCCACTCATGCCGAGTGCTAGCAAGGGACACAGTGGAGTCAGATTTCAGTTTCTGTCTTCTGGGATTTCAGGGACAGTTAGTCCAAAATACAGACTATTAGAGCCACTGGATAAAATATAGTAGTAGTTTCTTCAAAATGTGACATCTGGGGCACAGAATAATCAGAAGTGGTTGTTAATCCCTGTATAGAACTGGCACTTCCCACCAGTTGCACACAGGAGCCATTAGTTACAAAGACCAAACATTTAATTTAACAATGAACTTCATTAGTTTATTTTGTACTTTCATTATTTTCCCTTTTGTACTTTAATACTACGCTGACGTAACATGCAGTTTCTCTGCAATAGAGAGGCTTCCAAAAACAAGTGGCAAAAGTCAGTGGCCCAGTTGTTTTTCAGTCTGAAAACATCTGTGATCAGACTTTCTATATTTATAGTCCTGATGTAATACTATTTGAAAGGCAGTACTTTGATAGACATATTTAGTGAAGTTATGTGTGTACCACATGTATACTTATATGTGTGCACATACCTCAATAGAGCACCTGCTGTGCTTTGTGGAAAACACCTTCAAAAGTTTTACCAGAAGTACTATGAAAACCTTTGATAGTATTTTTAAATTTGGGAAGAAAAGAAATCCCCAAAGCACTGCATAGCTTTTAAAGGAAGGTTTGGTACTTAAACATTTCTAGAGTAGCTCTTATCAGCTTTAAATAGGTCAACTCAAATCTCTCTAAAGGAAACTGCAGAAATGTGTACGTTAATGTGTGCATGTATATATATATATATATATATATATGTGTGCATTGTTTTCTGTACATGCATACAAACACACACACAACTGTCTAATACTGGAACGTTAATAAAGGATTAATGGAAGACATTTATTTTGTCAATGTATCTGAAGTACCGGAATCAAATTCTGCAAGAACACATCTGTTGTATCTGGTATGACATTGTAAACGAGCATCTTGTATACAATGTCAAAGGATGGGAAGCAACAGCATTTAAAAGCAGTAACTCAAAAATTACTGTAAGTAAGAAATGGAGAGAAAAGTGATTTGTGTGATGTCTCAAGGAAATGAGAACTGCTTTAGACATATCAGATTGCTTCCAAAACATAAGACTGAGAGGCTTAAATGAGATGAGCAGCTCTTAATAAGATTCGAAGCACATTTTCTTTTTAAAAACTAAATCAAACCCCGCTGACTGGATAGCGACCAATAGGACCAAATGAAAATGCCCCAAGTAGAATCTTGTTAACTGGGTACACGGATGTACCTGCCCAGCACCTTCTCCCAATCCCGCCTCACAATGCACCAAGGCTGGCAACCTGTAACATGCACGTCCTGAGCAGGCAGAACCAAATAAGCTCCTTTTTGCTTTGTAACCTTTCAGGAATCATAAATGTTTGTTTTTTTTTTTTAATCTTCTGCCAAATTCAGCCTCTTCAATACCGCAATAGGTCAATATCGACTCGCCCAGCCCGGTCAATCAGGCCTTCCGGTCCCGGCTAGGGACGAAGGTACTGTCAGGACCGACCTGAGCCGTCTCTCTCTCCGCAGCTCGCTCCCTGAGCGCAGTCCGGCGCTAGGCCTGCCCTCAATTGCCGCCTGGGGACCGCTCCACCCGCCCTCCTATTTTGTGGGGCTCTGGAGCCTGTGTCACCCGAGCGCGTACCGCACGGTTGCGGCGCAGTCAGCCGGCGCTGAACGCTGGTCTAGAAGCGGACATACCGACGTGCATTCACCGCGGCAGCTATGCAGATGCCCCAGCTGAAAGAAATGACCAAGCCAAGTCGCTCCGACTCACACAGACGGGCCTCCCCTATGCTGCTCCGCATACTGCCCACTCCGTGAAGGTACGCGACAGCTAAAGCAGGCGATCGGGACCCTGCGAGTCCCTCCAGGGTGCCACGTCGCGAAGGGATACCATACTCCCTCATCCCGCTATCACCTCCTGCTGCGAGAGACTGGGGCTATACGCAGCTCCCCCACGCCACCACGGTGAGTTGGAAGTGTATGGTCACTACCTCCCCCACACATCCCAAGTACGATGGAATCGTCCCATAACCCGAGGGAATGGCACCACGGCCGCTCCCTCAAATGATTGCCAGCGCCATTAGTCAATCAGCGCCTTCCCTTTTCTCTAAGCAACCCGGCGCCCGCCCTCAAGTGGGTTTGGGGGAGTAGGAGAGGCGGGCGCGAATGTTTACAAACAAGATTAAGGAGTAGAGGGATTGGGGGGAAATCGGTAGGGTGGACCCGGCGATTGGCGCAGTCGCTAATCCAATGAGAGGACGCGCCGGGCGGCGGACGGGTTGGGGGAGGTACGTGAAACGTTCTCTGCCCAACAGCCGCTGGGTTCGCGGGCGCGCGCGCCCAATGAGCACTCGTCAGGGAGAGGGAGGGGGCGCGAGCGCTTGAGTAGGAGCCGCTCCTGACACCACCCCTCACCCCTCCTGTTTGGCTCGGCTCGGCCCGGCTCCGTTCCGCGCTCTGCTGTTGGGCGGGGAGGGCGGCTGGAGCAAGGGGGAGGGGAGCCACAAGGACATGGGCTGGCTCTGAGGGCCAGGGGAGGGAAAGCGACGTGCATGTGCCTTTCTGTATTTTAATAACTGTTTGTTATTGGGTGGTGTGGTTTTTTTTTTTTTCCTTTTCTTTTTCCGTTTTCCCCGAGGCGGAGGGGAGTCCAGCGGCCCTAGGGCGCCTGTATGGCTCCTCTACTCCGGAGCGCCCCTGCAAAATAAAATCCGCCAGAGGCCAGGTGACGTTCCCCCGCCTCCGCTCTCACACGGGGAGCGGCAGAGGCGGGGGAGCTCCCGACTGTGAAAACATGGAAGGACCCTCGAGCCCGCCGGAGGAGGGGGACCTGCCGCTCCTCACCGTCAAGCACGAGCTGAGGAACGGTGAGTGGGGCGGGCCTGAGGGGCCGAGGGAGGTCATGGCGGGGGTGGGGTGGTGGTACTCGGTTGTCGACGGGAGGGCGCTGAGGGGAGCGTTCCTGCTTGACGACGGGAGAGCAGCGGGAAGCGGCAGAGGGGGCCGAGCTGCCGGACTCGGCGAAGAAGTGCTGATAAAGGAGGTTCAGGAGAGTTGATTTGGACCAGTAGGGAACTCTCGGGGGGAAGGGGGGAGGAGGACGAGCCGAAACATACGTGCGGGAGCCTAAGAGATGGAGGCGGGGAGGGATCCCTTCTATTTCCGAAAACAAGTACTTCGGTTGGACTTCTGCTGGGTATTTGGCTCAGCAATCCCGCTTTCCCATTAGTATGTAACACTTTTGAAAGAAATGAGGGGTAGTTGTCGTGGTGTGGTGTTGATTTTTTTTTTTTTAATATTTATGTTTAATTGCGTGTTTGACTTCTATGGCTATGTCAGTGTTGGGGTGGGGGCAGCTGTTTGTTTGTTACAGTCCTAAATAATGTCGGTTTATGTGACAGCTTTTCAGAGTTCGGTGAAAAACGCCGTAATTGTAGCGAGAGGAACATGCCGACATGTAACCGCAGTTATCTGGCTTTTCAGTCTGTGAACCTTGTAACTTAATAGTTATTTGAAGACCCTCTGGAGAAGTCAGCGCGAAATATGTATGACCTTTCAAGATACAGCAGAAATGCTCTATCGTAGTTGTTGTGTTGGGGAAGGTCTTTACGTATTTTTAATAGGGCCTCTGTGCTTCTCGGAAGTTTCTAGGCAACTTGAATACTGCAGTAAATCTGCATTTTACTGTTAATTTAAACGTGTGTGTGTGAAACACAGTCGGGGTATATTTATTCTCTGTATTTATTCATAGTAGAAATGCTATTAATGCATGTTCTTCGTGCTTTTTCTCTCATTCTCTCTTTTGTTTTTTCATGAGGAAGTAAAAGTAGGTATAACGTGCTGTTCATCGCAAAAGTTTGGGAGAGCCGCCTGCCGGGTTAATAAAGATGACATTCTCTAGTGGGCCAGTGAAGAAGGCAAGTGGCGCTGGGTATGGGTCTTTTCACTCCCGTGTCACTGGGGTCTAGTGTGGAGGTGCCCCAGCGGAACATAGCTATCACTGCAGCTTACAAGAAAAAACCCAACAACAACAAAAAACCTCTTCTTGATGGCTATGCAGAAACTAAAGGGACTGTAGTTTCCTTCTTTCAAAATGCAAAAGAGCTGATGGAAAACATATTTGTCTGGTTGAGTGTTGCAAGATTTGAGTGTGTTTTCAGTGTGCAGGAGAAAGGAAGTAGGACACATATCTAGGTATATATATAGAATAAACGGCTAAACTGAGACAGTGCATATCCCTGTGGGGTAGTTATTTGAAGGTAGTTTGAGGACAAACACGTTTCTATAAGCTAGATGAAGAACTATCTAATGTAGCATAATAAGCAATTTTCATTTTGGTCCTGCTCTTAAGGCATTATAGATTCAGGAAGTACTGATACTTGCTTTTAATTAAGAAATTCTCAGCCTTGTTTTTGTCTTTTTAAGCTTCTGGAACTCAGTTTAATAGAATCAGTTACTTCTCCCATCCTTATTCTCTCCTTATAAAGTATTTTACAAAATACTTTTAGAGAAATGCTTTCTAGCAATGGCTTGTCTATTTCTGGAGCATTAGGGTGGAGGAGGGAGCTGCTCTGTCATGTACTCCTGGGAGACTCCTACTCCTGAAGGTGTCAATAGTGTCATTACTATGCAAGACATATCAAGTTACTGTTTCAGAACTTGCCTCTATGTGATGCATAGAGATGTGATTATTTGAGGAGAAAAAAATGCTAGACAGTTTCTGTCAATGGGATACCTTGGATATTTTTCTTAGCTTTTTGTTGTGCTGGGTCTGACTGTGTGGGTGCCTAGCGCCTAGCTAGGGTCAACCTACTACAGTTTAAAAACATGCGGCATGATTATTTGCTTTATCTTGGGCAAAGTGAGAGGACATGCAAGAGCTGGAATTTGAGCCAGAGAGTATTTGGTGTTCATAAATGCTGAGGTGGTATATCACAAATACCCTTTTAGTATGCAATTTGTTTAGATTCTACTGTTTCCTTCCTCTCTGTGCTTTTTTTCCCTTTGTTGCTAGCTCTGTGACTAATTGAATTATTTAGAATTACATATCCAAAGTAGCTGTCAGTTGCCAGATGAAAAAGAGGTCAGTCTCCTTTCCACAGTGCTTTGAAAGAATGCACTATTGTGGTAGAAATAGTGGCTTCTTTGAGAAGGGAGTATCTCATTTTCATATTGAAGTTATTGCTGGAACCTCTTGATAACTAACTCAAAATACAAAAAATTATATGTTCTAATCGACTAAATACAGGTGAACTTACAGTTATACTTTGTATTTGCCATTACTTCAGTCTTGGAATTGCTCTGAAAATGTTGCTCAAGTTAGAGACATTGACCATTGGTCAAGTGAGTAACTGAACATACTATAAAATTTAAATTTAAGATTAAATTAATATCCTTAAGACAGAAACACAAGGTTGTTATCTTCGAGCAAGTATTGCAGTGTGTGAAAACACACAGAGCATATGCAGTGCTATTTCTACACAGCTCGCAGCTGATGGTTAACCCTCTTATACCATGATTAGATTTCTTCTAAACTTAAACTTTAAAATTACAGTACTGGCTTAGATATGTAGAGTTAACCTTAATTTTAGCTCTATATCCCACGTTCTCAGGGCCCTGAAACACCTTTGTTGCATCACCACAAAACAATTGTTGAAAAAAACCGACTTCATAGGCATGTGAATTGAGTTTGTGACAGGGAAGGAACTGTGGTGCATAGCACTTGAGTTCTTCTGTGACATGCCATGTGATGTGCTGTATTACAAATAGTGAGCACAGCTTTAATGATGCAAAGAATTGGAATGTCCCCCTACTGCTAGGAACACTGTGCATGCTTGTGTTCCAGTGATTGTTCCTTCAGTTGGTTATCTTGCAGGTTAGACACAGTTGTGAATTTCGTGACATTTTTCAGTTAATAATGATTTTCTCTTAATATATTTAGTATTCCCTTCCTCTCCCCGCCAAACCATTCTTTCCTTGATAGAAATCTCACAATTCACCTACTTCAGAATAGTGGTGTGGTTTTTCCCCACCCCCACTTCGGGGAGGAAATGAGTTTTTGAGGAAAGTGGAATTCCCTTTTCAGGAAGTAGAAGCAAATATATGCTAATGATCACATGGTAGGAAGTGGTGACTGTCTCTCATTTCTGAAGTTCTCCACTGAAAATAATAACAAAATCACATTTTCTTCAGTCTCTGTTTCTGAAATCTTTTTAAGGATAAGGTTTTATTTTTTGAAGGCTAACCTCAAAGTTACTGCAACTTCTTATCTTTTAGGAGACTTAAGAACTTACATATAATTTACACTGAAAAAAAGAACGTTGTTGCCTCTTAACATTTTCTGTTTCCCGGTAATGCCATGGAACCAAACAATGGGACTTGAAAAGCCTATTAGGGAAAAAAAAAAGTGTGATAGGGAAGGATATGTGCAGAGAGGGAAATAATTGTGATGATGAAGCTAAGAAAGAAATGGAACTATTAACAGTGGTGTTTCTCCCTCATCTTCTGTTGGCTTTCATGATAGCTCTTGTTTTGGGGGAAAAAAATAAGACTCAAAGGATCTTGAACCTTCAGTTCGTGACTAAATAGCAGGTTGTCCATCTAGCAGCAGGCAAGTGTACTCACACCTTTGGCTCGTGAGAGGCAAAGACTAGCAAAACTGTAATCCTGAAGGGAACTTGAGAGGCGTTTCGTGAATGTGTAAGGCAATAGGCTGTATATATTTTACTTGTTCGGCTTTAAGACGTTGTTCTTTTCCTTTTAGCAAGTTTGATTTGAAAAGGATACATTATTCATTTTGATGCTATGACAGTCTTTGGGCTAAAGAACTTGAGATTGCCGTTTGTCCCACATGCAAGATGTGCTTAGCCCAGAAGTCAATGTAGCAATGATCTGCAGGGTTCTAGAGTCAGAAGAATTTGAAACTTCCACTTGAATTAAATAGTGTAACTTATGATTCAGTATGAAACTATAAAAAGTTTCAGGCAAATGCATGGATTGTCTGAAGGGTTTAATATTGTGAATTTTCAGTTACCTCTCTTGAATGAGAACTTAAACTAGAATGGATTTGTTTGTAAAGCATAAAGTTCATGTTACACTCTAAGGTATTGGGAAAATTATTATGGCTGAAAATGGTGCTGAATTGTGCATTGAGTATCCAGCCTCTGCTGTGGAGCTATCCCTGACACTTCTACAGGTTTGTTTTTTTTTTTTTAAAGAACATGTTCTTATAGCAGTTTAAAGATAATTATTTATTTTCTATAAGACACATTTTCTTCCTCATTACTAATTTTGTATGTTGCTTATATATCAGTAAATATTAGTAGTTTAATCTTTCAAATCTTGGATTGATTTTACTTCCACTTTCCTCTTTTGAGCACTAAAATAAATGAGTTTTCATATTGCTATGGGAGGTATAAAGAGCATTTTAAGAGAGTAAGTTTATGAATCATTCTTCATACAGTGTAAATTTCTGGATTTTGTATTTTACAGAATCAATGCTTTTTAACATGTGTTGTAGTCCTGGAATTTATTGTTGTCTTCTGGTAACTTAGATCATAATAAGCTTTGATTATGAAGGAGGAGAATGATTGTTTGTTTATGTAGATATTTATGTTTGTTTTGGGGTTTTGGTTGTTTTTTTGTGAGGAGTGGTTGGTTTGTTTTTTGCCCCCAGGCTTTGGACTCTGACAAACCTGGCTAAAATGATCTGTAAAAAGGTTTGGTACCGTTGCTCATTTTGCTGCTGTTGTTTCAGTGATAATCTACAGAATGTCTAATACAAATGAAGACTAGCTGTTGCAGTCTTCACTGTCAGCCTGTTGTTTAGCTTTAGTGTAATCTAAATGTGATGGTTTAAATGCTCTTGCTGAATTTCACAAAAGATTAGGAGATTTATATGGCACTTTAATGCATTTTAGGATTTTATTTGGAAAGCAATCCAGAAAACACTTGCCAGAGTTGCGTAAACATATGAGAAAGCCTTTGCTTGAGAGGGTAGTTCTGAAGATAATTCTTAAGTTTCATGGTTAATGTTAAGGCATTAGTTTATGCTTTAGTTAATTCATAATCTAATATGTAAATACCTTCCATCAACATTTAGATTGTCAGTTGCTCTTCTTTTGTTGATAATCTACATTCTGTGCCTGTGATTGAATAAAGTGATTTTTTTTGGTTGTACTGATTTCTGAGGGTAGAAAAGAGCAAAGCTGATTTATATGTTTTACTTGGAATTTCTTATTTCAAAAGGTATGCACAGTCTTGTAACTGTCTGTTATTTTGATCTGTCTTTTTAAAACTGCTTAGCATTAGATTATTTATACCAACATTTTTAATTACCAACTTCCCTAATTACATTTTGGAGGTTTTTGCCTGTTATGTCTAGTGTTGCTGCACATCAGGCTTCTAGGTAGCTGTAGAGTTGCTTCCAGGTTAAATCTTGGTGACTTCATACTGATTCATCTCACAGTAATGACAAACCTCATAGCAAAATTGCTTCTGTAATAGCGAAAGGGCTACTTCTGGTGAATGCAAGTGAATCTTAGCATGCAGCATTTTCTATTTCAGACTATTGTGATTCTGAATTATTAATCTCAGATGTCCACGCTTTGACTTTTATTTCAGCTTCTGATGGGGATAGCCTTCCACAGCTTCAGTCTATTTTCATAATGGTGGTGATAATTTCCTGTCATTTTCTCCACAGCATTTTGTACCTCTGAATTTCCATATGCTGTATTTTGCTTAGCTGATACTTCAGAGGTCTTTGTCCTCTGCTATGAGGACAGGCTGAGAGAGTTGGGGCTCTTCAGCCTGGAGAAGAGAAGGCTTTGAGGAGACCTTATAGTGGCCTTCCAGTATTTGAAGGGAGCCTACAGGAAAGCTGGGGAGGGACTATTTACACGGTCTAGTAATGTTAGGACGAGGGGGAATGGGTTTAAGCTGGAAGAGGGGAGATTCCGACTGGATGTTAGGAGGAAGTTCTTTACAGTGAGGGTGGTAAGGCACTGGAACGGGTTGCCCAGGGAGGTTGTGGATGCTTCCTCCCTGGAGGTGTTTAAGGCCAGGCTGGATGAGGCCTTGAGCAAGCTGCTCTAGTGGGAGGTGTCCCTGCCTATGGCAGGGGGTTGGAGCTGGATGATCCTTGAGGTCCCTTCCAACCTAAACCATTCTATGATTCTATCTTTGGCTGTATAAAGCCCTGGCTCCTAGACCTTCTAGAATGCCATCAGCAGCTTAGTGACATCTTAAATACTTCTTTTCCAGTTCAGATGGTCTTCCCTTTAAGCATCTAATATTATAGAGCTTGAGCAGTTATCACCCCAGTTATCTTGGTCATCATCGTAGTTCAGAATAACGTAAATTGCAATTTCTCTTCTTTGACGTGAATTCAGAACTGTATTCACCTTTTTATTTTTGCTATAAATTCTTTTCTGTCCTAAAGAAAATGCGGATAGCTCTTGAGGTTTTTAAATTCCGTTTCAGGTTTGTGAGGCTGTTCCCTTTCCTGAATAACTGCTTAGTGATGGTCTGTCAGATTTCAAGGACTACAGAATATTTTTCACTTTTCCTTCATGAATAGCCCTCAATTGCTGTTACTAGTTACAATCAAAGTATAATTTTACATGTAGCAGAAAAACAGTATAACATTCTAGATTCTTCAGTGTCTGCCAAACAGATGCAGTGTTAGTTGTTTCTTGCTGTGTGTTTGGTTTGGGTTTTGTTGTTGGCTTTTTTTTTTTTCCCAGAAGGAATATGCTAGTTTTGCTTAATTTCAAGGGAAAACATCTATTATCCACTCTAAGAGACAGTTTCAAGTTTGTTCATCTAACTTTGAAAACAGCATCTGTTCTTTGTTGCTGTGACTTAAAGAAGATCTGTTAGATGAGTGAAGATTATATGAAGTGACAGGTTGTTAAAACCAACTTGTTCTCAATACTAGGCATTTGACACCTAATAGTTTGAAATATTACAGAGCTGATCTCATGTAATTTCTGCAGCAAGTCACAGCTTTCAGACAGAACTTGCCTTTTTTAAAGTTACTTGGTCTAGTTTAGTAGAGGAAGCTCTGATTTTTTTTTTTTTTTTAAATCTGCTTCAAAACCTGCATGCAGTGTAGTCCAGAAGCAAAGGACACAACACATTTCAATTTGAAAACAGGCATTGTTAAGCATTATTTCTTAAGATCATAAAACTGCAAAGAGTCATTACATGATATCAACTTGCACAGTTCTTAGTTCACACTGTCTCAAAGTTCAGGTATAGTGTAGATAAGTTGTGTCTCTTATGTCGTCTAGAGATCCTCCATCAAATAGAAATACATTGTTCTGGTTCCTAGTTAAATAATCTATCCTAATTCTAGAGGGCTGGGAATGACAGTACTGATCTCCATGCCTTGATGGTGGCCTTGCATACTGAGGTTTATCTTAACAGTGGGAATATTTCTGCATACTTGCTTCTGTTTGCCTTCAGAGGCGGTAATTTGACCTGTACCACTGTTTTCTCATTGTCTTTATGGATGTTATGATATCTTGGCCTTTCCCTTTAGTTTTTGCTTCTGGGTTGATCATGCTGTTGCCCTTAGCTGCATACTCTCTCTTTTGCTGTGTTGGTCCAATCCTTATTATTGCTGACTGTGGTAGAAAATTAGAAAGTTGTGCACCCATGCAGTTACCTTGTCTCCTGGAAGGTTCTGTGATTTTACTGCTTGTTTTTTTAATGTACCACCATTCTTTTCATTGCTGTGTTGTGTCTGACATTGGATTATTTGCGGACAAACTCTTGCCCTGTTGTCCTGGGCAGTGCTGTCTTCATTGCAAGCTTAGTTCCATTCTGTGTTACTCTTCAAGCAACTTAAAAAGGGCACAGAGAAGTAAATTTTCCTGTTTCCTAAATGCTGCTCTTTTGCTCCATTCTTAAATGAAGAGTTTTCTTATTTGACAGTGATCCTAATATGGTGATATCTGTGAGAAGCCTTTTGCTGTTCTGCCAGTGGTAGTAGTGGTGGCCTTCTTGTTTAAATTCTTTAAGCCTCTCAAACTTAGAATAGTTATCTTGTAATTATGGAAAGCATTCCTTGTGCAAGGTCCTCCAGTAGTAGTAGTCATAGAACAGAAGAACTCATCTTTGAGGATTTATGCTGAAAGACAGTTGAAAGGAAAGTTGCTATGAAGACTTCCATTCTGGAGTAGCTGCACCTTGTTCAACTAGAAAGTAGAAATGTGCTGTGCCTGGTTGACCAGATGAAGAAAGAGAATTGCTGTAACAGCATCAATGGAAAGAATGTGGCAGAGGCACACAAGCTCTTCAGCTTGCTTTTCTTGGGGCATGACTTCAGAGATGGACTGAGTGCAGCAACTGAGGTGGCTGGAGAAAGCCATTGCCACCTGTGGCTACCTTGGCAGAAGCACTTTCTTTGATTTTTTTTTTTTTTAATTTTTTTTTTTTTATCTTGTAGCTTTGAAGATTTGTGTTTTTTATGGTTTTGCTTTGTTTGGTGTGTTGGTTTGGTCTTTTTAAGGATAATTGTTACTTCGTAGGGTGTAATTCTAGAAGAGTTTGTATGTCTGTCATACCTTCGTGTGTTAAACAGCACCTTTTAACTAATCTTGCAGGAAGACTTTTTCTTCAGAATACAAAAAGAATGAGTTTAGACTTGTAGTGTTCATGGGCTATTAAAATAATATTGCAATAACTTGATTTTTTCAATACGTGGTTGTTTTTAGTTTAAGGCAACTAAACAAACTGAATGCAAGTAAAAATTGGAGTTAAATGGATAGTAAAAAAATTACAGTTCACATTGAAACCAGGTTGTAATAATTCAAAGTAGGTACTACTCAGCTTTTTGTTGTGTAACCTCATGAAGGTGGAAAGGTTTTACTAATGTTGCTGAGTGTGGAGTATAAACTGAATTGAGTTTATGGTACAGTTTAGATAAATGGATTAACTTCAGGTCTTTGATCACTTTTTAGGACAATAGCCAGCATTACAAATCTTCAGTGTGTTATGGGAGATAGAGCATTCATGGTCTGCTCTCTCATCTTCCTATTCAGTTCCAAGAGTATGCCAGGATTAAATAACAGTTTTTAACTAGAAAGCCTTCTGCTGGTAGCTGCTGAAGTATGTGAAATGGTAAAACCCTTCTGGAGTACTTAATAGTGAAAGATCCAAGTCAGTGGATTTCTCAGTGAAAAAGTTATTCTTACTCTGAGTTCAGCAGTGAAGTCCTGTGTCCTGAATCTGTTCGATGACATTCACTGTTATTAAAACTGTGAACACTAAACCTGGTCTCTTCTGGAGGACAGTCCCTAACTCTTGTTGTCCCTGGCAGGATTGGTGCTGTTTTGAAACTGCATAATACTGAGCACCATTCTTAGTACTTGTTAAGAACAGTAATATGTAATATTAAGTTGTTTTAAGACAAGCTGCTTTCTGACTGTGACATGATGTACTGTAATTACATAGATAATGACTCAGTCTAGATTTTCCTTCCCTGCTACTACTCCATTCTTAGCCTGTGAATTCATCTTCCTTACTGCTGACTTCAGCAATGACTGTAGTGTAGGACTAGCAATGGTATTTGTTCTATTTGCAGTGAAAATAGCACAGCAAACTTCAGTTTGACTCACGTGTTGTGTACTGCTTAATTAGTTTGTAATTACTTTGGTACTGCCTTGCCCAGTACATGTTATAAAAGCGGAACTGATCACAGAAGTACAGAAGTAACATTTCTCTAATAAACTTTTACTGTGCTATGTGTATTTGTGGTGAGTTTTTTGTTTGGTGGTGGTGGTGGTGTTTGTTTTTTTTTTTAATGTAGTGTTAGGGCGGCTTGTAGACTTCTGATTTGCAAAAATTGTCATGTATACTTCTGCTTTTACAAGAAAAAAAATCTTGAAAGCTCTTTGAGACCACCTAATCTTCTAGTAATTTCTAATGCTCTCTGCACGTATTCCAAGTTTGATCCCTTATAAAGATGAATGATAAGAGTTGAGAGCAATATTTCAGATGACGTTTCTTTAAAGCCTTGCTCAGGAGCACTAATGTGACTCTATCCCAACTAGATGCATTTTGTGTATGTGTGCAGATTCCTAGGATTGTTGGAATAAGTCAGAAATGTAAATTCATTTGGTGTTTGAATTTGCAGAAAGATGTCTTTTTGAAGCTTTAAGCTTTCTGGTTGTTTTGAGCTTCTGAGTTACTGTGTCTTCCTGAATGGAGATTAACTATATTTTTTGGTAATTAATTCAGAAAGAAATTATCATCTTGATAAAAATTCTTAGAAATACCAAACCAAATGAGAATTTCTGTTGGAGTAAATTAATTGGAGCATCTCCTATCAAAGATTTTTCTTGGTGAAGAGATCTTTGTACTTGGAATCTGTGGTGCTGCTAATGAAAGTCTCTTGCATGTCTTTACTATTTTTTTTTCTAAACTTGCATTTAGACATGAAATTTCTTGAAGTTGTGCTTTGAGAAGCATCTTTTTAACAGCCATACCAGCTTCTGCTGCATGATGCAGCATCCTTAATTGTGCTGGTAAAACTGCTTATGCAGCTGCTCATTAAAGTTAATCAGGGAGCTGAACTTAGGTAAGAATAATCAAACTTAGTCACTTTTTTGCCTTGATGCTTGTAACCTGGATAACATCAATGAGCAGCTTTGCTGAATGGCCTGTAGTCATATACAAAACCACAACCCAACTCATCACAATTACTTTATTTTTAAGTAGGACTCTTCCCTTCTTAGAAGAATGTCTGATAGACCAAAAATCCCCCAACAACTCAAAACGGTATAGATTTGTATAAACATAGGGCCTCTTCCTTTGAAACATTCCAACAAGTAAAACAACTTTTTTTTCAGACTGCTTGATTATGTAAACTCCAAGGTCTTTCTTATTTGGTAGTAGTAGAGAGTCTTTATAGGTTCATCAGCCCTGCATTAGATCCATGCATAGTTATTGGACCTCTGCTTGTGTCATCCCAAATGCCATATAATGCAAGAAATGTGAGAGTATTCACTCAGGGTGCTAGGACTAAGAGATGACTTGATTGCTGTCTTATAGATAAAGGGTTCCAGATTTTTTCAGAAGTGTCCAGTGATAGGCTGAAAGACAGTATATAAGCTAGCTTGGCTTCAATTATTGTTCTGTGATTTTATACCTCTAGAAGGACAAATGGAAGCAAGAAAATTGGTGTCCTTTGCTTGTGAAGTTAAAAACAAGTACAGTGTGCAGCTGGAGTGTCCGTTTAGTGCTGCTGATTTCATCTGCTAACTTGTTTTTACTGAAGCTATAGTAATGTAAGCTAAGTAAAGTAAGAAAAATGTTTGTGTACTACATATCTGATGTGATATGTATTTTTTTTCCCTCCTTCAGCAAATTTGACAGGCCATGCAGAGAAAGTTGGCATTGAAAACTTTGAACTCCTGAAAGTTCTCGGAACGGGAGGTAAGATGCACTGATTTTTTAATTGTTGAATTTTGGAAGCATTACTTTAAAACGTAGTTTTGTTTTCTCGTGGAGGTTTTGGTATTTGAAGCATTCGTTACAAAGGTATATTGCTCTTGTATTGCATAGCTTAACTTTGTTCATTTTTTTCTCAGAAATACAATTGGAGGTCACATGTTTCAGTTTACATCACTTTTCAAGACCACTTGTTTTTTTCAAGGATAATAAATGGCTTGAGATTTGCGACAATTTGATAAAATTTGTGAAAAATCTTATCAAGAACATGCCCTAACTTAGATAACTTAGCTCAGCTTTCGGACTGTTTTCATGAATATCTGAAAAAAAAAAAAAATGTTGTTATATTGTTGAATAACATGCTTTAGAGCTGTCATTGGCTCTACTAGTCTATTTCTGTCCTGATTTACAGATCACAGTAATTTTTTAAGATGGAATTTCTCTTCTGTTCAGCATGCACATGGGCCCAAAGTAGTGGTTTTCGTTCTTCTTAATGTGTTTGCACTTCTTACTGTCTGTATTAATATCAGATGCAGTGTTGAATAGATTGGGATAACTATGAGGGTGAAGTGTTGTCAAGGTTTGTAGAAGTTGTTAGTTATGATATTGAACTCTGTGTGCAATCAGCCACTGGCTTAACAGTGAGGCTACAATTGCAGAGGTTGCTACATCACTGAGAAGAGCAAAAGATTTTGATAATATGTAACTACCATACAGAATCCTTAATGAATTCATTCAATCATTAAACCACCCAACAGTAAATTTTTCTTTTTTTTTTTTTTTTAATTGCTTCAGAAAAATAAACACACTCTGAAGTGATCAGTATTGGTATGAGTAAGGTTGACAAAAATGAAATTACATATAATTAGGCATTTATGTGAGGGTGTCTTTCTCTCCTGCTGATGGAAACATCGGCTGATTTTTAAATTTAAAAAAAAAATATTCATGTGTGTGTGTATGAAAATCAGTCTCTTACCTCATTTTCCCCCTTTTTCCTTGTCACTGCCATTTGTCTGGGATCACCTTAGTATTACAGCTGTTGCATTTGGAATACAAAGAAAGTTTGGTAGTTTCATAAATATCAGTCTTCAAGTTCAGACTAGTAGTAGCCTGATCTCCTTCTACTGTCTTTTGCTACTGTTGATGTGTCTGTCTTTCATTGCTGCTTTATGTGCCCTCTGTAGATTAGCCAAATTTTTCTAGGTCTCTTACTCATCACAAATAGTTTTTCAGATCATAATACAAGGCTGTCCTATTTATTCAGATTAAGAGGGTAATTTTTATGAGTGATCCCTTTCAGAAAAGGCTCCTTCAGTGCGTTGACAATGGGATTGACAATGTCTATATATGTGAAGGAAAAAAAAAAGCTAAGGGTGTATGCCTGCTTGTCTGTCTTTGTGTCACTCTGATAGTCATGTTACTCCAGAAAAATGTGTAGTAAACCTCAAAATACTTCAAGAACTAAGATTCCTGTGAACTTTAGGAATTCAAGGATACCCTGGGTATCAAAGAATTGCATTTGTGGGAAGAGTAGATGTGGGGTGATTTTTGTCCAGGAAAAAAGAAGTTGCACTTGTTGCACTTTTTAAATATGTAATTTCAAAAGTAGCCTGAGATTCTTGCTTCAGAAATCAGGGCAGTCAAGAAGTTCAGTCTTAAGCATGTCACAACTAAGATAGGCATAGTAGGTGTCTCAGATGATGTTGCTTGTCAATTATTGGAGAGCATTAAATAATGCAAATGACCTGATCTGAATGGCACTAGTTATTTTTGCCTTTCAGAAAATTGTCCTCAATGAATTGTCAGTTTGCAGTTGTTGTGGAGGCAGGGAATCAATGTGGCCGGGTCAGGAATTATAAAAATAAAATTATTTTCCTGAAAGTCTTGCCCCTAAACTATGTACAAAACTAGTTTAGGTTTATTTACAAGTTCTAATTTGCTTGGGAATCCTTCAACAAGACGTTACGGACAAATGTAGAGATTTAGTAAGTCAGGAAATTTCACTCTGATATATGTCAAGAACTGGCTGGAGGGTAAGGCCCAAAGAGCAGTAGTGAATGGTGCCACATCCAGTTGGCAGCCAGTCACTAGTGGTGTCCCCCAGAGATCAGTGCTGGGCCCAGTTGTGTTCAGTATCTTTATTGATGATCCGGATCAGGGGACTGAGTCCATCATCAGTAAGTTTGCCAAGTTAGGAGTAGGTGTCAATCTGTTGGAAGGTAAGAGAGCCCTGCAGAGGGACCTTAATGGGCTGGATGAGTGGGCAGAGGCCAGTGGGATGAGACTTAACAAGGCCAAGTGCAGGGTTCTACACTTGGCCGCAACAACCCTGAGCAGTGCTACAGGCTGGGGACAGAGTGGTTGAGGAGTAGCTAGGGAGAAAGAGACTTGAGGGTACAGGTAGATAGTAGGCTAAAAATGAGCCAGCAGTATGCCTAGGTGGCCAGGAGAGCCAATGGCATCCTGGCCTGTATCAGGAAGGGTGTGGCCAGTAGGACAATGGAGGTTATTCTTCCCCTGTACTCAACACTGGTCAGGCCACACCTTGAGTACTGTCTCCAGTTCTGGGCCCCTAAATTCAAGAGAGATGTTGAGATACTGCCCAGAGAAGGGCAGTGAAGCTGGTGAGAGATCTGGAACACAGCCCTATGAGGAGAGGCTGAGGGAGCTGGGGTTGTTTAGCCTGGAGAAGAGGAGGCTCAGAGGTGACCTCATTGCTGTCTACAACTACCTGAAGGGAGATTGTCTCTTCTCCCAGGCAACCATCAACAGAAGAAGGAGACACGGTCTCAAGATGTGCTGGGGGAGGTACAGGCTGGATATTTTGAGGAAGATCTTCCCGGAGAGAGTGATTTGCCAGTGGAATAGGCTGGCTAGGGACGTGGTGGAGTCACTGTCCCTGGAGGTGTTCAAGAAAAGCCTGGATGGGGCACTTAGTGCCATGGCTTAGTTAACTGGCTAGGGATGGGTGATAGGTTGGACTGGATGATCTTGGAAGTCTCTTCCAACCTTGCTGATTTTGTGAAGTACAAAAGGCTAAGCTATAAATACAGCTTTATCCCACTATCAATCAGGCTGAGCACAGAATTAAGGGAACATCAGGCTTTAGTCAAGAAAGCAAAATAGGTATTCAGTGATGATCCCTTGCTGGATTTCTCTGCGACTTGGCTGCCTTCTGACGCTGCAAGCAATATCCAATAGTCTGGGTCCATGCGGCAGAAGTCCAAGATGGGTGGAAAAGCTCAGAGGTGTCTCAAGACACAGCTTCGACAACAGATTCATGGCAGCGATGCTGCCTCAGCAGTGGCAGGGGACAGCTGAACTGCTAGGGTCTCCCTAATTGGGAGTAGCAGCCAGGAAGTTGGCTGTGGTATGGTCCGAGAGTAGCTGGGTCTGGGTGCTGCCATCTCTTAAATGGACCTCAGGACTTGCCGAGCTTGCAAATGTTCACAACATGGTGCAAAGGTGGGGTGAACCGTCTAGAGGCAGGAACGATGTAAAACTGAGAGCCGTGTGAAAAGGTAGGAGCTGTCCAAAATGGGAATTCTGTCATGGCAGAAACCTGTCCTGTTGGAGCTCTGTCAAAGTGGGAACTCTTTCAAGGTGTGAAACCACCTTGTGCCTTCTCCCTTTGCCTAGAAAAGGATAAATAGAGCAAGTGTCCATTTGCCATTTTATACTGGGCACAAAAAAACCAGCCAACCACCAGCCTGATTCCCAGCACAGGCTTCCACACGGGTCAGTACATATGTGGAAAGGTGCCTTTTGGTTTTTCCCCTTTAAGCCTGCAGGGAAAGGGAAAGCAGTATTTGCATCACCTTCTTCTCCCCATTCAAACCCAAAGAGGAGATGGGGAGAAGAAAGGAATTTGGGGTGCTCTAGATCAGCAGTAATGTGAAACAGCTGAAAACAGGACTGGAAGGACTTGAAGAGGTCCTCCGATTGCTTGGCCCAAAACTGTTTTACCTGCATCATTCCTGACAACGATTCACTCTTGAAAGCCTCCAGTAGTAGAGACTCTGAAAACTTCATAGATATTTTTGCTGAGAATATTTAATATCCTACCTTGAAGCATTCTGGGGACTGCAATAAGTAAAGATCCCCTCACTCTTGCAATAGTTTTCTGAAAGAATGTTCTTTCACAACAGGTTATGCCTTTGTTAAGGCATTTCTTCTGTAAATATAATAAAAAAAAAAATTTGATGCAGCTCTGAACACCATGTTCCCTTACAGTGTATTTCTAATTGGTATGGTTCAAAGAGCTTGTTCTTTTTATTGACTCAACAGAGCTGCAGAACAGAAACCCAAGGAAAGTACTGGCCATTTGGCTGAGATGATCCTTAAATGGTCTACTGTGAAATGAATTTTTGTGATCATTCAGCCTATTGTTACAGGACCAGAAAGAACTACAGATTCATAGAATCATAGAATGGTTTAGGTTGGAAGGGACCTCAAGGATCATCCAGCTCCAACCCCCTGCCATAGGCAGGGACACCTCCCACTAGAGCAGCTTGCTCAAGGCCTCATCCAGCCTGGCCTTAAACACCTCCAGGGAGGAAGCATCCACAACCTCCCTGGGCAACCCGTTCCAGTGCCTTACCACCCTCACTGTAAAGAACTTCCTCCTAACATCCAGTCTAAATCTCCCCTCTTCCAGCTTAAACCCATTCCCCCTCGTCCTAACATTACTAGACCGTGTAAATAGTCCCTCCCCAGCTTTCCTGTAGGCTCCCTTCAAATACTGGAAGGCCACTATAAGGTCTCCTCGAAGCCTTCTCCTCTCCAGGCTGAAGAGCCCCAACTCTCTCAGCCTGTCCTCATAGCAGAGGTGCTCCAGCCCTCTGATCATCTTCGTGGCTCTCCTTTGGACCCGCTCCAGCAGTTCCATGTCCTTCTTGTATTGGGGGCTCCAGAACTGCACACAGTACTCCAGGTGGGGTCTGACGAGAGCAGAGTAAAGGGGGAGAATCACCTCCCTTGCCCTGCTGGCCACACTTCTCTTGATGCAGCCCAGCACTCGGTTGGCTGTCTGGGCTGCATGTGCACACTGCCGGCTCATGTTGAGCTTCTCGTCGACCCAGACCCCCAGGT
The DNA here is from genome assembly GCA_013400475.1 of Tricholaema leucomelas. NCBI lineage: Eukaryota > Metazoa > Chordata > Aves > Piciformes > Lybiidae > Tricholaema lacrymosa > Tricholaema leucomelas. Next base: position 137,743 of record WAAF01016867.1, read on the forward strand.
CCTTTTCCTCAGGGCTGCTCTCCAGCCATTCATCACCCAGCCTGTATCTGTGCCTGGGATTGCACCGACCCAGGTGCAGGACCTTACACTTGGCCTTGTTAAACGTCATGAGGTTGGCTTGGGCCTACCTCTCCAGCCTGTCCAGGTCCCTCTGGATGGCATCCCTGCCCTCCAGCAAGTCAGCTGTGCCACACAGCTTGGTGTCATCTGCAAACTTACTGAGGGTGCACTCAATTCCTCTGTCCATATCACTGACTCTGGTGATGTTAGTTTAATAATGTACAAGCCCCTTTGTGAAAAGTAAATCCTTTGGAAGTTGTAGAAATACCCCATCGAGTATGGAAAGGGTACTAAAATGTTGTAGACCTTGCAGTATTGGCTGCACATGAAAAGTCTGTTCAGTTATTTAGCTGTCTTAACTGACTATGTTTTTCCTGTGCACTGTACCTTGGTTTTTCTTCCTCACAGTTTCCATTGCAGAAAGATTATTTCTCTAAAAATGATACTCTAATCAAACTTTGCTGTAAGATTTTAAGTGTGTTGTGGGTTGTGGAGTCCTGTTTAAGCCTGTGACTTTTTGCTTTCATACTTGAATTGAGGCTGGAGGAGTGAGTGACTACTCTAACTTCTCAGTTCTTTGTACCAGAGTGTGTCTACCTAGGGGAAACATAAAGAAAGCCATCTATAATCACAGTAATATAAGTCAGAAGTATTTGGAATAGCAGACTCTGTTGTAGACTTGTCTGAAATAGTGCTGTACAAGAGCAAAGGCTCATTTAGGACTTGTACTCTCTTGTACAAAACTACTTGTGCGCATTGTGGTTATCATCCTTAGTCTTGCTCTCTCAAAAAATGAGGAAAAAGTTCAGAAGATATTTGCATTCTTTCTGTATTGATAAGTAAAGGATTGGATTATCTTGCTCTGTAGTTTTTATTCTATTAGAATAACAAAGGAGGATATTTTCTTCAATGTATATCTAATAATATTTACCTCTGTGTGCTAGTTTGAGCCTAGCTGGCATGTTTTGGTGAGAAGAACTAGATGATAGGCTGTAAAATGAAAACAATGGTGAGGTCTCATTCCCTCACAGTCTTGCTGGGATGTGTAAAGAAGAAAGGCAAAACAAAGATTACTGCACTTGCTTCTTCTCTTCGCTGGGGAGCTTTGCCTGCTGGGGAGAAGCTGAGGCTGGTGGCTGGACTCCATCTTGCTTTCTAACCTCACCCTCCTTTTGCTTGGCTGCTTCACCTTGCTTTTTTAACCCTCTTGGCCAAACCTCCATTATTCCTTAGGACTGGGGTAAGGTTGAGAGGGGTAGGGGAAGGTGAGGGGTGGTTGAGAGCCCCTCCTGGGGACTCAGGTTTCTGGGAGGGGAATTGTGTTTCTATTACCTTTTTTACCTTGTCTATTTCTGTATCTAACTGTATATACTGTAAATATCTGCTTGTAAATTGTGCCAGCTGTAAATATAAGCTTCATTCAAATTTCCAGAGCCGACTGAGTCTAGTCTGGGTGATTTCTAAAAGTGTGGGGGGGCGGGGGATACCCAAACCATCACACTCTGTATAGTGGGTAATGTAGTTATGGTGAAGCTAAATGCCAGCCCTTGACATCAGATGTCTGTCAGCTAGGTTTCAAGTCATGGGTGCTTATTAGATGCTTTTGTTTTTTTTTTCTAGATGAAAATTAAGTGATAATTTCATTATTTCAGAAATATGAACTATCTGAAGTATTTTCAAGTGGGATGTGTGTGAATTTGTTGCTTTGTGAGTTGGGTTTTCCTCCTTTCTTTTTTTGAGTTTTCTTGATTTGCTTTTGCTTTCTGCCCATCCTTTTTTCTCATAAGTCTCTTTCTGGAACATAGAGACCTCTTCAAACAGCGTTACATCTCCCTTAATGACTTGCCCCCAAATTATGGACAGGACAACAGGAGAGAAGGGTGGCATTGGTTTGTTTTTGTTTGTGAGTGTTGGGGATTTTTTTTTTTTTGACAATTTTGAGAACTCTTCTTTCACAGTCATAAATTCTAGGAAGTTAATGATGGGATATTTGTCTTCCTAATTGTTAAATGTGATTGGAGCCCTGTTTTCCTGGAGATGACTGAACTGCTGCCTGCTGATGGGAAGTGATGAATGAATTCTTTCTTTTGCTTTGCTTGCATTTGCAGCTTTTAAACTGTCTTTACCTCAACTGCTAAGTTTTTCTCACTTTTACTCTTCTTATTCTCTTCCTGATCCTGCCAGTATGCAAGCAAGTGGCTGTTTAATGCATATAGTTGCTGGCTAGGGTAAAGCCTCAACAATGAAAAAGGCAGTAATGAAAGAAAGTGTACTCAGCACTGGTTAGGCCACTCCTTGAGTACTGTGTCCAGTTCTGGGCCCCTCAATTTAAGAAAGATGTTTGAGTGCTTGAATGTGTCCAGAGAAAGGCAACAAGGCTGGTGAGGGGGCTGAAGCACAAGCCCTATGAGGAGCGGCTGAGGGAGCTGGGGTTGTTCAGGGGAGACCTTATTGCTCTCTACAACTACCTGAAGGGAGCCTGTAGACAGGCAGGAGTCAGTCTCCTTTTCCAGGCATTCAGTGACAGAATATAAAGGGACAGTCTCAAATTGTGCCAGAGTAGTTTTAGGCTGGATGTTAGGAGGAAATTCTTCACTGAAAGAGTGATTGGCCATTGGAATGGGCTGCCCAGGTAGGTGGTGGAATCACTGTCCCTGGAGGTGTTCAAGAGGAGGCTGGATGAGGCACTTAGTGCCATGGTTTAGTTAATTAGAAGGGTTAGGGGATAGCTTGGACTTGATGATCTTAGAGGTCTTTTCCAACCTGGTTAATTCTGTGATTCTGCAAGTTTTAACCTCCAGTTATATCTTTCTGCCTCACAAATTAGGTGGAGAATTAGTCATGCCAGCAGTTTGGACATCTTTTATTTACCTTGCAGGCCTGATTCCCATATCAATCTGCAAGTAATAATTGTTTTTTTTTCTTTAACCTTTTATTTATTTTCATAAGTTAGTCTCAATAGTTTGTGTTTATGTGTGTATATATATTCATATACATGCATTTCTATATGGAAAAACTAAAGACTACATAATACAGAGTTGAAAATTCTTCAGTTTGAGAGGTGAATATTTGGTGACTCTGTTTCTTCATGGGAGATGTATTTTGGGCTATATATTTCTGCCTTGGAAGTAGTTGAGATCCACATTGTACTTGGAGAATGAACATTTAAATGTGGCTCTTTCAGAAGTTAAAAAAATCTTCTGTGAAATGAAATTGTCAGGTAGGGTATTCTTGCAACTAGTATATGGTCTTTCTTGCTGCCACTCAATTAAATTGCCTTAGCATTGCTGTCTTTTAAGTAGATTTCTCATAGTGATATCAGAGATTCTGGTGTTGAATATATCCTGAGTCATTTCATTAAAATAGTGCTATTTAAGATTTATTCTCATCAAAACTGAGAACCCTCATCATTCTGTCAGTCCTTTTCTTCTGAAGAAACAACTTGTACCATGGTAAAGCTCTGTCGCAGATTCCTCTATGATTACATTCATATAATTTCTAGATATTTTCTCACAATGATTACACTTAGCAGATTAATTTTCCCCGTGCTGTATGTAAATTTGTAGTAGGTGCTCTTAATGTGCTGCTACCATTCTGCTGCTTAAGCTGCTTTATCATATTTTTATAAAGTGTGATTAAAGGTACGGAAATCCCACTTTTTAGGGGCTTTTGTTGATTTACATTCAGCTTAACTGAATGTTCTCCAATGTTTCTGATAAAATTATTTCCCAGAAACCTACAGAAACTTCAGTTTAGTGCCCTAGAACAGGCTTTCAGAGAGGTACTATGAAGTTCAGTGTCAAGCTCTGGATGAAAATTGGTGAAAACTAGGTCTGCTCCATTAAGCAGTTGGCAAATGCAAGTTAAGACCATTCTCCATGCTGATGCTGTTGTGGCGCTAGAGTGCAGAAGTGGTGTCTATATGTTTTGAGAAGTAACTCCTTAAAAAGATGTAATAATATTTGGAAGCAGTTATGTTTTGGGGCATTTGTTTTGGTTTTTAAAAATAGTGTCCTCAGTAGTAGGGGTCTGCTTTTTTACATGTTAAAAGTAATTTACATCCAACATTGGAAAAATAGGTGAATGTAAATAACATAAAAATTATGCATAACAGTACTACTGTGGTCGTAATATTGTGGTCTGTACAACCTTGTTTCAGATCACTGGTGGCTGTACACCATGACAACATTTATGGCCTATGTCTAATTAATGTTCTTGTATCAGTGATAATGTGTGAAGGTAAATAAGGAAAAAAAATCATTGTTGTGTCATTGATGTAGTGTATGTAATAATATACAATATGTGTGTATATATATTGAAACAGTATTTCATTATTCATGATGACCATCTGATGAGTCTAACTTAGATAAACTTGATTGAATTACTGCAATTAAAGTTAGAGAATGCTGTACAATAAAGATGATCTTCAAAAAGACTGTCCTGAATATCTTGCATTTGTCTCTCAAAATTAGAAAGATATGTTTACACTAATATGTTCTGAGTCTGCTTAGAGTTATTGAGAAAACTTTTATGAAAACCCTCGTTGAGAATAATGGGTTCTGTAAAGAAGGCAAGCATGATTCTTTAGGGTGCGATGAGTCAGGTAAAGAACTTCTTAAAAAGAATTGATCATTCTATGAGCAGTATCACTTTTGTATGCCGAATGAAGCAGAATGCAATAGCAGGAAAAAAAAAACATGCCACTTCATAGTTTAAAATTCTTTACCTGCCTGCAAAAAGCAGGAAAAATTTAGAGTTGCATGTAATGACTTGTTGGGAGTAGCATATGTTGTGATGCTTTTAAAAAAACAATGAATTTTCAGTGGCTCACTGTGGCGGAGGGGACTTCTGCCCTTATCGCCCGTTTCTGGCAAAGGGAAGAAATCAATGGGTGCGAGATAGTTATATAAAAATATATGTTTATTAAACTCAATATTCTTAACTCTCAACACCCCCCAACCACTGTATTAAATATTGTTCATTCACGGTTATGGGTCGACCTTATGGGCTAATATCACAATGAACGGCTTGCCAAGAACTATATTACAATGACTAGCATTCAACTATTAACAGAGTTTTCCCCGCGGCTCAGTTCCGCTTGGGGTCAATATACCACCTGCCCAACGGAGTGGGCTGAAACACCTTCTGCCCTTTGGCAAGAGATTACAAATATTACAGAGGCTTCAAAGTATTTACTAACAATTCTGGTTAGTTATCAATAATTATCAATCACCCTCCGGGGTTATATCAACTGCCTATTTACCTAAGGTCCAAACCTCTGGGAACTATGCCCGTGGACCTGTGAGGCTGGAAATCTTCCCGGTGTGAGGGGAAATAGGAATCTTCCCGTTTCTAGGGGATATTAGTGATCCTCCCGGCTTCTGGGGGAAAGGATGTAGTCTTCCCAGCTATCTGGGGGAAATCAATACAGTCTCTACCTCCTTCTCCTGGCGAGGATACCTTCTGCCTTGTCTCCTGGTTCCTCCTGGAAGCTTGGTCCGGGAACTGCTGCGGGACCGGTGGCAGGACCTCTGTTGCTGGAGAATGGGTGCTGTGCAGCACGGTTCTCACCCTGGCTGTCAGGTCGATCGCGCCTCTGGTCTGCTCCTGGTGGCTTGGCAGCTTTGGCTCTTACCAGGCTGAAGCAATGGGCATACACGGCTAGCTGGAGTCTGTGCTCCTCAGATATATAGACAGTGCAGGATCGAATGTCCTGATTAGTTCACCTCGGCTGGCTGGCTGGGAGATTCTATCTCCATATCAGCATGAGCAAATAGGCCGGTGACACAAAGTAACAGACAATAGTTGTGCCCAAGTCTAAGTATAAGCGATCGTGAGGACAGGGCCTCAGCGTGAGTGTGAGAGAGGAGAGAAGCAAGCTCTGGCGAGCTGGAGAGAAGCGAGCTAGAAGCGCTCTCTCTGGATAGAAGCGAGCTCTGTAGATAGAAGCTCTGTAGATAGAAGCTCTGGCACACGTGTGCGCTCTCATTTATAAGCTGTGGGCTGAGATCAATTGGCCCAATTGGCCATTATTGACCAATCGGTTTGGCAGACAGCCAAATATCACCAAAATAGGCGAATTCACTATGCCTTATACCTCCATAAATGGAGAGAGCATAGGCTGGGCCACACGCTCAGTGGGGGCTTATGCAACCTGTTTACTACACAGGCCTTAGCAGGGCCGGGGCCAGGCAGACACCATGGCACCTTGGCCTTTTGTGCCTTTTATGCCTTTTAATGTGTTTACCCGTTTTGGACTTGTTTACCCCTGGTTTGGGGAGGAACATGCCTGGGCATGCAAAGCAAAGTGAGGCACAGAATGAGCCTATTTTTCGGGCCACAACACTCACGTCAGTACAGTGTAGCTTGTCTGGTGTATTGACAGTTTTGAGAAAATAATGTGAAGACACCTGTAGGAGTTGGACAAAATACCACGTATAGTTCATTTTTCTGTGTCTCATGATGGCTTAAAGAGACCCTAGCAGAACACGGATAAGAATACAGTAAAGGCTTTGTTAGAGAACTTGTAGCAACCTGCAGTTTGGGGGTCTGCTTGACCAAGAGATTCTCTTCTGTGTTTAACAGCACTTAGTATACTTTCTGCTCTCTCAGAGATTTAGGTAATCTTTTTCAACTTGTGTACATTGTTGCCATCTGCAGCATAATGTACCACAGCTTAATTGCATATTTGTTTGTATGTTTTGGGCAGTTCTTAATCTTGATACTTAATGATTTCTTTTGTTATGTTAATTGTTTCTAGAAATAATGAAAAACTGTTTTTTACTTAATTTCATCCAATTTTTGTTTTTTAACTCTTCTTAAATGCTCTACTTTTTCAGGCTAAATAGAAGGTCTTTTAAGTTCTCTTCATAATTAGAATAATTTTATCCTGTTCTTTTTTTTTTTTTTTTTTTTCTTTCTTTTTGAATGTGGGGTGGGGAGCTGGGGACAGAAAAATGGGGAGGTAGGAATAGTGTACATCACTCATGATATGAGCCCATGGATATTTCTTACCACAACGTAAGAGATTTCTGGTCTTTAAGTTGAAGGTTTGGGGAGCACTGTATGTGTCATTTTTCCTTTTAGTGCTTTCCTTGAAGTTCTAACATTGGGGCTTTTGGGTTACCAATGGTATTTTTCTCCTAGGGTTGTTTGTGGTAACTCCATTTTTGTTGTTTTCTTTCTTTTATTTTTTTTTCTCCCTCTATTTTTCACCAGTCAAAAGACTATTTTCAATTTATGATTCTACTTCACTTGAATTACTCATTTGAATATTTGGGATTCTACCTGCCATTTTATTTTTCAGCTGCTGCATATTTTGATGCTGTGGTACAGTTTTCATCACTCTGATTTGATTTCTGTTGCAGTGGATAATTTACTAAAACAAGAAAATCAGCTTCCTCACTATTCATGTGACTGAGTTGGGCAGGATGAAACCTTGTGGTGACTGCTATTCACTATAAAAAGGATGAATATTTATGCTTAGCCTTCTGGGGTTTTGTCCATTAATATAGCTCTTGATTTGTAAGAGCATTCTCCTCTTTGCACCTAGCATTATTTTTTTTAAGACCCCTTTGTTGTAAGGGTATTTATTGTTCTTCCTTTGTGATGCATTTTGAGCAATTATTAACACAAATAATTAACATGTAAAAAAGTAACACTCCTTTGTTAACATATTAGCCTACTTGTGTATCTACTAATTCTAACTCTTACTGCTTCTAAAAGCTCATCTAGTAAAGGTGTCAAATGTAGTTGTGTGCAGTTCCTATGAGCCCTTTTTATACTTAAAAAAAAAAAATCCTTGTTTTTAACCAAATATGTAAATGAACACCTAGCTTCAATGATTTTAAAACTCTGGAAAGTCTATCTTTTAGTTCTGGTGACTGTTTTACTATTTGTGTTTTAAAAAACCTGTTATTTTTGAATTGACTTCCCTAGTTTTCATTTCAATCCCATATGGGAGCCTTAGAAAGTTCTCTGTACTAAATCATAACAGGAAGAATTCATTGGTTTGTTTTCAACTTTGATGCTATAAAAACAGTATTGAAAGCTATAAGCCATTCAAATATGGGCAGATTATTCTGAGGGGAGGGGAAAAAAGGCATATCTTGCACCAAAATCTTGCTAAATTGTGGATATGGTGGATTAAGGCTATTACAGAGGAAGAAATAGTTTTAAAAATAGCTTTTAATTACTGAAACATTGTTTTTTTGACTCCTGCTGTGTTTAGTCATAAATCTCATTTAATTGAAATTTTGCTCAGAAATAATCAGTTTAAAAAGTTTTTTAAAAGTTACGTTTTTGGGTTTTTTTAAGTTGTTCCGGAAGATTTTAGCCTGAATGTTTACTATTTGCTGTATTAATGAGTATTTGAAGATAGTGATATCAGCCAGACATGTTGTATGAGTAGGTGACTGTTGTTTTTTCTTCGTTTTCTTTTTCTCCACACTTTTTCATTAAGCTTATGGGAAAGTATTCCTCGTAAGGAAAGTAAGCGGCCATGATGCTGGAAAGCTGTATGCCATGAAAGTACTGAAGAAGGCAACAATAGTTCAAAAAGCCAAAACAACTGAGCACACAAGGACAGAACGACAAGTGTTGGAGCATATTAGGCAATCGCCATTTTTGGTCACACTACATTATGCCTTCCAGACAGATACAAAGCTTCATCTCATTTTAGGTAAGTAGTTCTCAGGATGCATGTTTTCAGTGTGTGTGTGTGTGTGTGTGTGTAAATATTGCCAAATCTGACCTTTTATCTCGTGTTTTGCAACGTTTTTTTAATGTGGTCTTAAGTACTTTGTGTTTATTTGTATGAGAGACCATAGGAAGTAAAATACTGTTCACCTTCAACAACATTTGTATTTGTGGCTTTCCTGTTCGAGCTTCACTGTGCTACTTTGACTTGGGGGGAGGAGCAGGAGGTATTATTAGTGTCTGACATGCAGCAAAGAACGTATCTAACCTTAAGTACTAAAACCAGAGAAGTATATTCTTGATCTTACCTTGATAATGAAAAGCCATTGTTATATGCTGCATTAGTTTCTACAGACTTTCAGACAAATTGCTGCTATGAATGAAAAAAAAAAAAATCTGTGTGAATATGAACATTAAAGTGATTAAATTTATTTCCTCTGCATGTTGCCTTTGCATATATGACATGGAGGTACCGAACATGACTTTGTTACTGGGACTAAGTGGACAGGAAAGAAGAAAAAATGAAATATTTAAGCAGCAAGAAGGCCTTGTAGTTCAAACATATTGCACATTTCATTCTAAGGACATGTTGTGTATTGTCCGCAGTGTGATCAAGGTTTTAAAATGTCACCTTTTAATGTCAGCATTTTAAATTGTTGGAGAGGACAGGGCTACCTGTCACTGCTGACCAGTTAGTACACTGTCCTAGCAATGAAATGCTACAAGAGAAAAGATTAAATCGGGCAGGTCTTTTCGTTCTATTTTCACTTATGCACTTGTAACATGGGAGATGCCACTTAAAGATAATTGTATTCTCATTTATTTCTGGTCAAATTCCTTACCATGCTAGAATCTACAAGTTGTTGATAAGGTTTCCTGCTTTAAGACGTTGAAAGCATTTGTGTTGTGGATCAGTTTCTTGGTTTATGCATTGTAATATTTGATTTTAGTAAGTTTTACCAGTAACTTCTGTAAATCACCATTTATGAGAGATGCTTGATACTGAAATACTGTATGGCAGGTCTTATTAGAACATTCTTCATTCAACTTATGTGCTTGTCATTTTGCTTTTAATTTTGATATGAGAAACCACTTCCATTTCTCTGTGTTGGCAAGGTTGACAAAAAAATTACCAGAGACTTTCTTAGGATTTTCAACTCAGTTACAATTTCTCTATGTGCCTGTGTCTCTACTGTCCTCCAAAAGGATAGTGGTAGGAAATAATGTTTTGGAGAAAACCACTGATTTTAAAAACTTGTACTCCTTTTGCTTTATTCCACAATGCAACTGCCTTTGAAAACTCCTCTCTTTCTAGTGAAGCTCAGCTTTTCCTGGTGGAACACTTACATTAAAATAGTATTAAAATAAAGCTTCAGGAAGAATTTGCTGCCAAAACTTTTTTTGTTTTGAGACTACTCTTTGAGTATTGGAACATGGAATTATCTCAATTTTTGGGTGTAAAGAGGCAATCCAAGCCCTCACATTTCTGTGCTGGAAGTAGAGCTTGTTCATAAGGCTTGATACCACTCAAAAAATACTTTTGCCTTTCAGATCAGCCAATTTTGTATTTGGTATATAAGATGTATTTGTAAGGGAAATTACAATCAGTTTTAAAAGGCTGCTTACTTAGAGTAAAGAATAGGGAAAATCAGTGATCCACTTAATGCTTAGATGCATAATACATTTTGTAGTGAATTATTTTTAAAACTGAATGGTCCTTTCATTGAAGTATAAGTTTTGCAATTCATTTTAGTTCATAACTTCCGTTATTGAATGCTTATTGACAGGCTGATTTAGGTATTGGTAAAATTTGTTGATCTGCACCACTGGCTGTCTATGTGTAGACCTTAATTCTATGTACTGCAGTGAGATAATACAGGCATCTGAAGAGCTTAAACTGGAGTACTCACTAGATTGCTTTTGAGCATTGAAAATTGTCATAATGATTTTTAAATTCCTGTAAGACCTTGAAGAAATGTGTCACGTGCTGGAAAATGCTAAGGAGATACTGAAAATCTTAGAAATACTTGGAGAGCTCTGTGATTGCATGATGTTAACCTTTAATAATTGAGGTGTTTGGTTTTTATAGTTTTCGTATTCAAGCTATTGATTAATAGTTTAGATTTTATTTAAAAGATGGAGACAAGATGTGAACTTGTAAATATTGTAGTGCTGTTTAAAAAAAAATCCAAAAGAGAAAACAGATCACAAACAATATTAATCCAAAATCTCCTGTCACTTGAAATCAGTGTAGTTACCTAAAAATAAACAGATAGTAAAGGAAAATTTTAAATGACAATGATAATTGGAAGGTCAGAATAATCTCTTATATGAAGGGGAAAGTTAATAGCTTTACTCATATTTTTCTAAGAGTCAAAGAGAAGCAAGCCCTGTAGTTCTGAGGAACTGTTAGCAGATAGTGAACACAGTAGATAGAAGAACATTGTACATAGTGCAGACTGGGCACATGCCTTCTATAACACAATGTTAATGTGATGTTTAAAGCAAGAAATTAAAAGCTGAAGTATAATTAAGGGCTTTTTGTTTTCTTCTGGTTTTCATGTTGCTTTCCCATAAAATCTATGTGAATCCATTCTTAGAAGATCAGCTTGGGTGGGAAAGGTACTTTTTTCTTCTTCCTTTTAAACAGTAAATGGGGATGATTAGGTGTCTTTTGATCACTCTTTTTAATGGTGAAAAATTTTTGCTACCTAAGGAGGCCTAAGGCTGCTTTATAATTCAGCTGAACTTTACATCCTCCCTGACAAAAACAAACAAAAAAAAAACCAAAACAAAACACCCAAACCCAATAACCAACAACCCTATTTGCTGTAAGTTTTTTCTGCCTCATTATTGAAATCTTTGTAAATAACTTACTTAATTTAGTTTCAGCAGCTTCTGAATTTTCAGGGAAACTGTGCATTTGCTTTAATATCTAGATGAATTTTGTGCATGAGCAACATGTCATTTCAGTTTTCAAGAGAATTGGAGCTTGAGCACAATATTTGATACAATTCTTTGTGCCATCAGATTCCATAGCAGTGTAAATTTAGTGTAGATGAATTGCAGACATGCAGCTGTGTTTCTGCCAGTTTTTCAAAATAACAGAATTTGAGATTGATTACAGTTTTGAGATGAACTTTAATGATTGAAAGAACCAAGTATTGTATCCATGTGAATACCAGTTTTTGTACAAAGCTTGTCATACAAGTTTAACGTACTAATACTTATCTGAACTTTCAGGTGAAATTTAACTTGATATCAAGTAATTTATTTTATTCCCCTTCCCATTATCAGTAGTGCATTCGATCTAGTACTAAGAATTTGATGTGTGATTGCTCTTTTGAGCTGTGGTTAGCGTTATGGAATGGAATTAATCTTGTTCTGCCACTCCTGTGACAGTACCCAAGTTTTGGTTTGTCCCTGTGTGGCTGTTCAAGCTAGATTTCTGACTCAGACGTGAAAAAATTCAAACAGAAAAACTTAGAAGTGGAAACTTTGGGTGGAGAGGTGAACATTGTAGGGATAGGCCACATAATGGCAACAATGGATAAGTTAAAGCTCTTTATGCTCCAATGATATTATATTGTCTGGAAGCACAGCTTGTACCTTCTCCTTGCTGCTTCTGCTGCGTCCGCTGCTGTCTTCCCCCACCGCTGTTTTGGCTGCTGCTGCTTTTGGTGCTTTGCTGCTGCTTCACCCCTTCCCTATCTTCCTTAAGGTTATTGTATTTCTGTAGTAGTTTATTCAACTTATACTGTTACATTTAAAATATAAGAAATATAATTACATTTTTCCTGACTTTCCAAAAATCTGTGTTGTAGTGAGTTTACCGGGAGAGGGATCCACCCTAACCCAGGACAACCTGTCACATTCCTTAGAACAGTGCCTGGGAGTTCAGTTCTTACTGTATGTAAAGTTAGCAGTTCTGATTTAGAATATTTTTTTCAAAATTGTTACTGGTATCTCTGTTTTTTCCATTATTAGAATGTTGAAATTTGGGTTGTTTGTTTTGTGTTTTGTTGTAGGGTTTTTTGCTGTTGTTTGTTTGGGATTTTGTTTCTGTTACTCTTCAGTTTTAGAGGGAGGAAACAATTGTAAAATCTGGGTGTTGGCACATTTTTTTCATATGCTTACTGATCTAGATAAATAATCTTCCACTAATACTGCCTCCCTAGCAAGGAGGAAGTAAAAGTTCTCCCCTAGCAGGCAGAATGAAAAATGAAGAGAAATCAGAATGTATGTAATTTGTATATACTCTTTCTGCTTCAATATATTAACTTAAAATGACTTTGGACCTTTTTCCTACGTTTATGAGTTGCACTGATGAACCTACAGAATACCACGTCAAGAAAATGTTGAGTAAGATGTTGTATGAAGCACATTCCCTGCTTTGTGTGCATAGACATCAATTATGATACTGGGAACTGTGGGGTTGCAAATGAAAGGCTTCAGTGTATACTGCTAGCATAAAGAGCTCTACCTCTAAAATGTATTTGCACTGCAGTGGATCTCTATTATAGTAACTTTTTACCTTCCCTGACTGTGGGGAAGCCCTTGTCTCATAGCCTGCAAAGAATGAAAGTGTGGTTTCCATGAGGGAATGTATGTGGAAATAATTTCCTTCAGTAAGTTTTGCCATCAAAATTCCCCTTGCAAAGGGTAAAACTTATAATTGCCCTTAGTTGATTAGCTCACCTAATATCTGTGTTCTGAAATACCTTTGTCAGTTTGCCTTGTTGCTCTTAATTATTTCATGAGAGTGTTACAAGTATTCTGTTTGTAGTTACCATTTATTCACTTATTTCAAAGTATGAAAAGAAACATGTAAGACTGATTTGTTTGGGTTTTTTTTTAAGTTTATAATATTGGTCATTTTAGTCCATCAGTCCTCCAAGAAGGAAATTGACTATTGTACAACACAATGAAATATTATTGAATTAAGTAAAGTAATCTGGTCCCAGAACACGTAACAACTAGGAAGTACCTACTAATATTCCAATATGAAAAGCAAGTTGTCAGAAAGTGAAGTGATAAAGTAACTTATTCTACTTTTTAGATTATATAAATGGAGGAGAACTGTTTACTCACCTTTCACACAGAGAGAAATTCTCAGAAAATGAGGTGCAGATTTACATTGGAGAAATAGTTTTGGCACTTGAACATCTCCACAAGGTAAAGTAACTTATCCTAGTGCTGGTTTTGTGAAACTACACCTGTTTTGTTTTCATCATAATAAGTTATTAAGGACAACTGTCTTTGTTTTAAATATGAAGTTACTTTAGCAGTGAGACATTAGTTTTATAATTAGAAATGCTTCCCAGTGAAGTGTCTATTCGTGTGCACCAGATTGAAACTACACGTTTTTGTCTGCTACGCGAAAAGTGCTGTTATTGATAAATGATTGCTAGTTTTTAATAATCCTTATGAAATGTGTATGTTAGTAAAACTAATTTGTAGTCAACATGCAGCACAGTTGTCCTTGTTTCAATACAATTAAGCAGCAGAGTTCTGAGATTTCGGCACAACTGTAGATGTAAAAAGTGTTAATGCTTTTCAGAGGTAGAAGATTTGTAGATTTTTAAAAAGAATGAATATATAGTCTAGAAGGCAGTAGAGAAGCATTAGTTTTCATTCTTAATGAAAGCTGAATTGAGTTCTGCACTCAATCCCAAGTCTTCAGTAGTATTAGATTAGGATATAGTATGTCCTTTAAATTTAAAGATATTAATGAGCAGTGGAATTTGAGACAATTTTGAAGCTGCTTGAAGTTACTTCTTCAAAGGCATTTTAAATTTGTCCTTTCTGAGGTGCAACTTTTAGGTGTCAGTTTGCCTTAAAAATGGAAATTCTGCTGGTTTCTTTCTTAAATGCATTCAGCAATGTCTCCTTGATGTGGTTACACTGATGCGGAAATGATTTTTTCCTTCTCTTTGCAGTTGGGGATTATATATCGGGATATAAAACTTGAGAATATTCTTCTCGATTCTGATGGTCATGTGGTGCTGACAGACTTTGGTCTGAGTAAGGAGTTTCTTACTGATGAGGTGAGTATTTGCATCTTCAGTAAGTGTGGACAAAATCCAGCCAGATCACAAACTCGGATTCCATCTCATTGAATTAATAAAAAGACTTGAGAGGGTAGGAAGAACTGCCTTCTAGGCTCTTACTTCATAAAAGAAAATCTAGTAGTCTGTTTTTACTGGGTTTAGAGCTTTCAGTTCATAGGTCTGCGGCCTGCCAGTGTTGCCAGACATTGTCATCTCTTCTGGTTTTCCCTGAACGTGCTCATTTTATGTGAAAAAGGAGAGATTCACATTTCATTATTATTGTCAGATGCCTTTCTGAAAATGCTTGACTGTGCTAATACTTTGCAGTGACTAGGCAAATGGAATGCTATGACTCTTCTTTATGCTAATAATTGTAAGTGTATTATTATCTTGTCTCTTTCCCATATCTTTGTGTCGCTTTTGATAAGCTTAATTGCAAGCTTTTAGAATAAAAGCTTATTTCTTATTAAATACGTTCATAATATCTAACAGTGATCTCCGACTGTTGGCAGTAGTTGTTAATTATTTGTGAGGTACAGTTTTACCTCCAAATATGCTTTTTAGATTTCCAAGAGTCAAAATGGCACAGAATTTTTCTTTTGAGAGAATTTAAAAATGGCTATTTTTTTACTTTAGGTATCAGAGGTACTGAAATCTGGGCTGATGATCTAAAAGTCTTTGTTAGAACCAGCAGAGGGGTTTTCTAAAAATAGGTAACTCATAGTTTCCTCTAGAGTGTTTGCCTTTCAAATGGATTCTGGATTTGGGATTTGAGTGATACTGTTTTAGGAGACATGAAACGTTACATTCTGAAGCAGGGAAATAGTACAGATAATGTCACTATATTTCTTTTAAATGATGACGTGAAACTAAGAAGGTAAAACTGGTATGACAAGGGATTAGCAGAAAATTGCTGTACCAGTGCAAGAGAGGAAATACAGAGAGGTGCAGTTTTCAGCAGAAAAGAATGATAGTGAAATGTGTGGCTAGGACCTAGGCTTAGATTGGCGAGAGAAGCTGTGCTAGGCACAAAACAAAGTACATGGAATGGTATTACTGCATTGATAGGAGAGAAAAAAGGAATAGTCCCTTTGCCTTTGAGACAAAGCTGAATGAAACCATAATCTTCCCTGTAATAATGTCATAATAAATCAGGACCTTCTTTAAGTTTCAAACCAGATGGTTTTAGGAAATACACTTCTTCATAAATGTATTCACCTTCAGGACACCCCTTCCCTTGCACTGCTATAAATGGAGGACTTGAATAAGCAAGAGCTGTCAGCTTTTCTCAGACTCTGAATCAGATTTCTCTTTCTCCATTCGTTAAATGAAGCAGTCTTGTTGCTTGGTCATTTAATGTCGGTTCATCTGAATCTAATCCATCTTATTTTCAGTATATACCTCACAGATCTCTTCACTTAATCATATTTTTTTCCTCATATTCTCCTTCCCATTTGAAATTTGTTTTCCCTGTCAAAAGAAGCTCAACATTTCTAATGTCTGTTTTAAGGGAAAAAAAAGTAATTGCAATTGTATTCTTTGCTTTCAAAATCAAGGAAGTTGTTTGTACTTGACAACAGTTTTCATCTGTGCCATTATAATTTATCTACTGAACCTAAACATGGTTAGGATGACTCTATTTACACATAGAAATTGACATTTCATTTTGTAGTCTCTGTAGGCAATCCAGCAGTAAAATTCATTAAAATTCAGCACTTAAGATTCTTTTGTAGTGTGAATTTTAACTTGTAAGCACATGAGTTCAAAAGTATAAGAGGTGCATAGCTTTATATCTGTTTTCATGCTTATTGTGTAGAACATGAATAAAATTATACCTGACTTAGGCAGGTAGTGTAAGTGCGGCATTTGCAATTTAATCAGAGCAGTATGCCTTATTCTTTCTTTCTTGACAATTCTTCTCTAGCCTGCCCTGCTGCTTGCAATAACTTTGCCAGTGAAGAAGTATACTTATGCAAGTGGAATTTATCGTAGCAATCCCCTCTCTTTGGATTGTAATTTTTTAAATGATATATTAAGATTATTAAGAATGTGTAAAAAAACTACCAGCATTTATGAGCATGTACTCTATTTAGAATTCTTATCAGGGAGAATTCTTTATCATATATTTATAAATTTCAGATTATTTTATTAGGGATACATGCCACGACACCCTAGTTCATATGTTGATTTATCTCTGCTTTAATCTGATGGTTGTTAGATTTTCCAGGTACCTGAGCAAGTATAGAACTAACAGAAGTTGTTTATTATAAAAGGAGTGTACTATTTCTTTGCTATAATAATTATGGCTGATTAATTCACTATTCAGCAACACAGAAACGGGAAGCTGTTTTTCCTAAGCACTGTTTGAGTGAAAAGAAGCAAATGCATGTGACTTCTGTGAAAACAGAAACCTATTGATTCCTGCCTGAAGCATGAGTATGAAGAATGTGTTATCAAATACCGCCTTTGTTTTACAATCGTTATGTAAAAATGATTATAACACGCAAGAATTACAGTTCCAGGCTGAAAGCAGTGTGGGTTTAAGAGCTCTAAAGCGTTTTGCACTACTGCTTCAATAAAAAGTGAAATTTGCATTGTACAAGTGAAATGGCAGCTGCTATTGCCTTTGTTTTATCTTTAAAATGAACTCTCTATGCTTGTATTTGCATGCAGAAGCAGTAATGACCTGGCTGAAATAAAGTAGTTGAATGAAAGCGAATTTTTACATAGGATAGTTCAGTATCACAAGATGTTCTTGTATGACCTGACTTCTGATATTCAAGATATTAAGATTTTATTTAATGTCTCATGACCTGCAGTTTGAGTAGTTTAACTATAGAACGGGACTAGACAAAAGGCTCTTCATTTCAATCTCATAATCATGTTTTTAGTATTAAGTTTTACAGTATTTTTATTCTTATCCCTGTGATGAATTAAAGGCTATTTCTGATTTGTAACTCTCAACTGAATTGCAACTAAAATCAGCCTTATAAAGGGATATTTTTTAGCCTTGTGCTTTCATGCATCTCAGTTGAGTTCATGTCTAATTGGGCTGTAGGATATATGTGCATGTGACATTAATATAAATTATTATTAGGAGCATAGGGAATTGATAGGACTAACAAACTATTGGAACTTCTCAACTGCTGTTTTGTGCATTGTATATGTGCAGTCACTTTAATATTTGCTTTCTTTGGGATTTTTTGCTTCAGAGTCTCACTTCCATTTTACCTTTTTAAAATACCAAACACCCCTATGTTGTTGGATTTATTTTTTTTTTTTAATTTCTCGTATAGTATATTTAGAGAACATTGGATTGTTCTGGTGGAAAAAGTCTTTTGAGTCCAACCGTTATCTAACTGTATCAAGTCTGATGCTAAACCATGTCCCATAGCACCACTTCTGTGGGTATTTCAAAACACCTCTGGGGACTGGGAACTCAACCACCCTACTGGGGAGTCTATTCTAGTGTTTGATAGCCCTTTCAGCAAAGAATTTTCTTTTAATATCCAATTTAAACCTCTGGAGCAACTTGAGGCCATTTCCTCTCATCACTAGGGAGAAGAGACTGACACCCACCTTGCTGCAACCTCTTTTTAGGGAGTCTTAGATAGCAGTAAGCTCTCCCTTGAGCCTCTTTTCCTGTAACCTCAGTTCCCTCAGTCACTTCTCATGAGACTTGTTCCCCCGACCCTTCACTAGCTTTGTTACACTTCTCTGGACACACTCCAGCCCTTCAATATCTTTCTTGTAGTCAGGGCCTCAAAACTGAATGCAGTACTCAAGGTGTGTCCTCACCAGTGCTGAAGGTAGGGTGATAATCACTTCCCTAGTCCTGCGGATTACACTATTCCTGATACAGGTCAGGATGCTGTTAACCTTCTTGGCCACCTGGACACATTTCTGTTTTTTACAATACCTCCAGGTTTCTGTTACATCTGGTCCTCTCTGATACTGTAAATCTGATCTCTCCTAGGCATTTTTTTCTTTATATTTGCTTTTTCAAAAATATATTTTCAAAGGCTTATGGTGGCAGCTGGTGGAATTCTTCCCACAACTGGTACTCTTACACCTTACAATTCTGCCTTCATTTGAAGAAGGAAGATTTTTTTTTTTGAGGTTTTGATTTGTGTGTGAGTCTTTTCTTCTCCCTTATCAAAGGGTGATGTTTTAGAAAAGTCTTGCAAAAATCAGAATTTCGAGAAAAACTTAGTACAAAACATTCATCTGGAATGACAGTAGTTCCTACTTGCATTCCTCCCACACAGTAGTGTTCTGTTTCTGATTTTTTTTTTTTTTTCCTTGCAGAATTGAGACTGGAGTTTTTTTTTGAGTGATCTGCTTTACAAATTCATTAATAGGGCCTGTTTTAAAGGGAGGCATAGCTTGACTTGTTTTAAAGTTCCTTGCAGAAGTGCAATTGAAGACAACCATTGTAGAAATCTGAAAAGAGTTTCTTGAACCTCTAGTCAACATTAGATGAGGGCACAGCCTTGCACTAATTTGGGACCACAGTTGTAGAGATAGTGTCTCTTAGCTGGTGTGCAGTACCAGCTTTACCTGCTCTTTCTCACTCTTTTTAAGTGCCATTTCTGGTGGGAGCTGCTGTCAGGCAGGTAGCATTCTTGCTTGAAAAACTTAGTAGGCAGGTTCCATGTCTGTTTTGAAAGCACAGTAATTTGCATGTCTAGCTCTGGCATGAGGTATAGTAACTAACATGGCATTTTTACTTAACTGGCTGCTTATGTATGAACATCCAGCAGGATAATTAATTTCAGATGACCTTACATGTTTTTTTTTTTTTTTTATTCTTCCTGAAATTGCATCTCGAACTAGTGAACTTTTGATTTAACATATTACAACTATTGTTGGTCTGGGCTAAACCTGTTATGTTGTACTGCATTCTTCATTACGATGTTGTCAAATGCAGCAGAGCAGTCTTACCTTGTGTACCACTAAACGTTTTTTCTTTGTTCATACTCCTTGATCTTCTACAAAGATCTTATTTTGGTCCTGGATAGACATTACAGCTACAGAAGCAACAGTCTTACACCTGAGAGATCTTTTGTGTGAAGCTGTACTCTTTCTGATAGGGACAAAATATGTCTGCGTATCTTACCAAAAACACTTTAAAAAAACCTTGTTGTTTGTTTAAAGAAAAAAAAAAGCTCACAACCAGGCAGGCTGGTTTGCCTTTTATTGAAACAAGATTTTGGTTCTTCATTTTTAAATCTACATCATGTCTTTGAACCATGTGAGAGCTTCTCTGTCAATTTTCGTATGCCTTCCTAAATGAGACTATAGCTGTTGTTGTTCTAGACGGTTAGAATGATGCTGAAGGATATTGCAGCATTTTATATTTGAGGTAAATATCAATAAAATAATTTTCAGACAGAATGATCTTTAAGATTCACTGAAGGTACAGGGTCTGTTTTGGCATGGAATTTAGGCTTTACTTTATTTGTAATTTTTGTGAAATGCAAAATCTGTTTAGCAGGCCAGCTTTGTAGTAGCACCTCTATGTGACCTCTACAACATCGCATGTAAATGTCAGTCTGTGACAGTATTCTTTCAACTTACCTTATGGTCTTAGTTTTCTCATTAAACTTAGGAAGGGCACTCGCTGAATTGGTAGCTAATAGGCAATTTGCTGGTAGCTGATGTATGAGATAGTGTGTGATACTGCTAAACTCTTCAGCAATTTAGTTTCTTCAGTTTTACAGTCTGTTTCTAGAGGAACTTTAGTCTTTGATTAATTTCTCAGGGGGCAGCAGGACAGGAGGACTGGTCCCCACATTATTGCAGCTGGGAGCCAAGAGTGGCAAGCAGGACAGGCATGGATTAGTGTGCTCACTGACCAGTGACTCACAGCGCCACAGGGTCCAAACAAGTTCAGAGCAAGTCTAGTGACAATAAGACAAGCTCAGACAACAGTCCAGTGGTTATCAGATAAGCTTGTCTTGAGGAGGGAGGCTTGAGGTCAAGCCAGGATTTGAAGTTGCTTGAGGATCAGTGAGGTACACAGCCAAGTACAGGCATCCCTGCAGCACATTCTGATAGAATCAGCTCCTAGCTGAAGGTAGAGGTGGCCCTGACAAGCTTCTGTGAGAGTACTCAGCTATGCTGTGTTGCATTATATTTTGCAGTTGAATGGACAAGAAAACTATTTCATTTGATAACCTGTGAAACTCTAGGTGGACCTCTGACACTAGCTGAGTCTTAGTCCTGGATGCATAATGTATTATTTCTAGCCTTACTGTCTGATTTTGCATATTTCTCAACTAATTACTTTTTCTTCAGTGACACTGTAAAAATAGTAGAATGATACTTCTGTAAATTCCCAAATATACATTGAATAAAATCATTGCAAGGAATGATTTCAAATGTTGTTCCTTGTTAAGTAAAAAAAAAAAAATTGTGAAACTATAAAATAGAAGCTTAATTTTGGATTTTGTTGTTCCCTCTTTTCACCCTAGCACATACTAAGCTTGCCATCAGCCAAAACCCTCAAATCCTTTTCTGTAGGGAGGTACTCCTGCCCTTGTGTCCCAATCTTTGTGTTGACCTCTAATTGCAGGGAAGATCAACCCCCTTTGGTTTCCTTCATTGGAGGTTGGTTGGTGTACCCAGAAAACATTAATGACTTCAGGGATGAGGATTCTCCTTCTGTTTCTTCTTGTAGTTCGTAGTATCCAGCAAGCAATCATTGGAAATCATGACTTTTATGATACCATGCCTGGCTGAGTAGATGAGGGGAGAGCAGTGGATGCTGTCTGTGGTGACTTCAGCAAGGCTTATAACGCTGGCTAGAATTCAGAGGGTTATGATCAGTGGCACAGTCTATTTGGAGGTTCACAACTAGTGCTGTACCTCAAGGATCAGTATAGGGTTAAATCTTGTTTAACATCTTCAATAACCTGGAAAATGGAATAGAGTATACTCTCAGCTTGTTTGCTGATGGTACAAAACTGGGAATAGCAGCTGCTGCACTAAAAGATTGTGCTGCCATTCAGCAAGACGTGGACAGGCTGGAGAGTTGGGTAGGGAGAAGTTAATGAAGTTCAAGGGCAGGTGTCCTGCACCTGACAGGAAAATAACCCCATATACCACCACAAGTTAATAGTTAACCTGTTGGAAAGCAGTTCATTGGGGATGGACCTGGAACTTCCTGGTCGATGACAGGCTGACCATGAGCCAGCAATATGCCTTGTGGCTGAGAGGGCCAAACGTATTCTAGGGTGCATTAAGAAGTATGTGGCCATCTGGTGGAGGGAGGTTCTCCTCTCTACCCTGCCCTTATGAGGCCACATCTGTGTACTATGTCCAGTTTGGGGCTGCCCAGTTCAAGAGAGACAAGGAACTGCTGGAGAGACTCTAGGAGAACTCTACAAAGGCGATTAGGTGACTGAAGGATATCTGTTCTCAGGATGAGAGACCTGGGACTGTTTGGTTTGGCAAGGCAGGACTGAGAGGGGATCATATCAATACTTATAAATGTCTAAAGGGCAGATGTTCAGAGGATGGGGCTAGCCTTTTTTCGGTAGTGCCTAGTGGCTGGCAGGGGATGATGGACACAAACTAGAACACATCAAGTTCCATCTGAGCATGAGGAAAAGCTTTGTTATCTTAATGATTGCAGAGCACTGCAACAGTTTGCCAAGAGAGGTTGTAGAGTCTTCTGTGGAAGCTTTCAGACCCACCTGAACACACTTTTCCTGTGCAATCTGCTCTAGGCAAACTTGCTATGGCAGGGAGATTGGACTAGATGATTCCCAGAGGCTCTTCCAATCCCTCCCATTCTGTGATGACAAGTGAACTTCCTGAGAGCCAAAAGCACAGCATCCCTGGGGATCTTGCTTTAGAACATAAATTAGCAGTGTACCATCTTATGCAAGAGTTGCGATACTGTGATGTCAAGTAAATTTTAACATCTGTTTCTGTTCCACGTGATCCCTTCCCCAATTGCAAACGTTGTCCCTGTGCAAAGATGACATTTTTTGTATGATTGTTTTGTTGGTATCTTTATTTCATTTTCACATGCTGGGCACAGGCATCCTCCATCAGAGAAGAAAGCTTTGTTTGTAAATACTTCTGAATAACAGTCAAAATTACCACTTTTCATGTGCTATAATGTTTATTCACTAGAATACAGAAGAAAGTCTTTGTGTTGATCATAATCTTTTGGAATTGGTAAAGTTAGTTTGAAAATTTTGGAGACTTTTTGGAGACTGAACTTTTTGTCATATATGTGATATGCAGACTGCTTTCACCCTACTGATGGGAGAATTATAGATTTTACTGTTAGCCCTGAGTATTTTATGGAAGTTGGAAATATACAAGTAGCTCCGTTGGTTTGCATGGTATGTATTTGCATGAAGTGTGCTTAGAGAGAAGAACGAAGATATGTGGCATTTTACTTAAACTATGATTTTCATCAGTTTGATTTTTATCTATATACCTAGATGTTGGTATGAAGAATTTTGCTAGCCATACAACAAGGAAGAATTGTTCTTGACTTTAAGTAGAAAGGTTGTATCTGTATTAAAAACTTCATTTAAAATTGCTATGTAATTTCAGAGTTCCTCCAACGGCAGTTAAGCATTCTCCTTGTCTTACTAAGTTGTCATGTTTTGAAACCTTCATAATGATGAGGTCAGATTAAGTGAATGAAGCAGTTTATTTTGCCAAAGTGCAAGTATGGATGAGCGTAAGAGTCTCATAAGAATGTTGTTGAAATCTGTGGAAGAACCCATCAAAAACACATAGAGTAACTCTATTAATTTCTTCACAATAAAAACATGACAAGAGCCTCCTAAGGGTGCAGCCCTGCTTGACCTGCTGTTCACAAATAGAGATGGGCTGATGGGAGATGGGGTGGTCAAAGTGCAGCCTGACCAGTGCGGAGTATAGGGGAAGAATAACCTCCCTTGTTCTACTGGCCACACTGTTCCTGATATAGGCCAGGATACCACTGTCTATCCTGGCCCCACTGCTGGCTCATGTTCAGCCTGCTATCTACCAGTACCCCCAGGTCCCTTTCTGCCTGGTTGCTCTTCAGCCACTCTATCCTCAGCCTGTAGAGCTGCTTGGGGTTGTTGTGGACGATGTGTAAAACCCTTCCCTTGGCCTTGTTAAGTCTCATCCTGCTGGCCTCTGCCCACCCATCCAGCCTGTCTAGGTCCCTCTGCAGGGATCTCCTACCCTCCAACAGATTGACACCTGCTCCTAACTTAGTGTCATCTGCAATCTTACTGATGATGGACTCGGTCCCCTGATCTGGACGATCCATAAAGCTGTTGAATATGACTGGGCCCAGCACTGATCTCTGGGAGACACCACTATTGACTGGCTGCCAGCTGGACATGGCAACCACTCACCACTCTGGGCCCGACCCTCCAGCCAGTTCTTGACCTGTATCAGAGTGAACCTGTTTAAGCCATGAGCTGCCAGCTTTGCCAGGAGCTGCTTGTGGCCAACAATGTCAAAGGCTTTGCTGAAGTCCAGGTAGACTACATCCACAGCCTTCCCTGCATTCACCAGGTGGATTGCCTCATTATAAAAGGAGATCAGCTTGGTCAGAACAGGACCTGCCCTTCCTAAACCCATGCTGGCTGGGCCTGATCTCTTGGCCATCCTGTAGTTGCTTTGTGATGGCACTCAGGATGATCTGTTCTATGACCTTGCCTGACACTAAGGTCAGGCTGACAGGTCTGTAGTTTTCCGATTCCTTCTTCCAGCCCTTCTTGTGGATGGGCATCACATTGGCCATCTTCCAGTCTTTGGGGACCTCTCCAGTGAGCCAGGACTGTTGATAAATGATGGAAAGTGGCTTGGCCAGCTCATCTGCCAGTTCTCTCCACACCCTAGGTTGGATCCCATCTGGTCCCACCCATGGATTTGTGAGGATACAAGTGGCTCAGCAGGTCCCTTACTTCTTCCTCCTGGATTACAGGGGAACTATACTGTTCTGGTGCTCTGTGACCCTTACAGTGAAGAAGTTCCCCCTTGTGTTGAGGTGGAACCTCTTGTGCTGCAACTTACACCCATTGCTCCTTATTCTAAAGAACTGATTCTGTAAGAATCAGTAAGAAATTGTCTGGATTGGAGAATTTTTCATTGCACTTGTGAAGAGCTGGTCCTGAGAACAGCCCTGGATGCTTTCAGTGAGCTGCTAACTACTTGGTTCCTTTCTCTTCTGTTGAGCCTTCTTGCTCTGTGTTACTAGATCCCACATAGTTGCAGAGATTGTGTTGCCAGCAAAATGCATGCCATCAAGAGACTGCTACCATGGCTCTTCATCTCTAGCTATTTGATTATGCTCCTAGAGTATTTTATATGAATACAGAAGACAAGAAATTTAAGTCCCAATGAATTTAACAGCTGAGAAAGGCCTTTTTCTTAATATTGTGTAATTTTAATTTCTTGAAATTCTTACACTAGAAATTATGTACTGTAGTATTTAACCAAGTCTTTGACCATATACTGCCATTGATTTTATTGGCAAGAAATTCCTACTAGGGAATACATACATTATTAAAGAACATTTAGAGAAGAGTGGCTTTGGGGTTCATCTTTTTTCTGGGTTTTCGTTGTTTGAAGTTGCAGAATTCATTTAAGGAATTCAGTTTCATGGTTTGAATGAATAAGATAGTGTGCCTTCAAAGTGTGTTATGTCTGATACTCAACTCAGTTAAGAACAAAGCACATAAAGTATCAGGAGAACAGAAACATCTGTTCCATTTCATGTGGTTGGAGAAATGGGTCCTGATTGTGAATGTTGAAAAGAATTACTGCAGTCCTTTCACTAAAATATGTTTACACAAAGACTGTTGTGAATGAAACAGGAGGATAGGACCCACGTATCTCTTGGAGCAGTGGCACATGTTTCAATGTGATTTATCAAGTTGAAGAATTACTTTGAAGGACAGGTATTTAAATGTTAAATAATAGGTCTTCAAATGGCAGAATGACTCTTGAGGCATTTGAGTGCTTTTTATATCTGCATTCATACTTTGGAGATAAAATCACCAATGCCTAAACTCTGAAGCAGTTTCCCAAAGCAGTATTCATATGGCAGAGATGCTCTCCTTAGGCTTACTGCATATGCATAGAATTGTGTTCTTGGAATATGCTTCAGTATGCAGAGCCAGATACTTTGAATGGAGCATCTGGTTATTTTCAGATGGGGTGTTTTGTTTTACTTATGTTAGTATTCTGTTTGCTAGCTTTATCTAAACTCACCCTTTCCAGCATTCACACCTCTGTAATATTTTTTTCGTGCTGTTGTTTGGGTGTTTTGCTTTGATGCTTGTTTATTTTGTTCCTGAGGCCTCTGAAACAAGATCATTTCACTCTTTTTTAAAATCTATTGTATTGTTGGTTTTGCTATTTTTCCAGTGGTCAAATAGCAGACTCCAGTTTGCTCAGTCTGTGTCTTGCCCAAACAGCCAGCTTAGTAACAGATTGTTTTGTTCTTAATGATGGTATAGGTTGTATGTTTCTGTTCATGTAACTTCTAGTTACCTGAAGAAGTCTAAACAGAAATTTTATTTTCTCTAGTACTTATCAGGAGGTACTCAATGTATGAGTCTTTGACTGCTTGAGTCTTCAACCTTTCAATGTGGGTCATCTTTTGTTCTGGGCCCACTTTGTTCTGAGTACTTTCAAGCTGATTTGGATGTCCTGTCTGCTATACTGTGAGTAAACATTGCAAATACAAGATGCACTTCACAGTTATGCAGACCTGAAGTTTCCAGAGGGTATGGTTAGCTTGAGATTTTTTGAGTCCCTGAACTAAAGATCTTCTTGTTGAAGGAATTGATAATACTATGTAAGAGTCTCTTGGAATCTTGTGCTCTGCTCTAATAATTTTTTTATCTTCGAAAGTATTATTTTGGTCCTGACATGCTGTTGTCTGCTTTCCTAGCTAAAGATGTCTTCAGTGAAGTATTGAAGCATTGTTTCTCAGATGCAGATCTTTGGGTGCACGTGATAACACAGTGCAAGACTTCACCCTCTAGGTCCTGGGAAACACACATGCTGCATCTATTGCCCCTCTTTCTCTGTCCAGTTCTTTTGCCCTTTTGTATCTGTTATGATACTGAATCAGACATTTTCAGGGCATCTTTTTTTTTTTTTTTAGCTTAGTAACATCCTAAAGAGTAGTCCTTTGTCCAAATAGTTGGATACTGTAAGACAGTTTGGCCCTGTAGATATGAATCTTCCAGGAGCATGTTGTCCACGTGTGATTCCTTGGCTCCCCGAAGTCTCATCTAATTCTTGTGGTTTCACTTTGATTTCTTGGTCTGTAACTCAGACAAAGGAACCACAAACTTTAAGGCATGCATGCTAAGAGAAATGAGTATTCTGCATTATACAAATTATGTGTAAGTATTTACAAGATACGTGTGTTTAGTGAAAGTACACTTGTAGGTAATCTAAATTCAGCTGTTGTTTAATAACTTCCTTTCTTGTCGTGTATCTCACATGAATGTGTTGATCTTGGAATTTGGATTCATGTTACAGAGTTCAATGAAATAGAAATTTTGAGGGGGCAAAACACAAAATAGGGTTTGGTCGTGGCTTCTGAAATTTCATTTGTGAAGTAAACGTGATTGCACAACTGAACAGTGAAATACAATTTACAGTAATTTTCTGTCACACAACCACAGGATATTTGAAGTTGGAAGGGAGTTCTGGAGGTCCGAATCTTTGCTCAGTCAGGGTTACCTGGAGCCGTTGTCCACTACCATGTTCAAAAGACTAGTGAATGTGAACCACCTTTCTAGGCAAGCTGTGCCATTGCTCAGTTACCGTCACATTAAAACCCAGTTTCCTTATTTTCAGAGTGTTTCAGTACGTTAATCTTCTTAGTGTCCCTTTGTTCTGAAAATTATATTAAACCAACATGTAATGCATAATAGTAAAGACTATTAGGGAGTCCTTGCAAGAGGGGTATTTAACAACAGACATATAAGTGCTTCTAGTGATATTGAAGTGCTCTTTAACAGCTAGATGTAGTTAGTTGATGGGACTTTCAGTTTACTACAACATAAAAGGAGGTATCTAACAAAAATACCCCGAACTTTTACAGCATCTTGTTTACAGCATCTTATCCCCTTGATTATTATGGGGGACTTCAGCAAGTATCAGGGTGGCTAGAAAGACAGCACAGAAAGGCAGAAATAGTCCAGGAGGTTCCTGCAGTGCATTGATGATAACTTTTTGGCACATTGATGATAACTTTTTGTTAATGAACAAAAAAGATGTGGTCAGGGATGTGGAGGTTGGATGCAACCTTGGCTGCGGTGGCTATGAGATGGTGGAGTTCAGGGAGGTGCCTGAGAACTGGAGGAAGGCCAGTGTCACTCCATTCTTCAAAAAGGGCAAGAAGGAAACTATGGGCCAGTCACTCTCCCCTCTATCCCTGGAAAGATGATGGAACAGCTCATTCTGGAGGTTATCTTTAAGCACATAAAAGAAAAAATATTTTCAGGGATAGTCAGCATGGATTCATGAAGGGGAAATAATGCTTGACTAATATGTTAGCCTTCTATGATAGTGTGACTAGCTGGGTAGGTGAGGAGAGAAGAATGTATGTTGTCTAGCTCAATTTAAGCAGGGCATTTGTCACTGTCTCCCATAACATCCTCATGAGGTAGGCCTAGGAAGTATGATTTAGATCAATGGACAGTGAGATAGATTGAGAATTGGCTGAAAGGCAGAGCACAGAGGGTTGTGACCAACAGTTCAGGGTCTGGTTGGAGGCCTGTAGCTAGTGGTGTTCCCCAGAAATCAATACTGGGGCCAACCTTGTTCAGCACATTCATCAACACCGTGGATGAAGGAACAGTGTGCTCTCAGCAAGTTTGCTGATGATATAAAACTAGGAGTGACTGATGCACCAGCAGGTTATGCTACCATTCAGCAAGACCTGGACAGTCTGGAATGCAATAGAGTTCCCCAAGGGCAAGTGCACCTGGGGAGGAATACATTAGTACAGGTTAGGGATTGACCCAGTGAAAAGCAGCACTGCTGCAGAGAAGGACCTGAAACTCCTGGTGAACAAGAGGCTGGCCATGAGCCATCAAAGTGCCCTCATAGCTAAGAAGGCCAATGGTATTCTGGGGTGCGTTAGAAGAGTGTGGTCAGCAGGTCAGGGGAGGTTCTCCTTCCCCTCTGTGCTGGTGAGGCTGCACCTGGAGTACTTTGTCCAGCTCTCCTGAATTCAAGAGGGATGGATAGGGAACTACTGGAGAGTGTCCAGTGGAAGGCCACAAGGATCATTAGGGGACTGAAGCATCTCTTATATGAGAATAGGCTGAGATACCTGGGAATCTTTAGCCTGGGAAAGACAAGACTGAGAGAGGATCTTAGAAATGCCTATATATCTAAAGGGTGGAGGTCATGAGGATGGGGCTGGGCTCCTCTTTGTGGTGGCCAGTGATAAGTCACTTCTCACAAGTCACAACTGATAGGACAAGAAGAAATGGCATCAAGTTACTTCACGGTAAATTTAGGTTAGATACTAGGGAAAACTTAAGTACAAAAAGGGTTATCAGACTGCAGCAGGCTACCCAGGGAAGTGATTTAATTGCCAGTCCTGGATATATTTAAAAGCTGACTAGATATGGTGCTCAAGGATATAGTGTAGTAACGGCTCTGGTAGAGTTAGGTAGTGGTTCCAACATAGCTTCTGGAATATGACCCTACTATATGTAATGGCAAATCAGAGTTCTTTATGAAGAAAATTCTCAAGAGTCCATTGCTTTTGTTTCCTACCTAGTGCTGAGTTGCATTTATCGTGTAATTTCTTGCTAAAGATTCCACTTTGAATGAAGCTTTCTTTGTATTTACAGCTTAGCACAATATACAAGCAGATATTTACAGTATATACAGAAATATACAAGTTAAAAGGTAATACAGAAACACAACTCCCCTCCCAGAAACCTAAGTCCCCAGGAGGGGCTCTCAACCACCCTTCCCCCTACCCCTCAACCTTACCTAAGATCTTGCTTTCTGTTTAAGGTAGTATGGCGGGTTGGCCAGGGGGGTTAGGAAGCAGGTGGATTAACCACAATGATGGCAGGTTAGGTTAGAGAGAGATGCAGCCCAAAGCCCACAAAGAGAACGACTGTGTTACCTATATTTATATTCTTGTTCTTGTACATCTCAGCAGGCCTGTGAGTGAGGTAGACATCACCATTGTTTCCCTTTCACAGCCTGTAATCTAATTCTTCTCACCAAAACATTGTACCTAGCTTCGAACTAGCACACCACTGTTCAGACTTGAATTTCAGTAGCAGACCACTTCTAAGTGGAAAAGGAAGAAGGAGCTATAGGATACCAGTACTTACCTTTATGGATTAGAAATTGTTTATTTTTTTCTAAACCTCATTACAAATGTATCTCCAAATGTTTTCAATTTATACATGCCTGTTTATGACTGACAATGTGATTTTTTTTTTCATACTGAAATTTAACAACAAGACATGATATTAAATTATACAGTAACAGGTTTTAAGCCTCAAAAATTATTTCACAGGTTTAAAACACTGAAATTTGCAAGGGATGAAACGATACCTCAGATGTTAATTTAAGAAATAAATAAAGCTAATGTTCAAATATTGTTTCAGAAATTCCCTGTGTCATAGTAGAAGCTAAAATAATTGTAAAAGGTAAAATCTAAAATCAGAACCACACATAATATATTGCAGGGATTATAATTGTTCCTCAAAAAAAAAAAAATCTACTATTAAGAATTGTTCTGAATTTTTTACTGGGCCTTCTCACTAGCAAAAGGTACCTGAGATCATAACCACTGAATATGTTCATCTACAGCTTCCCAGTCTGTTTCTTGTCACTGCAGTATCTTTTAGGCTAACATTATTACAAAACATGGAGATAATAAGACATATTTTTGTGGATGATTGCTGAATTTGAGGCTAAATGATAATAGGTTTCATCCATTACTGTTGATATATTAGCATTATAAATGGTTTTCCTCAATCTCATCTTGGCTGTGTTTTCTTTATTCTTTGGAGAGGTAGCAAGTGAAGGAAAGTTCAATTTTTAAAATTTTCACTCCCTTTTATTTTCCATCTTTCCCTTCTTCCCTTCTTCTTCTCCTCCCAGCTGAAGGAAAAATGAGCAGAGGGATACATGAATAGCTTTATTTTGGCTGAAGCCATGTTGGAGGTCTGGGAATTTCTGAGTATTTTTTTTTGGGTTTACTTTTTTCACCCTATTTTTCTTTTAGCTAACAGGTACTGGAAAAGATAATCAGAAACAATAGGTGTCAGAAGAAAATGGAATAATGAACAGTTTATTACTTCATGGTTTTGCCTTAGAAGTTAATATTTTAAGTTAATATTTGAACAAAACTATTTTGAACTCAGAATTTTACACCCCAAAACCAGTCACAGTATATGTATTTTAATAAATACAGTTTAATAATATGCTGTTGGACTGTTTATGCCTCAGGGTAGCACTGAGCACTATTTCTACTTTTATAGGATTCCTCTCATTAGTGTAGTACCTTCTCTTATATAGCACCTGTTTTAAACCCCAAATTTGAATCTACGTATGTAAAACCTGACTTTTGAAATATTTGCTTTTTTGAACACTCTTCTTTAAAGGACCTGTCAGGATCTCTCCCCAAAATGCTAGAAGCTTGAAGGATAAGGGAGGAACAGTGTTGCATGGCCCAAACACATGTGCTTTCGTCATTAGCAAGGTACAGCATGACCTCATGTTGACCTCAAAGGTAAATGCTAACAGGGAACAATTATACATGCCTGTGAAAGCAACTTAGCTTTGAACATGATCAAGACAATAACTTCAGTGTGTAGAATAAAATTAGTTTTACAACTCTGTCTGTCTGCCTTTCTCTTTCTCTCTCTTGTCTCTCTCCAAGTCAGTTCTTGAGAGAATGTTGTGGTTTTTTTATATGTTTGTGTTGCAAAACAAAATTATTTTCTAGAGGTCATAATAAATTCCTAAATACGTGGAACCTATAGGAACTTGTATCTAGTTTAGTCAAATTGTACCTCTTACAATGAGATACTCAATTAAATGGGAAGGTTTCATTTGTTGTCTTTAGAGTATTGATATTGCAGCCTTCAGAATGTGTGTCTGTATTACTGTGGGGAATCTCGTGTAGTTGTGAAATATATAGATCATGTAGACTTATGAGAAAGGTTTTAAATAACAATATGTTAATTTTCATGTTTACCTTGGGCTGCCACACAAACCTATGGCGTCTTACTTTTTTGGTAGAGGACTGTAACATATTCTGTAGCACTATGTGATACATCTCTATATATGATGGAATATGATTTAGCTAACAGTTTTGAGCTATATGGAGAAGAATTGATACCAGCATCTTGGATCTGTTAGCCATATCTATTCCATGTGATTTGTACAATATAATTGACATGAATTTTGGTGTATTTTTTTGCTAGAACGAGAGAGCATATTCCTTCTGTGGAACGATAGAATACATGGCTCCAGATATTGTAAAAGGAGGAGATACAGGACATGATAAGGTATGTTCTGTCTAAGTTTATTACTAAAATGAGACTCTTTTGGCAACGTTATTGTGCAACTCGAGGGCTTTTTGTAAAATGTGTTAGTGTCTTATATAAGAAAGCCTTATTTCAGATTCTTTTCTAATAGACCATTGCCTATGTTTAAGAACATCAGCATGGTATATTACCAGGTTTTAATCTTAAGTAAAAGATGTATTTATAAAGCTATTTAGGCTTATCTGTTAAAACATCCGTTTTAAACATGCAGTGGGACAAAAAAACTTAACTGACACTTACTTTTAAGTGCTTAAAAAATACTTATTTCAGTGTGGAAAAAATAACAGTTTTGTGACTAATTCTAATATATTTTTAATTGTGCATCAGGGAAATATGTTATCTTTCTTGAAGGATGGAGTGGGTTATTTATTAATGTTACAAATATTCTCAGATTATAAAAATTATTTCTCTTTAGCTTGAGGATCATATTTTGTTATGCATTGAAGTGTCAGTAATTGATGGAAAAGATCAAGACAACTGTAATTCACAAATGATACTTGAATCCAAAAAAAGCCTGCTCCCCCCAAAAATTACACACTATTCCTAGATAACTTTTTCTGACTGCTCGTTTTACTGAGTAACTTTGGAGAATACTTAATCTCTAGGGTTTTTTTTATTTCTGTAGCTAGAGTTGACTTGCTTTTCTCTTGAGGAGCACAGAATGTATTTACTCACAGTTCCTCTTATAACAGCCTTTTTAAGCACTGAAAAATGTTATGTCACCTTCTATCTCCATTTTTTAGACTAAAACTGGACTCATCTTACTTTTGCCTGAGACGGTTCTTTCTTCACATTCCCTATACATTCTACTTCTCTTCTGGTCTGACTATTGCCTGTATACTTATTTAAGAAGGGAGCACTGTAGTCAGCAGAGTGTTTCAGCAAAGGGCAGTTTGAAGAACAGAATGATCACCTCCCTGATTATGTTGAACAAAATAGAACGTGCATTGTTGTCTTTTTACTTAGTCATTGTGTCACACCTACTTCGTATTCTACTACAACTTCTGCATCTTCTTATACCATACTGCTTACTTAGTCATTATTATAACCATAATTTTACAAACATGAATTGGAGCTCTTCCCTCCCTTTTTTCATAGTTTAGTCTTGCCATTTTCATCACATCTCTCCAATGTGTCAGTCACTTTGAATTACATTTCTGCCTTCTTACGTGATTACAAATTCAACATTAAAGCTGATTCGTAGGGGGATTTTTATTATTGTTGATTACTTCTATGTGAAGCTTTCATTAGATGTAGTGAAGAGCTATACAGTAGCTATGCACTTTGATACTAAATGTTAGCTTATAAATAAGGGTGATTTTACAGTTACCTCTGTGATGGTAATTGTTTACACCACACTCTCTTTGCCTTGCCATTGGCAAAGTCATGCAATGCAGTGTTAGAAGTTTTTTTGTGTATTTCATACTGCATGTCTATCAACTCAAAATAAGGAAATTGTTTTAGTATGCTATGTTCTCATTAATGACTGTATCTGATTTCTTATCTCTTCGAGATAGCTGTATTGTCTGTCTGTAAGACTTGCTCTAGAATTTCAGGATTTATATTTTTTTTTAATTTCTGATTCTGCAGATCCCCTTTTCTCTTGGAAAAACACATTCCAAGAAAAACTCCATCTTTAGGACTTTCTATGATCTTTATGCATTTGCAAAGATAACTACTGACAGTACAGAGACTTCCTTCAAGTTCATCTAGACACTTTTGGCTGAATGTATGAAAAATTCTGAAGCAAAAAATTAACACATGAGGCCAAATTGTCAGAATTTCATTGTCTTCCAGCATTGTATTAATGTTGTCAACATAAATAAAGAAGAACTTCTGTTTCATTGATTTGCAAATTCCATGGGGGTAGAATGGAGCAATTCAAACACCAATAGTTAAATTAAAAAAAAAAAAATTGCTTGAAATGACTGTATTGCTTTTCTTTTGAAGGAGAGAAATATTTTGTAACTTTAGAGGTATCAGAGAGATGATATGGGATGCCAAAGATCACATGTATTACCAGGGAATATAAGATAAAATTTCATAGTATTTTCAGGTGCCGTAATTGGCTGTGACCAGTGCTTTTGCACTGTGCCTTTACAAAGTTCCTTAGCTTCATTCTCCAGTTCCTTAAAGGCTCAGGTTCCATTACTACTTAGGAAAGTTTTGATTCCTCTTGATATTTTGAGTATGTTTTAGATTTCTTAAAACATCATGATGATAAAAATTAATTGGAGGTGGAGGTAAGAACTCTAGTAGTCCGTTGAAGAATTCAGTCTAAGAAATTAGCTGAAGAAGTCAAGTAGAGAGATTTCAAAATAAAATTAATTTAACATAGAAAATATCTCCAGTTGGTACCTTGATTATTTATGCTTTACTTTATCCAGGTTTGCCTTTCTACTGATAGGTGATCTCTTTTACTAGATGCTTTCTGGGTACATTGTTTTATTTCTTCCTTTGTAACCATTTTACTTCAACCTATCAGACATAAATTATTGTTGTTCTAATAGGCTGTTGATTGGTGGAGTGTTGGTGTTCTTATGTATGAATTACTAACTGGAGCATCACCATTTACAGTTGATGGAGAGAAGAATTCCCAAGCAGAAATTTCTAGGTAAGATTCAAAACAGTAAAGTATACATATTTGCTCACAAAATGACACTTATGCTGTAGTATGTGTTTGATGACAGTTGTAATCTAAAACTTTGGAAGAAAGTGGTGCCAGTGTAGCATTTTAGATGCTCCAATTCTCTTTAACAAAATGACATCTTGAAGCAGATAGGTTTTATTAACCTCAGCATGTTATTAAAGTCATAGAACTGATCTTTACAGAAGGCATGTTTTGTTTAAACTGCATTGGAACCACAGATTTGTAGATGTTTAACCTTGTTGCACATTTACGTTTGAAAAGGAAGTCAAATAAAATATGAAATTATATGCAAATAGAATGATCACATTAAAATATTTATATGTAATGAAACATTTAGCTAGGAAGATTTTGGTATACTTTTGCTAGGTCACTACAAATAAAAAGTGTTAGAATTTACTCCCACCTTTTTGTCACAAGTAATACCAATTTTATTAGTGTATAGTGTGAAACAAAGAATATGATCCTTTCTAGCAATACTTGCATATTTGAGAAGAAATGAATATGATACTTATGGAAATTAAAAAATCATACAACATTCTTATGTTTTACATGTAAGCTTTTCCTGATTATCACTTTTTTTATGTTTAGTAATCTCTACACTTCAAAGGTTTGCTTTCAGTACATGTGTAAAAAAATGGTGGCATTTAAAAAAGACAAAGCAATAACCTTGTCCAAAATGCATTAATGAAATGTGTTCTCTAGATGAGTATTTCCTTTTGCTGGATTTCTCTTAGAGCAGGAAGTTTAGGATTTAAATTGCATGATTTGATAATGGCTGTCAAGATCAGCTTGTAGGGCCAACCTTCAAACTTAGAGTAGTTTTGTTTCTGTTGGAATACATTGCCATGATTCTGACCCACATCTGAAGTCACTTGGTATTTAAGGATATAATAGTCGCATCAACTGTTAAGATTATTTTACTTCTGTTACAAATTCAGCCAGTTTCTTGAATGGTTGGGGCCTCTGTATTGGTCTGTAGGTCTGTACAGAATAGGAAACATAGAGGGCCACTAGAGAAAATACAAGAGAGAAAGTGGAATAGATTAACAAAATAAAAATGTTCAGAACTTGATCAAGATCCTCTTGATCTTTTTGATGGATTTAAAACTTAAATTAACTTTCTGACCTATTTAACTGTAGGAATTTTGTTGACTCCTTACTTAGGTCATGTCTAAATTGGTAATTTTGACTCCCAGGATTTACTAAATGGAACTCCGAAGGAGTTAATTTTTTTTAGAGAGAGTCTTGGTCTGAATTTCACAGATGAGAGTTTTATCTGAAATCTTGGAAAACTTTAACATATGTGTTCTACAGGATTTATCCATCTTTTGGTGGGTCCTTATGTGTTCTTTCATGTATTAGTCTTTCTGATAGTCCGTGATTAAGTTCAGAGCTGAGAACCTGCAAGATTGTTAACATTCGTCCTTTGATGGCTAATAACCTAATTTCTGATCTAAGATTAGTTGTGGCAAGTGTACTGTGTTATTGCTAAGTATGCTTTTGTTCTGGTTGGTGTTCACATTTATACACAGCAATCTTGTAGTCTTTCAGCTTATGTTTTGATAAATGTAGAAGGTAGATGCTTACAGTTTTCTGTCTGTTACTCAGTTGTCTTGTTTCCAGAAAAAGCCTTTTCTTAACTTAGCTTGTGTTATTCTTTCTTCTCTGTGGACAATTTATTCTTGTTGATATTTCAAGAGAGTTATTTAATGGAAGTAATAATTCACCATCTGAAAAAAAATACTTTCCTTTTTTAAAGTTCCTCTGTTAATGGCAATGGACTGATAGATCGAGTTCCTTCTCCTTTTCTATCACTTCCAATGATAAGACTCTAGTTTATAGCTGAAATCTCATTACTGCATTTCAAACTTGATTTCATATCCCTGCTGTTACATAAATACTCATAAGATCCATGCTTTCTGAATCCTTTCCATTGATAGCAGTATCTATGTTGGATGAATCTGTTTTGTGTGTTTGCAGTTCATTATGTAATGAATGTTATGCTCATTTTAAGAGTGTGGCTGAGAACATTGCTGTTTTCTCTGTCCTGGCTGCTGCAGAGAAACTGGAACCTTTTGGGGAATAGTGGTTGCTGTGTGCCTTGGGGAGTGACAGGAGTGTGTTTAGGGCTTTGCCTGAGGGTAGGGTAGAGCAGGCAGAACAGATGTAAAGCAGTAATTCCGCAGCCCAGGCAGAGGATGAGTAGCGAGAAGCACATCTTTGAAGATTGAAAGAAAACCTGGGTACAGTACGTTCACTACGATTTGGGAAGCTGTGGAACTACTCACTTGAGAGTATGCCTGAGAGAAATGATCCACTCTTCCCAACATGCTAGCTTTTAAAATTTGTAAATTCTTATTACCATATTAATGGCTTTTCAGAAATGCCGTCTTTGTTTCTAGTGTGAGTAAACTGATCTCTTGAGAAATAAAAGCTGTATTTTCAGTACCTGTCTTTATCCTAAGCCTGCTTGGCCTAGAAGCTATGATCTTTGTTTCATTTTTTCTTTGATAATTTTGTCACTGAGGATACATTTGCAATTTACATTTAACGTTAATTCTTTCAGTTACATCTGCAGCCTTTTCTGTGGTTTTCTGTTGAATTGGTATGCAAACTCTAAATAATTTTACATCTATAAATAGATTACAGATTCCCTCTGTGACTATCTTTGATCTTTCTGGTTTCATTTCCTCTCTAAACTAATGAAAAACTGAATTGCAGATAGCTTCATCAAGTGTTTACAGTTGCCACTGGAAGTGAAAACGCTGTCACTGGCACAGACAGATGAGTTGATACAGACTTCTTTCTTGATGGCAAAAATATTCTAACCAGGAGTTGTATTCCCTTACCTAAATGGGCTTTAACTTGCCACTTGTAATGGACTTAGAGAATTCAGTTTATCTTACTCAATGAATCCAGGTCCTTCTTTTATTTTACTTTGGTGGATAGTAAAACGTTTAATTAATTTTATTCCTTTGTGATTTACAGTGGCTCTCTGCTGTTAAATTGACCACAAACTTTTGTTCTGAGATGTCTCTCTAATGGACTGTTCAGTTCTTCTGTCAGGTGTAGTTACTGCATGGTCATGTCTTTTTTTATTCTTTCTGGTAAGAGATTGTGTTCAGTTCTTTTATCATAAACTTTTTGACAATACTGGGGACTTCCTTCATAATGAGAAGTTGTAGTAAGTGCGTACTTTAAATTTCCATATGTCTCTGAAGACATTTTCTTGTTCACATGCTTTTTCATATCTCTGGTGAAGAATATGTACACTGACCACAGGTTTCTTAACTAATTTTTAAACTACAAGCTAGCACAGATTATTGGTAGCCACTTTCACTGAGTTTGTTATGAAAAATTTAGTTTCTTACGTGATTAGTCAGGCTCAGCAGCCTGAACATGTTATACAGGAGTGGCTCTGAAGATTCTGATAAAGAGGAGGAGCATCTGAAGGTTAAGGTATAATTTCTCTGTGTCCTCCACTCCCCTAAAGATTAAGCATCTCCTTCTTCTCTTTATCACTCATTAGCATGCCCTTTGCATTACAATGTATGTTCTTGGTCTGCAGTATTTATGGGAGAAATCCATCAGATCTTACTCCTGAAACATAGTGCTGATGGAGTTAGCTCCTGACTCTGCATAAGTCTTCCATAGAGAAGAATAAGATGTAAGTCATCCAGAACTTCAAAGTCATAACCTCCTTGACCTGTGTAAGAGATGGTTTCT
Organism: Tricholaema leucomelas; assembly: GCA_013400475.1. Taxonomy (NCBI): domain Eukaryota; kingdom Metazoa; phylum Chordata; class Aves; order Piciformes; family Lybiidae; genus Tricholaema lacrymosa; species Tricholaema leucomelas. Next base: position 176,511 of record WAAF01016867.1, read on the forward strand.
CTCAAAGTATTTTCAGAGTATTCTCTTGAGCAGGGGTAATCTCAGCTCATCCCAGCTTGGAGAGTAGGCTAGGAGAAGGCAGAAAATACATCAGAGTAGTCCTTTGGCAGTTTTGAGCACAACTGCTGATGGTATTACTTAATTCTTCCTGCTTACTTCTGTCACTATTACTGGACTGTATGAACATGAAATATACAAGAAGGTGAAGGCAATTCAGAAATGGAAAGGAAGATTAATGCTAAAGGCCATAGTCTCTTTTAAGAAGTGCAAACATCCTGGGAAGAACTTTTCACATACACAGCTTGCTTTCTTGGAATGCTTGATGAGCTACTGTTAGAACTTTACGCTTCACTAGTGTTGGGCCACAGAAGTCAGACTCTCTTTCCTTGATGAAGCCATTTGATTAGTCTTCAACAATTTTTGCTTTTTTGTGTGTTGTGAGAGACCATATGGTCTTTCTTTTCTAGCAGCTTGCTTTCCATCCTCATTAATGTGTATAGAGCTTCACATATTTCAGTTCCATGATAACTGTAAATAGCTCCTGGAACTATTTAAAGAAATTAACTTCCTTCATCACTACTTCTGTAGTGCAGTTCTGTCAACCAGTCGAGAGCATCATGAGTGTTTTGTAGTATCAATCAACCTCAGAAGTATTTCTGAACGAATGCTGCTGGCACATATAAATGTGGCTTACATGGCATCTACTTGTACAGCATGGAAAAACGCTGCCTTCTCTACAGTGAGCTCTAGGAGGTTCAACAGATGGAAAGTATCTCTCAATACAATTATAGCTTGAATTTCACATAGCTAAATACCATTTCATTGTTAATTCTGCCTATAAAAATAAAGTACAAATGATAATCTTAACAAAAGGCAAGAGTTGCTGACTATGTTGTCACATAAGTTTTCCACTAGGTAAAACACAGTGTTATAGCAAACTATTATTATTTTTACAGGTACAGTGTTCAGAGAGTATTTCTTCCGCAGAGAATTTAAGGAGCAGTTTCTCCACCACGAGTAGAATGTCAAGAAGTACAAAACGTTACTTTGTAAATCTCAGCTTCAGTTGAGACTCTCTGCTCAGTTACCTCATCAAGGGTACAACCAGTTGCAGGTCACAGGCTGACTGAATACAGTATGGAAGTGGAAATTTGCAATTAGAAGGATGAGACTTAGCAGCATTGTGGCTGCAAAAGTACTTACTTTGGCTAAGATTTTTCTGGTAACTTTGCAGTGCAGAGTTCTATGAAAGACTTTCCAATCCTTTTGTTTGTTTCACCCTCTTTTTCTTTCTGTCAATTTTTGTGTTTGCATTAGAAGCTTGAGACCTGGGTAATTATTGCTAGCATGTGTCAGCATTGTCAGTGCAGAGACTGATCTTCTGAGGCTGCACAGAAAAAAATAGTACTAACTTGATCTCTTCAGTACCCATGTTACAAATCATCCCAATTCTGCATCTCTTTTTCAGAGACATTTTCAAATCATTATCTGACTTGACTGTCTGTAAACTCTGACATTTTTTCAGATAAGGAAGTGCACTAGAATTTATCTTTTGTATTCTAAGGACATCCCAAAATCTCAATCCTATTGCTTCAGAAATAATTTTTGAAAACTACTAACTTAGAGTGTTTTCCCTCCCGCTTCTTCTGAGAGTCCAAACCCAACTTATCTCTTTCCAGAATCTTTGTTATTTAGCTTTCTGATTCTCTCGTCAGAAAGGTTGATAAAGATATTTCCTTCAACTTCTGTAACTTCAGACTAAGAAGGCATTGTAGATTTTGTTGGATCTCCTGTAAATCAAGTAATTTTGCTATCAAGATGTCCTGTCTTCTGTCTTACAACAGGAAAGTTTTCTTACTTCCTTACCCGCTTCCCCTTTCTGAAACTGGATGATTTCTGAAGAGGCTGAATCTTTACTTCTTCACCAGGCTTACAGTGTAAGAATCCTCTTGTTCAGTGATGTTTAAATTTGGCATTAACATCCCTAATTAAGAAATCATTTGGCAATATTGTGCTGCCTTCTCATTTTCTGTAAAATGTGGCCAGAAATTGAAGACAAAGTTCTGTTACTTTTGCTAGTAGAGTGGCTAGTAGAGTGGCTAGTAAAGTGGCTGTGATTTAGATCTTTACTGGCAGAATGTCCTTGCATCATTTGGAGATACGATCAGTTTGAAAACTCAGACTTTATTTTCCTGAATCATTTCAGTGTTAGTTAAGCCAAGTGTTTATCTTGCTTTGTCTTTTTGTTTGTTGGAAATGGAATACTACATCAGTAATGCAACCCCTGGGATATGTACATGTTGAACTTGTTTTGTATTCCCACACTGACAGGACAAGATTATTTAGAAAACAATCTGTTTACATCTATTTTTGGAGTAATCCAAGAAGCTACGTATTTCAAGATAAAAAGTTTCCCATGGGATAGATGACTCTAAGGATATGTCATGCAGTAACTAAGCAAAGTTTAGAAATGTCCTTCACTAATTGATTTAAGCTCTGTCAGAGACAATTGAGATCTTAATGCTGTGACAACCTTGTATAATTTCAGCTTCACAGTCTTTCTTCAGAATCTTTCAATCCGTTTAGTGAAGGTACTCAAAGTCCTTCTATTCATTGTACTTTCTATAGTCACCACATTTAGAGTATGCATATATAGATACGTAAACACCAAATTGAACATGAGCCAGCAATGTACTCTTGTGGCAGAGGCAGCAGATCCTAGGCTGCTTTAGGAAAAATATCAGCAACTGAGATGATCTGTGCTCAGCAGTGGTGAAGTCACAGCTATAGTGCTGTGCCCAGTTCTAGGCTTCCTAATACAAGAGTGACATGAATATATTGGAGAGAGTACAGCAAAGGGCCATTAAGAAAATGAATGCACCGAAATGTGTGAGGAAAGACTGATAGAGTTGGGACCATCCCACCTGGAGAAATGAAAGCTCAGAGAAATCTCATCAGTGCATATAAATGTCTGAGGAGAGGATGCTAAGATGGAGGAGCCAGACTTTTTTTCAGCAGTACCCAGTGCCAGGACTAGAGGCAGTGGGCAAAACGTGGAACACAGGAGATTCCTTCCTTTGAACATAAGGAAACAGTTTTTTACTGTGATGGTAATTGAGCACTGGCACAGGTTGCTAAGGAAGGTGGTAGAGTCACTCTTCTTGCTAATAATCACAAGGCTTCTGGACATGGTAGTGGGCAGCTGTCTCTAGGTAACCCTGACTGAGCTGGGGCTTTGGACCAGACTTTCAGAGGTCCATTTCAACCTCAACCATTCTATGATGTTGTGTGCTGAATGTTTTTGTATGTGTATCTTCTTAAGGCTGTTGACATACCTTTGGTATGTGTAGTCTGTGTGTGTGCCTTCCCAATTTTCCTTCGGAGTCCGTAGCTTCAGTATCTGTATTTGTAGTAGAGAAGGAAAAGTTGCTTTCCTCTTCATATAAAACAATGGGAGCTACACATATAAAAGATAGCTATTGAAATGTGATTCTTCTTAGGCTTGTAAGATTTTGAACTTCCAGTAGCTTTCTTTGGGCCTTTTTTTTTTTTTTACCATTTTGTGAGGAACACTGTCCAGTTCCCTTAAGCTCCCTTTTCACTAACCTGGATAATCCTAGTCTTTTTGTAGACCCTTCATATGAAAACCATTCTTTACTTCTGATTAATCTTTTTACTCCTATATACAACATTTCTAGTTATAATGCCTCCTTTAAGAGTAGGTTATGAGCATTGTACACAATGTACAAGGTGCAGACAAACCTCAAGTGGCTCAAGATGGGGTTTTTAATATATTTTTTTCTTTTCCTCCTAATAGTTTTTTAGCATTGGTATTATTTTGAGCTTTTTGAGTGTTGTTAGGTGTTGAGTTGATGTCTTTGTGGGCTACCTGTTACAGCTCAGGTTTTGCTTGAAAATTAATAGTAAACTCAATATGCATGAAATGAAGGTTTTCCTTTTGTGGATTAAGTTACATAATTTATCTCCTACAGATGTGTTCATGTCTACATTTCTTCAAACTTTACTTTGTTTAAAAACAAAAGATGGTTTCACATTTCTCAGCCTTCTGTCTTTGAGTACTGAAGAAGTTTAAGTAAAATATGAAATCCTACCATTTGTATGGTAGCTCCTTTATTTAACACTTACATTAAATAATTACAAAATAATTGCTTTTTCATTTGTTTTACAGGAGAATACTAAAAAGTGAGCCACCTTATCCACAAGAAATGAGTGCATTGTCCAAGGATATTATTCAGCGTCTTTTGATGAAAGACCCAAAGAAGAGGCTAGGTTGTGGTCCCACTGATGCTGATGAAATCAAACAGCATCCTTTCTTCCAGGTAAAACAAGCAACAAAACTCCCCAGACACCACTTACTCTACACTTGTTTTGCTAACAGAATAGTGTTGAGACATGTTAATTGCATGAATAAATGTGTTGAAGTTAGTAAGCATATCCATGTGCTTGTGTATATGGATTTTCTGTATACTTACAAGAAGGACATGGGAGGCTTTTAGTATTTTATACTAAATATAGAACAGGTGTCTGTTCCTAACAGATGCCTCAAGCAGCCTAAAGACAAACTATTTAAGACAGAAATTTTAATAGAAAGCATTTAAATTATACCTTGTGGTTTTTTTTCCTTTAAAAGAAAATTTGCCATTTTTAGTCAAATTTGAATGTCAATAAAAATAATGATTAGAGATAAGCACTTCTTAAAAATTTAATCTTTAGCCTTGTTTAGTAGATTCTAGTCCTGCTCAGATTTCAGTGTATTAACATTTGGTTTCAATCATCAAGACTGGACTTGATTACAACAGCCGAACGGTTCCATCCGCTGTGATTGAAATTGTTTGTTTGGAAAAAAAAAGAGAATATTTCTGATGCTTCTGAAATTCAATACATTTTAATTAGCATATTTTTTTGTCTATTTAAAATTAGTAGTAAAAATTAAATCTTTAAATATTTTCAATGTAATTATTATTACATTCAATATTGGCACTATTCAGTCTTTAACTTCTGAATTTCTTCTCATATCTTCTGTATTTCCTTCCTATTGTAGGACAGTCTGACAGAGTTAAACTTCCTTTATTCACTGTTTGTTTTGGAATATGTTTTATTTCCTCTTAGAGTGCTTTCTAATCTTGACTTCATTTCAGTTCTTCTGCTTTGCAGTAATAGGGCCATTTTCTCCTAACTACTGTATCTCTGCTTCCTACTTCTAGACATGCATTTAAGTAAGAATCCAAAACCATTATGCTCTCAGGGCTCTGGAAGCTGTGATTAATAATTAAGCATAGAATCAGCAATGAAAAGTTGAAGATACTGCGTGTGTGCACTATGGCTTACCAAAATACAAATATTATTTCCTCTAAAATAGAGGAAGTAATTTAATGGCTGTCACACTAATGGCTTGACTTATCTCCACTGTAAAATTTGTGGGTTTTTTCTTTTTTTAATTAAAGAAAAGTAGAATCCTCTCTGCCTACAAATCAGTTTGATACTTCTTGCTTTTATCTAAGCAAATTAGTAGGGCATAATTTGAATGCGTTTCCTGTGCCTGTGGTATAACATAGCAAATTGAGTTAGGAATGTTTTTGGACAGGTTTCTTTCCAGTATCTGTTTCTTGCTGAATTTCCATTTGTTGCAAACTTGTTTTCGTGCTTTTGGTTTAGAATATGAATTGGGATGATTTAGCTGCCAAAAAAGTACCGGCTCCATTTAAACCAGTAATCAGAGATGAGTTGGATGTGAGTAATTTTGCAGAAGAGTTTACAGAAATGGATCCAACATATTCTCCTGCAGCAACCCCTCAGACATCAGAAAGAATATTTCAGGTATTTTAAGAATTCACATTAATTATAAAATCATTAATTGAATAATTCCAAGTGTATGCCTAGCTGCTGGTGGTTTTTTTTTCTTTCAGTCTGAGTTACTGGGAATTAACTGTATATTTCAGTACCAGTTCCTAAGGTTGTTTGTTCAGCAAATGCAGAGTGAAAAATGTGTAAACAGTCCTACTGCAAACATTTGCAATTCCAAGTATCTCTATTCCCCAGTGAATGTTCTCCCTGCCAAATGTCCTACCTTCTGGACTAAAGTCAGTCTGTCTTTTGTTGATTCTTCATATTTGAAGAACCATTGACTCCTGGTCTACCAGCTTCAACAACAGCAATGTGGTTTCCTCATGTCTACATTTTGCTCCTTTGGGAAGTGGGAGCTCATTGCAGAGTTGAAAGTGAGTCTTCCATGTCCTGCAGGAGCATTCTGTTCATGGAGTACTATGTACAAATCAGTAAATAAGCTTTCTGTACCATCTCCTACGTGCCATTAAAGAACGATCCCTCTTGGATTGCACAGCCTGGATGTCAAGCAGGCAGAAACAGCTCATGTGCAGCCAACTTGGTACCAAAGCTGCAGAGGTGAACAGCAGTTGAGATTGCCTTCTCTCCTCCTCCTTGTGCATTGTTGTGGGTTTTTGTTGTTTCTGTTTTTTGGGGGCTTGTTTGGATGGTTGGTGGGGTTGTCTTCTGTTTTTCAGAAAGTTTTATGTTGTTTGTTTGTTTTTTTAGTTGTCTGGGCTTGAGCAAATTAAAGCTAAATGTACAGGAATATAGCATTGTATTTGGAACATTGTTAGGTTTGTAGTTATGGTAGCAAGGAGTTTATGCTTGTCATAATGAGATATGATTCATCTTGCACTAATAGTCACATCTGTTGTTGTTACGATACCAAATCATTGATATGAAGCTTTTTGTTTTGCCAGATAATACAATCACATCACACCGTGAAAAACTATTTCATGCTTTACTTAAAGATGCTCTGGGAAGCTAGCTAGTTTGAAGTACGAGCCTTTAGCAATATTGCAAGAACAATTGAAGCTGAGACAGTTTTTTACCATTATTTATGAAAATGTTTGTGTTACTATTGTTTTGTCTACAACTGTGAAGAATTGTATAGCTAATTCAAGAGATACAGGTGTTTACTTTGAACAGAGTGATACCTACCAATCCATGACTCAGTTATGGTTTCTGTATTACGTTGTGAGAATTCTGATTCCTCTGAAAAATACTTTTGGAAATTCTGATGCTTTGTAGGCAGTATAATGGTTTGTGTGCAATAATATCAAGCGATGTCCTTTTCTGGTGTTTTAATTTCACAGGGATATTCTTTCGTTGCACCTTCTATTTTGTTTAAACGCAATGCAGCTACAGTAGATCCTCTTCAATTTTATATGGGGGATGAGCGGCCTGGAGCTACAACTATTGCCAGAAGTGCTATGATGAAGGTAATAATATCAGGACTTGAGTTAATTTAACTTAGAACTGCATGTAACTTTCGAAGTAACAATGACAGAATACAAAGTAGTCATTCATTTATCTGTTCTCTCTAATGGCTCCTCAGATGATCCAATCATATAATTTACGTGTGGTACTATTAGGAAGTGGTTGAAGTTTGTGCCTCTACTCTGCCCTGGTGAGGCTATATCTGGAATATTGTGTCCTGTTCTGTGCCCCTCAGTTTCAGAAAGACAAGGAACTGCTTGAAAGAGTCCAGAGCAGAGCCACAAAAATGATTAAGGGAGTGGAACATCTTCCTTACAAGAAGAGACTGAGGGAGCTGGGGACTCTTCAGTTTGGAGGGGAGGAGACTGAGGGGTGACCTCATTAATGTTTGTAAATATGTAAGGGGTGAGTGCCAGGAGGATGGAGACAGGTTCTTCTTGGTGATGCCCAATGACAGGACAAGGGGCAATGAGTGGAAGCTGAAGCGTAGGAAGTTTGATTTAAACGTGAGGAGGAATTTTTTTCTCCATCAGAGTGGCAGAGCACTGGAACAGGCTGCCCAGGGTGTTTTGGAGTCTCCCTCTCTGGAGATACTCAAAATCTGCCTGGATGCGTTCCTGTGTGATGAGATATAAGTGATACTGCTCTGGCAGGGGGGTTGGACTGGTTGATCTTTTGACATCTCTTCCAGTCCCTGAAATTGTGTGATTCTGTGTAGTTTTCCAGAAGACTGAAGTATAGTAGTAATAGTAATTTGATTCGTTCTTATTCAGCCAAATATTGTAGGTATTTTCAAAGCTATTTTAATTATATCAGAATTCCTTCTATGATGTGTTTGCCCAGAAGTATGTATAATTGTGTGAAGCCTTAGAAGAACACGTGCTATTGTGGTGTCTTAAAGCAGGCACATGCTTTTGTGGATAAATATTTGTGTAGCCATCTTTGATCCTGTTTGTCTGAATATATTGCATCTTAAACTATTGTAGTGGTAATGATTTATTTACTGATTCTGTTTTGTGTAATGTAATATTTACTCTATTGCAATGAGTTTTATACATTTTATTAAGTAGAAGCTAAGATTTAATTTTATAAAAAGAAGAGCTATTTTACATGTAGATGAAAAATTCTCATGAAACTTTACTCTTTGTCTTTGACTATGTATACTAAAAGTATTCTGCAGAACTAAATACAGACAGTTTCCTAACAGGACTCTCCATTTTATCATCATTATGAACTGGATCTGAAAGAGAAACCATTGGGAGAAGGAAGTTTTTCCATTTGTCGAAAGTGCTTACACAAGAAAACTAGCCAAGAGTATGCAGTAAAAATAATTAGCAAAAGGTATAAATATTCTATAAGACAATAAAAATATTTTCTTTGCTTACCCATGAATTAGAGTAATGTTTGCTACATTTTTTGGAAGTGGAAAAATAACTTTAATTTTCTTCCTATTTGAAGAGTCTACATAAACTTACAGTAACCTGATGATGTTTAAAATATTCTAACATTCTTTTGAAACAAAATGTTATACGTGTGGGGAATGACGCAAGAAGAATCCTAAAGAATATTTGCCCGATTCCCGATTTTATTCTACTTTAATTTCCCCTATTTTACTCCTAACCATAGTAAGGTATAAGGTCTTCTTATCTTAAAACCTCAGTAAACTGAATTTAAGCTTATGCCAGCTGCTTTTCCTAAACAGCCCAAGTGATTTCCTGGGACATTGTTCTTAAAAAGGATCTGTAGTGTGGGTTGCCTCAGATCTAATTAATGGTGTATTTGTGTAAGGTGAAATTGGATTGTGGAGTTCTAAGTTGCATGTTGTTTTCTGAATGTTCTGAGGAGAACACCACAGTACAGGCAGCAAACGTCCTTTAAGTATATGGGCATCCCATCTGGTCTTCTTATAGAATAGATACCTCTGGCTATCGCTGCCCAGACAAAAATAAAGAGATTCTTTGATAAGCTTAGATTTTTAGCTCCATTTTGCAATATTCATTAATAATTATGTCCCTAGTGTGGTGTAGAATGTTGGCATGAAAGTAAACATTTTGCTTTCAGAATGATAATTCACAGTGAACCTCTTCTCCAAGACATAGGGCTGTAACTCTGATTTTCCAAACTCTAGAAGTAATTGTCCATCAGAGTTAAGTAGTTGATCATTGTGTGCTTTTTGTATAGGATAAGCTCAAGAATGAGATACCTAAGCATAGGTGTTTGAGTCTGTTTTCTTGTGTCTGCTATGGAAGTGGAGGCCTACTCAAAACTATTAGTGGAACCTACAGAGAAATTTGAATGACCAGCACTAGAGATGGAATTTAGTAACTTAAACATAGGTATCTACACAGTGCCATTTTAACATTTGTTGGTGTCCTCTCTGTCTTCTGGTTCCTATCAGTCCTGTGACTACTACCTTTTATGTAGGTATCTTCATGACTATCTTACAGGCTCTCCTATGCTTAGGCCACTGAAACCTACTCTACATACGTATCTAAAGGTCTAAGATTTATTCACTAGAATTTCATATATATAATGAGATCTTAGACAAGTAGTATGTAGTAGGCACCTAGGTTGAGTATTTTAATCTGGAAGTCTTTGCCTTGTGCCTTTTGTTTTTATGCTGTGCATATAGAGTTGCAGATCAGTACTTCCATCCATGCTAATGGTTTTTTTGTTTCTGGATAACAGTGAGAAAAATAGCATTTACTTTTTTCCATAGAACTGAGCTTTTAGGAACTACGTCCCTAAATGATATTACTCACAGATTTTTTTGGTCCTCCTTCTTCTTCACACTGGTGGAGTAGGCTAAATGATCATAAGAAGTGGTCAGTATATATTTTTTTTTTCTTTAGGCTTGCAAGCTGTGTGTATACTCGGAGCATGTTTGTATAAAATTTAGAGGCACCAGTAAACTCACATTCTGACTACAAACTTGCCTTGAATAAGAAACTATTAAACTGTAAATAATACTGCTCTGAGGACCACACTAATAACTCTTGCTATAAGGGAAAGAATTACTGATTTTTAAAAACTTCTTTGTCTAAAAGTCAGACAATCTTTCATTCCTGCCTATCAAAAGTCTCAAAAAGGTGAGTCCTATGCCTAGGCACGCCTTTTAATGAAACTTGAGGTAAAATCTCAGATCAAAAGTTCCTCTGTGGTGTTGTGCTGGGCTTACCTCTATTCCGCAGTTTGAGATTGTCTGTGTCTAAAGGCTAATGAACCAGTGGAGTCCTGTAAGCTTGCTTGATTTACTGTTTTAGAGCTTCCCATTTGTTTTTCATTATAACTGTTTACAATCTGAGGTAGTAACTACTTAGAGAGAATACATACCCTGAAAAGCCCATGCACAAATTTTAAAAATGTATGTTCATTATACTGAACTTTTAAAATCTCTTTCTGATAATAATAATAGTTTATTAGGGAAAGACTGAGTCAGGCCTTTTAATTTCTTAAGCACCTGAAATAACTTCCAGTTTGAAAAAACATGAGCAGCAATGCAGGTAGAATAGCTTAGTTTACTTATTGATGTGAAGTTTGCAGAGAAACAGAATTATGTTACATAAAATTCTCATCACACTTCTGATCCTTGTTAGGAGAGAAGAAATAAACCCACCAAAATTAAGAACATGTGGTGAGAGAGATTCTTACCTGTATTTTCTATAAGGACATTCTCTAAATTGGTAGGGGAGTAGCCTTTCTTGAAAAATATTTTGGCAAAACAATTGAGGCGCTATTTATCTAAAATAAACCAATGTACATAGTGAAAAATAAAATTTCCTTCATTCAAATAGCTTTTATAATGTTCACTATTTTCACTTTTTATTTGTCTATAGATTTCAGTACTTGAAAGAGCATTCATGTGATGATTTTTTGCTCTGGAGCAGAATCTTCTGATCTCTTCCACTTCAGATTTTTTGCAATGGCATGTTTAGGATTTCATTTAGATAACATAGTTCTTATGTAAATGAATTTTTTTTTAAGTAAGGTCTCATAATGTCCATACTTGTATCTTATAAAAATAGAAAATAATTCAGTCAATAGTTTTGAGTCTTTAAGATACGATCTAACTAACAAATATCAGTAGGAATAGAGGTGAAGTCAAATTACCCTGGAATAAGTGAAAAGTTTTGTTTAAATAGAAGCTATTCTGTAAGTCATTTCAACTTTTGCTGTAGCAAGTTGCAATTATACGAAGAACTATTTTGTTTGGGTGTGAGTTTTTCAATGTCGTAACTTGTAGGGTTATTAGTTAAAAACACAACAGATATAAAAGTTTGAATGTGCCATGACATAGTAAAATTGTTACAAAATGACTGCTTGATTTTTCCAGAATGGAAGCCAATACCCAGAGAGAAATAACAGCTCTAAAACTCTGTGAAGGACACCCGAATGTAGTGAAGTTACACGAAGTTTATCATGACCAGGTATTTTGAAGAAACTCTAATCAGTGCTTGCCAAACACATTGTAATGTGTTTTACCAAGAACTTTTAGGAGTTAAGCATACTGTCACTGTAGAAGCCACTTTTTTCCCTAAGGATTTTGTCTAGTCAGTATTGAAGATAAAGCAGCAGTTCTGCATTCAAGGAAGCTTGCAGTTACTCTCACAAATTAAGTGTTTGGAAGAATTGATCCTGGATTCTGTCTCTGGTTCTGTCTGTGGTCTACTTTGTTAAGCTATTTCGTGATCCAGTTTCCACGTTTATGGTACTGAGGTACCTAATCACTTCCCTTGGGATTGCCGCAAATCTTAAAATAATGTTTGTGAAACAATTTTGAAATCTTACATAGGAGGTTACGTATTTAGCTTTTTAAATTATTATTATTATTATTCCCTATTAGTTACTTCAAGGAGATAACCAAGTAGATTGCTAAGTTACCAAATGTGAAAGCAGAGTCTCTGTTTGAAAATACATTAAGATCAATTTATGGTTATTTAGCAAAATTATTTATCTTTTTTTCCTGTAATGCAAGCTCCACAGCATGTAATAAGCCATAATTTGATCTAATTTGGAGACTGACCCTGATTTGAGCTGGAGATTTGGACCAAATGTCATATAGAGATCCCTTCCAAGCTAAACTACTTTGTGATTCTAGTCCATAATTTTGTATCACAGCATAGACTGTCTTACCTTCCCACATATCCTAGGCTATTCCCATCATGCTCTTTCTACAAAGACCAGCAGAGTTCTCATATGAAGCATTTCTGAAATGATCAATGAGGATGAAAAATCTGTATTGTAATCTTAAATGATAAGGAAGCCTTATTTTTTTTTTGTTTCTGTGAAGTATGAGTACATGTGCAGAACAGGATAATTTTTTCACTGTCCCTTGTGTAAATATCTATAGTTGGGAATGTCTAAATAGAAATAATAATTTTTTAAACTGCAACTGAAAAAACTACTCTCAACCAGCCACACCACTGTATTTTCAGCTGCTTCTTGTAGATCCAAGGTGTTGTCTGGATATTCAATGCACAATATTCTGAAACCAGAACTTCTCTGTCCTGAGAAGCTTGCTGTTTGCTTAATGGCAAGATACTTGATTTACAGTTGATTGTGTGCTAATGTTGTCTTATAACCAAGGAAGTCTTTTCTTAATCATTGTCTTGTAAAGAACAAATTTATAATCAACCATTACCTTTTAAATAAAAAAAAAATGGTTTGAGAAGGTATTTATTCTACTAATAGAGTAACTTTGGCTGCTACTCTGTAGGAGATGAAATCAGAAGAAATTCTAGACAGTCTTTAATTTCACATTGAAATTTCAGGATGTATTTCAACTATTTGATAACATTAAATTACTAACCCCTTAGCATATTAATAGGAATATATTCCTGCATCAGAACAGGCTTGAACAGCAAAAGTTTTATTTGCTGTCCTAAAGAAAGGCGTTTCTTCCCCCTACAAATTATGTGCTTATACGGTGGCATTTCATTTTCGTTAATAAGTGTGAATGAATATGGGGAAGACATCAACATTTTTCAACCTCAGATATCATCTGAGATTCAATTTGGTGCTTCTAAATTGCTCTGAGAAGCAGTTTTATTTCTTCCAACTTTGAGAATATTGGACTAGGACCTAGCTCCTGCGTGAAAGTTGGCTTGTAATGTTAGATTTCTAACATGCCTTTTTTTTTGTTTCAGCTTCACACATTTCTAGTAATGGAACTGCTGAAGGGAGGGGAATTGCTTGAACGTATTCAGAAAAAGAAACATTTCAGTGAGACTGAAGCCAGTCATATTATGCGCAGACTCGTTTCAGCAGTGAGCCATATGCATGATGTTGGAGTTGTCCATAGAGATCTGAAACCTGAGGTATAGTGCCTTGGTTTTTTATGTTTATGCCGTATGGTTAGACATTATTAAGTATCTGGAGTGTGATGTGTTTCTGCAGCTTTTACAGATTTTTCTACTTCTATATTTTTAATAAAATGTTATCACTTTTGCTTAAGAAGTTCTGTTCAAAACCATCACTTGCCTATTTGGGGAGAGTTTTTACTCATGGTAAGTATGTATTTGTTGTAGGAAACAGTTCACAAGCAGAAGACGGGTTGCCTGGATACTTTGTCTTTTCTACCTTTTGTTTGATATTAATTCACTTTTGAAGGTAACTGCGACACCCTTGTGCTGTCTTCTATCCCAGTTAAGCATTAAATGAATGGTAAACTGACAGTCAGCTAATAAGACATATGATTTGAGTTCAGTGAATTTAGTAGTTTCCCAAAATGAAAAACTAAGAGAGTTTTCAGTAATTTATTAGTCTGCTATTTTTATTGTGCAGCGCCATCTTGCCTTTCAGATAATTCAGTTTGCTACGGTAAAGTTGTCCATGGGCTTTATTCTGCTTCCTGGAGCCAATATTTCCTCATTTTTCTTTGCCAACAATGGCCTTGGATATATGTTAGTTTTCTTTATCCCATTAATAGTGTAGATTTATGATAGCTCATCCATTGAGGATGTTATATTGTACTGGCAATTACAGTCATCATGCTTCAGGAAATAGCTACTCCTTTCATATCTGGAGTTTAAAATGATCCACCATTCCTACTTATTTTTATACATCTGTAACATACCTTCTGGTGTATTACAAACTTAACTTCCTTTATAGTAATTGCAATTTAATGGGTAAAGAAGTTTGCTAAGTGTTGGTATTAAACTGTTTTCACAGATCAGTCCAGAATACACATATTTGGAAAGATCTCTGTACTGGAGTACTAAAAATAGGAGGAGCTATTGTGAAATTGTGACTGAAATTTTCTCTGCTGATGTTATCATGGGAAGAAAATAGCTTTTAAAGGGACAAATCCCAGAAACCCTTCCTCTCTTCTTATTCTCATTGTTTTAGTCTTATTGCCATCTTAAATAGAAAGTCCAGATTCTGTAAAGCAGAGCTTCAGCTGCATGGTCAGTTAGGCAGTCTTCAATTTTACATTACATTCAAGAACAGAAGTCTGAGAAGTCCAAGTAATGAAGGGTTAGCAAATAACTTGCAGAATACATTGCCTCCACAAAGCTGGACTTAACCACCCCATCTTCTTCCTGTTTGTTGTTTTGAAAGTTGCTATTTTAGGTTCAGGCTTCAACTTAGTACAGAATCTGCAGGCTCCTCGATATAGATGTGGTTAGTGCACCTTTCTGTAAAATGATACATAGGAAATTCTCTTGCTTTTCTATCAACTCCACTCTTTTTTTTTTTCCCCTCTGATTAATTTTGACATCTCATTTGATAAGGAGAAATCTATTGTAAAAAATACATAAGAAAATCTATTGTAAAAAACATGTCACTAAGGATGAAGGTTGTTTAATTGCATGAACTGGAAGAGTTTTCTGCTTAAGCAATAGTAATTAGATCACATATGTTGCTTGGCAAAGTAAAGGAAAAACACTGGATAGAAAATGGGTATTTGCTGAAGTTAAAAAATCATATAGTATATATGGCCATGTGGAGCCATTCAGTAGAGGATTTGGGGACCATTTCTGTGAAGTGATCACTAATCTGCAAAAAACATACCAAATTGTTTATATATCATTAAAATATGTGTAGAATGTAGCTTTAAGTTTGGGATTTTGTGAAACTTCCTATTTACCTAATCAACAAAGTAGTCTAAATCCATCTTAGGACTGTACTTTTCTGTCTGTATGTAACTAATTTCATTCTTGTCTTAAGATAGAAGATCTTTTTAACCCAATATTGCAGCAGTTTTTCATTTCCTTGATGGCTATATAACATCACTATAGAAGAAAGATTACTGTATTAATCATCTAATCTCATATTAGTATTTTTGCTTCATTAGGACCATTATGCACTACATTTTAATATGGAAAACTGACTTTTACAATTGTACATTAAGCTATAACAGCAAAAAATGAAAAATACTGATTTATAGCAGTTATTCTCTTTGATCCATAATGAATACTCTCAGGTTCTCTTTACTGATCTGCTTGCATCTAGCAATCATTTTTCCCCTTGTTAGTAAATTTGAAATTAAGTACTTTGAGTCTTTCACCTTTTGTATATCAAAATTACATAGGGCTATAGGATTTCTAATATTAACACATTTTCTAGCATTGCCTAGATTAAATAGCAAAAGCAACAGCAGAATCTTGCTCTGTTTATCAGAAATTTGTGGGGGGAGTAGAAATTATTTATAATTCATCTTGGCCTCTACCAGTTCTAAGACTTAGCTTCACTCCTGTATCTTTCTTGAAAAATAGAAATACTTAGGGAAAAGGACAGATTGTCTTAAATCTTCTTCCAAACTGATAATGACTTGTCTGTCTTCAAGATGCCTGATTCCAGTCTAAAGCTGGAGTTCTCAAGGGCTATTTACCAAAATTTCTTTACCTTGATGTAAGAAGTAGTCCACTGGTTCAAAGTTGAACTGCTATGTGACTCTCAGTACATAAATGTCATTTGTCCCAGGTGTCTTCCAGAAAGTATCTACACTGACTTTGAGATCCAAGGCAGACAGCAGGTGGTACAACTACTGAGCTATTGGTGCACTTTCTAGTCCATCATCCTTTGGGTTTGATATTTTATTTTTTTTTTAATATGACATTTTGTTACTGCTTGAAGACCAAAGATGAGTCAGTCACAAGACAAGACATGCAACAAGAGCTCCACACCCAAGAAAGCTGTCATTTGCAACAAGCCATAAGGAAGTGGAAGCATAAGAAGAAAAATTACTTTTATTTGAGGAAGGAGGCAGTTCTCCATTTCTGTGGATGTGTTTGCTTCTCTTGTCAGTGTTCCCTGAATTATTTTCCCCATTGTTCTCTGCTAAATAGTCATTCTCACTAACAGTGTCAGAAAGAACTATCCTCACTTGCAGATATCCAGGAAGTAGACGAACACACCACATTTTTTTACATCCCAGAGTACTGTTACTTCTACTTTTCTATTTTCCTTTTGGTCTCCCAGTTCCCATTTTCTCTAGATAATGGGAAGTTTTCTGTAGCAGTAATAGAGGAAAAAATAACCACTGACTATTCTAACTGATTTTCTACCTAGTGCTGTATTGATTTTGTCTTTGCTTTTCCAGAATTTATTGTTTACAGATGAAACCGATAATTCAGAAATAAAAATAATTGATTTTGGGTTTGCTCGTCTGAAACCACCTGACAACCAGCCTCTTAAGACTCCCTGTTTTACTCTTCATTATGCTGCACCAGAGCTCTTGAATCACAACGGCTATGATGAGTCATGTGATCTGTGGAGTCTGGGGGTCATTTTGGTGAGTGCTGGAGGTTTTTCATTGCACATTTATTGTGTGTATTCAGTTTTTGTTAAAATGCAAATGATTTGACAAAATTTCAGAATTGAATTGGTAGCCAGATGCTTTCCAGGAGTGGACATTTTTTTTCTTACGCAGTAAATTAAATTCAGTATTTCTAAGAATGTTAAAAATAAGTGATAGACTCTTTTTAAAAAGATGTATTCTTATTAGGAGATTTCACAGGCCTCTGTATAATCTTCCTGCAGTTTGAATTCAGAGAAGGAATCAGTCTGCATTCTGATACACAGAAAATTAATTTGAGTAGGTATAATTTGGGTAGGAATACTGTTCTGTTTTATTTACAGTTTCCCAAAACGTAGGAATGCTTTTTCTTTTCTAACAGAGACTCCAGGGAAATCTTGCATTTTAAACATTTTCTGTAGCCTTGAAGTTAAGCTTGTCAGAGTTTTACTGCATAGCATTGGTGATGCAAACAGCACTCTAGTTGTACGGTTGTCAATAAATGGACTGTGTTTATTGATACTACTTTTGTTCTCATGACAGTATACAATGCTATCAGGACAGGTACCATTTCAGTCTCATGACAAAAGTTTAACATGTACCAGTGCATTGGAAATTATGAAGAAAATAAAAAAGGGAGAATTTTCCTTTGAAGGAGAAGCTTGGAAAAATGTTTCTGAAGAGGCTAAAGAGTTAATTCAAGGTCTGTATTCTTAGATATGTCATGTGCATTATACTCTTATCTCAAAAGAAAATTTAGAGAACTATATGATATTTGGATGCTGTGATCAGCATCAAGAGAGCCTAACCTGACAGAGTAGCATCCACAGCTTGAGCTATGTGCTGACCCCTAATGCAAGTTATGGGTAAAGGTGAACACTTCAAAATAGCATTACAAATTGCTTGCATGAGTAGCAGAGAGCTTTCTGGTGTAGCAAGAAGGTGATTGATAGAAGATCAGGGGGATTAGAAGTAGCTATAGAACTTCAGAAAAAACAAAATCACTCTTGAAAACATATTTAAAAGCAGAATTGTTCTTTTGTGTTATTTTTTGCATTTGTAAAAATGCCAGGTTATAAGATAAATGTTACAAAACCTGAGCTCTTGGGGAAAATTAATTTATTATGAAAGTTTTTCCCTCAGGTTGTTTTCGACTATGTGTACCAAGACTACTGTATTTCTGAGATTCACATGTGCCATATTTTGAGTCCCCCTAAGCTTTTGAGCATCTAATTATATTTACACCATGAGAAACACCAGTATAATTTCTACAAAGATGAGATTCTCAGTTTCTGTAGAAGCAGGCTTGCAAGGATTTTTTTCTGCCAAAAATAGAGGCCTTTCCAGATACAGACTTCAGTGGATCATAGACAGAATCCAAGGGTTATTGTCTTGAACTTCATCAAGAGAAAAGGTTTTAAGTGAATAAAATAATTGGTAATTAAGAGGTGTGAATTATTGAAGTTAAATAGCAATCTCTTGCATTTAATGATTTGTCTGGAAAGGATGACAGTATAACATTATGTGAGCCTTTTCTAGGATAAATATTGACATATGTAGGATAGAAGAAGATAAGTAGCTCATGATTTAAGAGAATTTAATGTATTTCTATTAGGGCTTCTAACAGTGGATCCAAACAAAAGAATTAAAATGTCCAGCCTGCGATACAATGAATGGCTTCAGGATGGCAGTCAGCTGTCATCCAACCCTCTAATGACTCCTGACAACTTAGGCTCTTCAGGAGCTGCAGTGCATACATACGTCAAAGCTACTTTTCATGTAAGTTTTAAGAAATCTTACTTTGTGCTAAATTTTTTAAGGTGTTAATGTAGATTTGTAGATGTTTCCTCTTAATTAAAAACATCTATCTGTCCACATAATTCAGTGATTGCTTAGAGATGTGGTTTGTTTCCTCTGTACCTAGCATCTGTGATTGAATGTGTGAAAACATGAATGATGAGGCAAGAATTTATTTCTTGAAGACACTTATACTAGTGGGGTTTGGGGGACAGCGACATGTCTGTTCATGAAACAGCTGTTACAAATACTCTGTTTCTTAAAGGAATCTATTGAAAGATATTCTGTACTTTTATTAAAAAAGAGAAGAAACTTTCTATTGAACTTAAGTAACTCGCATCTTTTTGTCTTTATAGTTACAAAAGCAAGGTAAACTTTTTGGAATTTAGCTAGCTCATGGTTCCTTTTACAGAGAATTAACCAAAATTGAGCGGATCTATGCTGAATTAGATACTAATCACCAAGAAGAAAGTAATAATGGAATTAGTACGTTGAGAGGTTCTGCTAATGCAGCATAATGTGGGTTGAAAAACAAACTGTAGCTAAAAAATAGGTTTAAGGCTTGAAAAAAGTACTTCTAAATTAACAGAAAAAGGAGAGAAATGTGCCAGTGTTACATATTGGCTCTTATGTACATGTAAAAGCTGCTAAAGTTATTGCTACAGCTGCAATAAGAATTAGAGATTTGTCACAAGATAACTACTTATCTTAAATTTTAACACAGAACATTCTCAGTAAGCTATGAGCCACATCATGTCTTAAACTTCTTGAAAAGCTTAGAATTACCTTTCATTTTTTAACAGGCCTTTAACAAGTACAAAAGGGAAGGATTTTGTCTCCAAAATGTTGACAAGGCACCTCTTGCAAAGAGAAGGAAAATGAAAAAAACGAGTACAAGCACAGAAACACGTAGCAGCTCCAGTGAAAGTTCACATTCTTCTTCCTCTCATTCTCATGGTAAAACTACACCAACAAAGACACTGCAGCCAACAAACCCTACAGACAGCAATAACCCAGAAACCATCTTCCAGTTCTCAGACTGAAAAGCAGAGAATATCCTGTCTTGAAGATTTAAGTTGTTATAAACTTGGCAGTATGTATATTGTCTTCTCCCACTTCTTCTTCCTGTGGCTTAAAGGCAGCAGGAATATGTCTGTCGCTTTAAAAATGTATTTCAATCATACCTTTTTAGCTTTGTATTTCAATACATTTCTTTTTTAGCATTAAGTTCAGTATCACTGGATATGGTATAATACTATTATACAATTAACATTGTATTCTCTTAGGGCTAAATTACTAGTGTGCAGTCTAGCTCAAGGTAAGGAGCTATGCTGCTCATGGTACAGCATGGAGGAAGACTTTCTCTGTTAGAATCTTCCTTCCTTTCTTCTCCACTGTTCAAAGAAATGAAAGCTTTGTAACACATACTGGGACTCTTGGATCTTCTTTTAGCCAGCTCTGTGAAGAACGTCAGAGAATTTGATTCTTCATGCATGTAAAGAACGATTGGTACAGTGCACCAAAACAGTATAGTACTTAAGGCCTCTTCAATTTGTGGGTACAGTCTATCCCATTTATTTGAATTTTAAGAGCAAGATGGGACATTATGGAACTCGTATGTCATTTAAAAAAGTAACTCCCTCTATCTTGTTCTAAACAATTAGGAATATAAATCTTATATTTGAGGGTTTAATTTATTTATTTTTAAAATAAACATCTAGGGCAAAAGATGCCTGAAAGGCTGAGATGTGTAGTACTGTGATACAGTAATTTTTATTTCTACTTTTTCGAAGTTACAAACTTTTAAAATGTTTTAGAGATTCTAAAATGTAATGCTATAAGAGAAAGCAAAATTTCATATTAAGTCCTTTGGAAAATGGTCACATGTTACAATCTCTATTTCAAGAAATAACTATAATTTATATTTTCTTTTTATATTTACATGATAAGTTTAAAATACTAAGGTATTTTTAAAGTTGCAAAAACTCCATTTTCAACATTTGTTATTATAGGGTCCATACAAAATCTGTACCAAGTTATTTGAATTTTATGTTGTGCAAATATGGCTGTTTAATAGTGACTGTAAAATATTAGAATATATATTTTCTTTTTTTGCACTTTATAACATCGAAAGGAGATGTTTTATAATAAAGTGCACACAGATCTCTCTTCCTACAAGGTGCTGAGCACTGTTTTACTGGTTTGAATGACTTGAAATCCACTGTACTTAGTGGTAGTGGTCATTGTGAAGGAGAACTCTGTACTTTGCAGGAGTGAATCCCTGTATACTACCCACTGTTTTCATTCCTTACTTCAAAATGCAAAGATCTTTCTATCTTGCTTTTACATTGTATATAACAAATACTAGACCTGAGCACCTTGTGTAGTGTAGATGTTAACAACTTATGCACTGGGAATACTAAAGGGAAATTATTTTGAACACTGTGCTTCACAACTTGTTCACTGTGGTGTTCTACAGTGAAGTATTTCCTACTGTGATAGTATAGTATGTACATAACTGTTTGGAATTATAAATGTGACTTACAGAAACATCAGCATAAACTTTTAAATTAGTATATTTTATAAATTTATGGCGAGCTCTTTTATTGCTCGTGTTCTCAGTGACTAGGAGTAACTTAAGTGCAAAAGAGAACTCCAATTTGCAAATGCTTACATGCGTAAGTTTCCACTGAAGACGGAGAGAGTCCTTCTGTAAAATTAATCATGTGTCTAAATCGTGTGATGGAAGAATAATTGACTAGGGGATTTTGTTAACAGCTTGCTTGATCTTAAAGTAACCTTAATCCAAATCCTATGCAAAAAAGGTTATAGGAAATGTTTATATTGGTGGTTTTATTTAAAGAAATATATCAACTATCAGTATTGACAAATAAAATACATCCATGTTTACAGGGATTGTGTGTATCAAAACAAGGCTTTGAAGCCCAACATGTTTGTTCTGTGTTTCTTTAATATTAATAATGGCATTCTGAAGTTTTGGAAATGCTCATGTGAAATAGTTTACTACTTTCTTGATGTGAATGTCAACAGTAATTGCAGCATTAATTTCAGGTTGATGTGAATATTGAGATTTGCACTGTTTATGTAGAAGTAGTATATTTAAAGATCAGTGTATGTGCTAAAACACAACCAATTTTAAGTGGCCGCTGTTAAAATATTGAGAAGTAGTTGTCAATGTAATATATTCAGGTTTGCTTTCTGAATGCTCTCTTTGGAAGTAATCTCAATAGTGAACATGGCTCATTTGTAAAAGAGTACTTTCCCTCTCCCCAATAAAGTTGCTGTAAATACAACAAACAATCCAACATTAGTACTTGTTATGCAGAGAGTACAAGTAGATCAGGAGGTGGGAGAACAGGTTGCCTGTAAAGTTTGGACTTGGAGGAGTTGCTGGAATTTGATGTCTTCAGGATTAAGGACAACAAAAAAGCAATTTTTGGTTTGATATCATTTTAGTGTGAGAAACTTGTGAATATTTGGAATATTCTGATCCAGGTGAACTAGTTTTTTAGTTAGAAACACAATACAGTTGTTTCTCTATTGGGAATTAAGCTGCTGCTTGACAGAGTGATGAGCCAAGGCAAAGAATGCTTGCACAATATTCTAAATGCTTGAGGTAATGGCTGTATTGCCAGAGGTTTTTCACATAGGTTTTGATTGTTGCCAGACTAAAAGTAGACTACAGCATTTGTATCAAAGACAATTTTTATTGATTAATATTTCTGTATCTTCTCTGTGCTCTAACAGTAGTTCTTAAAAAAAAAATTAAAACAACATACTTCTTTTTGGCAGGGGTGAGTACACTTAGGTGCCACCTTGCATTTGCTTTGAAGCAGTTACTTGAGGTACCTGAAACATTTATCACCTCTGACTTTCTGCTGCCTCCAGATGACAGAGCTCTTGAGTAAGTGTATTTGACATTAAATTGCCTGAATGTTTAGATTATCGTTTTGCCTAAACAAGTGCTGATCTCTGTTTACACTGATAAAACTGGGGTTCAATCTAGGCAGCTCAAGAGGACATTTACTTGCTCAGATGTTCCTGCAGGGCACTAAGTAACTCTTGGCAGAACAATGTTGTCTCAGCTTAATCTGTTGCCTGGCCTGACACTGTAAGTCATAAAAAGACCATGGGCCAAGTTTTCTTACCACTGTTTCAGATCTGAAGTCTACAAGCCAATCTTCATTAATACTTTAAATATTTCACATTGTCTTAGTAAAGAATTATGTTTATACCCAGATTAGTTTTTCTTCACAGTGCTGCTATGCATCAAGCGACATTAATGTCTAGTTATGATAACTCACTATTGTCAGAAATGTAACACAGCAATATTGTGGGCAGATTTGTTTGAAAAATCAGGTGTCTGTTAGTAAAGATCTAAATAACTAGTGTGGTTATCAATCCAATCTTTAAATTACTCAATATTCTTTAAAGCCATTTCATTGTAATACTTTCAGAAGCACAAGTATTAGTAATTAAGAGGTAGTTCTGCCACAGGGTTTAGAGTGCAAAGGAAGTTACATGACTTACTGTTCTGGCTTATGGAAATTTGGGAAAAGCAGCTGAAATATTTATTATTTCTTAATAGAAGAGTCAGTGCATTAGTCATATATGTATTGTTTACTGCTGTGAAAAAAAAAACCAGAAACTCTTTTATTAAAATGCTTTATTAAATAATCTTGGGAAAGTAACACAAAAATACAGTATTGCATCAGAATAGATTGAGGCTTCAAGTTGGCATTGCTGGTTAATCTAGTCTCAGCCCTTTTCCATGACAAGATTATGGTACCTTTGCAGCCATGTTCCCCAGCACTCATGCAGGAGCAGAATAACTCTTGGCAGAAAACCTTTGCAGAATGATGATGTATGTTTATTGGTTGTGATTAAATGTTTTAACAAGTGTCTTACATTTTTAATACGTGCATGCATTGTGTGCATGTCTGTAGACACATGCTGTATGGTACATCTAGGCCTCAGTTTAAAGTAACATGCCTTGTTTAAGAGAACCTGTACTTAAAAGCGAGTGCTTGACTCATACAGAATCAGAGGACAAGATAAGGGGTCTGCTGCAGTAGAAGGTGGTTAAGGGAAGTCAGAGATGACAGGATTCTGGGAAGATGTTTGCAGGTGTAAATTTCTTCCCTTGCCATATCCATATGTATGTTGTTTTCAGTGACACTGAATTGGAAGCTTTCTCACCGCTTACCCAGCATAAACCCATTACCTAACTCTCTAGGTCTGTGAGCATGTGTGTGTGTGTGTGTCTACACATGTGTAACTTTAGGTGACACTTTGGTCCTCAGTTGGTTTTTTGTTGTTCCTCAAGTGTCATTCCAGGTGGTTTTACCAAGCTGGTGGTGTTTGTTCTTTTCCCTCGTACATGACAGTCTTTCTCAGCACCAGTTCTTGCACTTCAAAATATGGCATTGCTTTTCTTCAGTTGAGATAGTTGACTGAATATTCTGTGTTGAGAGTACAGGAAATAATGTGACTGGGTTTTGCTGTAAAGAGTTAAAAGTGCTTTGATCCTTGTCTATCTGTGAGAAATACTTCTCAGTTTGCTCCTTTAACCCACAGGACACTGGGTTCTGTAAAAAATAAGAAATGCAAAGCTATTGACTAGCTGTTGCCTGCCATCCAGCATTTTTACATATCACTATATTGAGTAGATTTTTGATGTTCAGAACACCTATGTAGAAAAGAAAACTTAGGATGATTCCTGTAGTTTGCACTATTAAATAAAGTGATGCTTTCAATTACATAGACCAGCTGGAGCAGTCTTGTTTGTTGTGCCTGGAACAAGAGCAGAGAAAGATAAGACACCTGCAATAATGTAAACTTGGGAAACCGCATGTATTTTGACACTTGGCATGCTCAGTGTCTCCAGTGTCCTCCCTTCAAAGGGAAGTCTCCAACTACATGGGAGTTAGTGGTAAGTATTTAGGTAGCTGAGATGGAGATGGTATGGTATGGTCTGGTCTGACAGCTGACTGTCACTCACAGGGCCATTACTGATCCTGTCTTCTGGCCACATGCTCTACTTGTTGCATGCTTCCGGTGTTTGTATCATCTGTCAGCCAGCAGAGATGGGAAATGTGCATGTTGAATTAATGTAACTAAGGCATTGTCATTAACACTGGATTAATTAATTTCATAGTTAATCCAAAGTAAAAACAATTAAACTTTGTAAAACCTAATATGCTATAATGCCATGATTTTTTTAAACAAATACTTTTGTTCTTATAGAATACTTATTATAGACGTAAATCCATCTTATTCACACACAAATCACTATTTGAAATTGGCAACCAGTCTGGCTGTATTCACAGAATCCATGCAGAAGTCTAACTTCCTTTGAAATGCCAACAATGAAATAAGAAAATCATAACTCTTTAAATGTTCAGGCAACTGTTAAAAAACCTATCACAGGTGAAACTCCAAATTGATTGCCAACTGGCTTCATTTTTTTAAATACAAAGATAATTTTACTTTGTGAACAAATCAAGCTTCAGTTCTTAAAACTGGCATCTCACTCGTGTTCCTCTGGTTTTCTTTGGGTTTTGTTTTTGGGTTTTGTGTGGGTTGATTGGTTTGTTTGTTTGTTTAAAATAAGTAGTTGTCTTAGTATGATTGTGACCAAACCTTTCTTTTCATAAGTAAGAGAATATCTGAGGGCTAGGGGTAAAGTCTTTCAGATAACCAGAAGCCATCAGCTGGGAAAAGTAATTACTATCTTTGTCTCATTTAGTTCATAACCCTATATGTCACTGGTGTTTGCTGATACAACTATGTCTAAGTAATACATTTTACGTCAGTTATGGGTGTGGTTTTGTGTGACACATTTCAGCTATGCTAAAAAAGCTTTCAAGTGTAAACTACTCTTGGAAATTGGTGTGGAGTGAGAAGACAGATGTGGAAGTTGTATTTAAAGATGGTGCAAAGAGGAGACAGTTTCTCCTGTGCAGAAAGAGTCTTGTGGAAATGGAGTTAAATTGTGACCTACTTTTACCACTTAGCAGTTGAAGTGGATGTGGGTTCAATAAATTCACGATGTGATGAGCAACAGTGTAAAGGACTTAAATGTAGCCAGATCAACCAAAACAACACAATGTGTTGGGGAACGTGTGATACAGTATGAGTGACCGAGTCCCAGCTACCTATCTGGCTGTTCAGGTGCCATGTGGACCTGGCACTTAGGGACATGGTTTAGTGTTCACCCTTCAGTGCTGGGTCAAAGATTGAACTAGATGATTTTTGAGGTCTCTTCTAACCAGACATATTCTGTGATTCTATGATTAAGGTTTGTCTTGTAAAGACACTGTCAGAGGTGACTAGGCCATAGTACCACCATATTGTCTGTAGGAGCTTACCCATTAATAACAGTATGTATCTGTTTTCCTTTCTTTTCTCCATTCTGTATTGATTTTAAACTAAATTAATAGATAAAAGCAGCACGTACGTCAAAGCTTTTCTCAGATGTCTCCTTAATGAGTATCTTGTCCTTGAAATACGTAGCTCAGCTGTACAGAATAGTTCTTCTGTTGAAGCTGTGCCTGCTTGAAGGAGCCCGCTGTCTGGTGATGGGTTCACTGCACAGTGATTCTACAAATTGGAACTCAGGTTGCTATATCCCTGCTGCTTTTCAGTTCAAGTGTTAATACTATTCTACTTAGTACCAAACCACCACAAGTACGTGTTGCCATGTCAGTTCATCTGCATGCCACCCTGGCAGGTCACCGAGTTCAGTTTTAAAGCTGTCAGATTGAAAGGTGAGCTTACTCTTCCTCAACACCAAAGTGAGAGCAGGCCTTTAATCTTAACCTATATCTGGATTACAAAAATGGATAAAGCTGGGTGTTGACTTTCAACCTTCTATCACTAAGATGCTACTGTAGCAAATGTTGATGCCTAGATATATTTACTGATCTCTTTTATCTGTAGAGAAAGAAACCTGCGAAATTATTTCTTGTCGGAAAAATAAATCTTTTGCTAGAGTCCCAGTAGTAAAGATCATCCATAATTCCTACCTTTACTTCTGAAGCTATAAAGGCAATAAATGAATTTATGACAGATTCTGACAGCTAGTTGTAAAGGAGCAGGCTGTGTTCTTTTGTAGTAAGTGGAACAAGGCATGCTATTTCTTGTGTCAGTGTAAGCAGGAAAGGAGGAGAGCAGAAGAAATGGGAAGAGGGGAATGCTGAGTGCTTTGCTTCACCATAATGTAGAGGACATTCTGGTTGCACATCATCTGCTTTTGAAGAAGAAATGGTCTCCACATTTAACTTAAAATATTCCAGGAAAACCAGACAAACCACACGCATGCAAAAAAACCCAATCCCAAACAACAAACCCAACAAAGAATCCAGACAAAACCAACAAGCGAACAAACAGAAACCCAAACCAAAGCAAAACCAGATTCATCTTGTCAGCTTTTTGTCTTGGAGGGAAATGGTGCCACTTTTAAATTAGAAAGGCAGAAATAGAAGCACTGATTTCTTTAATTCTCTATATGCCACATCAACAGATTACAGTGTTTTCTTTCTGGCAGGTACACAGTTTTTCTACAGTTCAGTCACATTAGCAAAGTGCAAACCCTTGCGGCAGAAGTTTACCAAAAAAGGAAGTTAAGTAATTGCAATGGTTTATTTTAACCAGTACCAGGATATTCAGAAAATGAATGAAAATAGGGTTCTGATTTTGGACACTAGAAGGTAGGAACATTTTGTGAATGCAGTGCTGGAAGAAACACAAGCAAGATATTTTCTGGAAGACTGTTAAGAACTCATTGAAGAGTTGTAGAACCAGATCTGAGCTGAAGCTTCCTGTCTCTAAACCTCTTAAAGCCTAACCATGCTGATATGGATGATGGTTAGCCCAGCCTGTTGTTGGCAGTTCTGTCAGGGCAATGGGTTTATGAACACTTGGTTTTGGGGTTTCTGTCTTGATACTTCTCCTAATTATGAATAATGTTAGAAATCTAAAAAGAGTATTTTTTACAAAAGGCTGGTTTGTTGGGGTTTTTCATTGTTTGAGGTACAGACTTAACACCTTCAAACTTTGAGCTAACACTCTGAACAACAGGTATCGGATCTAGCTGGCTCATTTGCTTTTTATACTTTGAAGTAGGTCAGAAGCGTGCAGGAGAGTTCTGCTTTGTCTTACAGATCTATAACTCCATATTTTCAGGAAACTCTACTTGGACCCACTAGGAGCACTAAGTTACTGAAACTTTGCTCATGCATCTTCTTTGTGAACTGAAGATAGATAAAGCCTACAGAATTATATTTCACATCCATACACAATCAACTGTAGTCACAGTAACATTACTGCTGCTGTGTTCTCAGTAGCCCTCCTGGTGATAACTGGGTGTTTTGTAGGCTGCCACTGCATGATGCAGTAAGGATTTCAGGGAATTGTGTGTGATTTCCTCTCTGATGTCCTGTATAGAGTAGGGTATCAAATGTAAATCAGTTAGCCTCCTGTAGAGCAAGTAACTTCTGTTTGACCAGTTTATGATACCTGAGAAGCATCCAGTCTTGTTTTGGAGACATCAAGACATGAAGAATCCACTGCCTCTTTGACCAAATAGTTAATTAGCCTGGTGGCTTTTAAAAATATCTGATATTTTAATATAAACTTATTTGTTGCAGGTCTCCGGCTTTGTAGTATTATTTTATCATCTTGATTAATCTATTTGTAAATGCTGTTTTCTTTTCGTGAAGTTTAATTTCCAAAACACAAGTGGGTGTTTTGTTGGTTCTGTGAATTAAGGCAGAGATAGACTGTTGACTGGCTGACTTACCTTAACTCATATTTGCCACGTAGAAATAGTAGCTAATGATTCTGTTACTCAATCTGCGTTTTCCCAGTTCTTAGTTTTTCTGCTCAACTGAAGTACAGATCTCTTGGAATTTGCCCCAGCTAATATTAGGAAGAATCCTTCTCTCATCTCTGCTGAGGATCTTGCTTTTGGACCTTTGTAATATAACTGCATATGCAAATTTCTGTCATTTCCTTTTAGGGTCACATCAGGCTGGGCAGGCTATACTCTGCCTTCCTGTGGTACGTGGGCACAAGCCCAGAGTCCTCACCATGGTGAGACCAAAGAGGGCAACATATTGTCATAGGACTTTTGTGTGCTAATTCTGAATGTACTGATTTTTAAGACATCTCTCCAGTTAGTAGCATTATTGGGAAGAAAAAAAACAAACAAAAAAACCCAACCACCAACCTAATTTACATTTCATTCTTTCTAAACACAGAACAAAACCAGTTGCAGAATATTTAACATTCTTCTTACCTCTGGATAGCAATGAACTGATGAAGTTGCTAAATTTTTTTCATTGTCTTTAGCCTCAGCAGCTGCTGATTTCTGTGAATCCCTCTGTTTTGTTTTTCTTACCCATTTGTTGTAGTACTCACAACACAGAGCAATTTCTGCTTCTGTTTTAAACGCCACCCCACAGGTTTAGAAACATTGGGAAATTATATGCAGTTTTCGACTCCCTCTGGTGGTCTGACAATGGTAGTTAGCTGCTAATAATGAGCAAGGAAAATGAATGCAGTACGACACCGTAGATGCTACAAGTTTAACCGCTATTGTTTGTCCCCTGATGTATTTAAATAGCAATGGGGGAAATAGTGATGCTTATTAATAATATAGATAACTATTATTACAAATTATTAGCTAGGAACATTGGGGAGAAATAGAAGAAAAAGTGTCAATTCAAAGATTTTCTTCTGTGTAACAACTCAATTTATTTTAAGGGATTGAATTTAGGAATAAGAGATGTTACTCAACTGCTGCACTCAGTAAATTTAATGTCAGAAACACTTGATCTTCATCTTCTCTTAAGTGGTAACAGAAGTGCAGTTGGAAACAGCAATTGTGAAGACAGTAATTCCTGTGTGGAGAAAAACCAATCTGGGAATAAAACCTAAGTTTAATTCTAGCCAATAATGTAATGAAATAAAAAAAAATGTACTACAGAGAGAAGAGCTTCCACTACTGCTTTTTGGCTTAAATAGACTTTATTCAGCTTTAAGAAGAGGTTCATATTTAGAAAATTCTACTTTCCTAATTTCCTAATGTAACAGGTATCTTATTTTTACTCTTAAGAAGTTAAAAATGGTATATGGTTTATTTTGAGAGCTGAATGGAATAAATGGAACTGAAATGCAGTGGGCTAAAGTGTAAGAAGCTTGAATTCTAAAAATACAGATTTAATTGTTATCTTTTGCAGAAATGAGTCAAAAGAATAGAAAAATATCTTTGTCACTGAGGTTCAGTTTGTCTGTGGTGACATTTTTTCCTTCTTCCATTTAAGCAGGAGATCAAGCTATGATCAGTGTGGAAGACCCTCTTTAACTGTTGCCCTACTACAACAGTTTGATATACAGGAGGAAAGAGGCTTACTGTAAGCATGACACAATGGAAGGCCCAAGATTAGACTTGACCTTAACTCTTCCCTAATCTTAAATGCAGTCCAAGCATTTATTTGAAATCCTTAGATGTTTGGACAAGGCTGAGAAGATTTACACAGGCACAATAAGCATGAGAAACAATAGAATTTTTCTTCCCATTTTGCATCCTGTTAGTTACTTCATGTTAATGCAGGATAGCAACTTTATTGGCAATACAGCTTTGTAAAAATATCGTTGTGGAACAAGCAGCAATTCAGATATAAATATGTCAATCCAGACTAAAAACACACAGTGAAGTGAGATTTTTAATTCAGGGTTAGCTTTGATTTTTATTCTTTTTTTTTTTGGCTTAGGTAAATATCTGCATTTGTGACATGGAAGATATTTCCAGAAATGGTATGACAGTTTTAAAATGCAGTATGAAATACTGGTTTGAACCAATATTGATATTAATATATATTACCAGTTGAGCTGCTTTTCAGTAGCAGCAGTGCTGCTGGTTCCATTCAGCATGATTTGGCTTGGAAATGATCTCTTTTAGAGTCTGACTTTTTATCTTTTCCAGCACCATTAGTAATTAAACTTCAGATTCTGCTTATCAATAGCAATGACTATTAGCCACTGACATGTATTAAAGACTAAAAATTAACATCAATGGATTTCATACAATAGTGAAAAATAAGCACTTGCCTGATCATACAGGCATATATTAAGTTTTAATTATCAATTGTACTGACATTATTTGACAAATGCACTACAAATTGAATCAGTTTGCAAGCAACCAGAATATCAAACCCAAACAAGAAAACAAACAAAAAATGTCCAGGTTTCTAGGTGATTCCTGAACTGTCTGAAATAGGTAAAACTTGCATATTAAGTAATTTTTCTTTAAATAGTGAAACAACACTTGCCATGAGGAATTGATAGACATCAACATAAATTGGATATTAAACTTTGACTAGCTTGTTCTCTCAAGGGCCCCCGTAGCAGTGAGCCATCATGAAAATATTGAAAATACTTGTTTCAAACATAATGATTTTTAATTATTTTTAAGTTCTTCTGCAATAAAGGAAAGCTAGAACAAAGCTGAGGTCTTTTTCCACTTCATCTGTGACTAGTATTTGCCTGAGAAGCCAGACAGTCTGGAGTAAACCCTACTGATCTTGTAAGCTTGCTGCTTCTTTTTCTTTCTTTTTAAAATTATTTTTACACACCCCCCCCGCCTTTTTTTTCCCTCATGTGAGTTCTGAGCATTTTGTTTGAACATGTCATCCTTAAAAATGCAAGTACTTTTTGAACTGCTTTTTCTGGTTCTTTTTTGCAGAATATTTGATACCTTAGTAGAGATAAAAATGTTCTTTCACTTAAGCTTATATTCAATATAACTTTACATTTTTACTAGTTTAAACCCCTCTCACTTCTGTTTCTCACAGTTGTGTATAGAGTACTAGTGCAGAAAGTTTATCAAGTTTACTTTTGGATTACCAGAAGTAAGAGTGCCATACTGATGTGTTCCTGTGTACCACAAGTTCATTTTCCTTCATACCAAGCTCTAAAAACTGCACTGAACAATCCCTTATTTCTCCTGTTTGTCCTTTATTTTGGGGGATTAAAATGGGAGAGGTAGCATAAGGCAAAATGGTCGATCTTTGTTAATTTTCCTGCATTTAAATTCATCATTGTTTTCAGTAAACCAGGTCTCCTAGCTAGACAGCTACCTCACCTTAACAAGCAGACTCCAGTTCTTAGCAAAGTGCATGCGTGCTTCAGCCTGTGCCAACGGTTTACTAAATAAGTGTCATAAATAAAAAGGCATAAACTTAGGTTCATGCAAAATAAGGCTTTTAATAGAGTTGCAGGAATCAAGCAATGTACAGGCCTGGGTGCGCGGGGAGGCTCCGCTCTACCCTAGCGCACAGCCTTTGTTTTCAGGTTTCTCTTTTTATATCCTATTCTACTACATATTCATTACTAATTCTAAGAAAAGGTTGGGTTTTTCTTATCAGTTCCAAGGATGGGAGGTGTCTCTTCCACACATGTCTCTTTTTAGCCGGTGGTCTCTCTGGTGGTCTTCCTCAAGTGTCCTTTTCATGAATTCGAAACTAGTAGTGTCCTTTGTATGGGTCTTCCTCTGTTAGCTCATGCATGAAGGCTGCCTCTGCCGCCTGCTTCACTCCTCCACCAACCTTCCTAGTTTCTAATTATTTATTGCTCTGTTATCTTAAGCCAAGTGCATACTTTTGTGATGGCTGTGCAAGGAGGAGTGCAGCTCCATTCAAAATCCCCCCTTCTTCCCTGCCTGTGGCCTCTTGTCACGAATTGATCGGATCAAACATATATTTCTCACATAAACCATTTCCAGAAAACAACACTTTGAGAAACTAAATGGCAACTGACAAAATATGTGAGATCAGACTTAGTATCTGCATCTTTTGCACTTGTATTCTGCACTTTTATGCCGTCCACTCCAGATCCATTGTCATGCACTACTACAGGTCAGCTACAGTGGAATCCTCTCAGCACAGTGTTAGATATATGGAAATTTCATGAATGTTCGAAGAGATTTGCTAATTGTTCCAATGCATTTCACAATATCCTAATTCATTTTTAATAGATGTCTCACTTCATAAATAGTAGCTGTTGAGATGATAAACCTGATGAACTGTTATGTAAATATTTTGAAGCTATTCTTTTGTTGGTAGCATTTAGTGAAATGATGTTATCATTGCTAACAAAACGTGTTAAAGTTGCGAATAAATAATGTTCATAAGCAAATTATCTCCTTCCAAAAGTCTAAATTTTAGTTGTCATAGTCTTATGTGTGAATGAACTGAAAGGGTTGGTTTATTTGTTACTGAAAAGGTTTCAGCTAGTAGTTTTATTCCAGCCAAATGTTGGAAATGCATTTATTCTTTCAAGCTATATAGAGCATAACCTACCTGCAGTGCAGATCTTTGTGCAGCCCTGCTCTCTGCTGTTTCATTGAAGAGCACAGGGGCTGGTGGGCAAAGCTGAGCTTCACCTTTTGGTGGCGTAAGATGTGGAAGCTAAATGACGCTGCAGAGAACGCGTGGTCTGTGGTACGTGCAGGAAGACCACCGACTGGATTTAAAACCCTAGAGTCAGAGTGGGTGAGTGACTTCAGGACGGGGCAAGAGATGTCTGGCCATTAAGGCGCAGGAACTAATTTTCTGTTACATTTTTGTGGCAGTGGTGTAGCAGAGAGGGCAGGGCCCTGCTCTATATTCATCGTTAGCCTCTGGAAAGAGGCGATGAGATGATTCTAATTTTTCCCCCCTTCCATGTGTAAATCGTTCAACAGGTGCAGCTCCTGCCGCTGGCCGCACCAGCCCGACCCCACCTGCCGGACCACCTCCGACAGCCTCTCTCTTCTGACGTTCGGGGCCGTGACGCCAAGTCCCTGGCCTCGCCCCCACCCTCTGGCCCCGCCCCGCGCTCACTAGTGCTGTCCGGCAGGTGGCGCCACGCTCGCCCCTCGGCCGCCAGCGCGGCGCGGGCCGCAGCCCTCGAGTTCCGCCGCTTCAGGCACCGCCGCCGCCCAGGCGCCTGGTGCTGCCGCCGTCTTTTCCCCACCTCCCCCTTCCCCTCGCCTCGGTCCCTTCCCCCGCCGGGGCCGATCGGTGGCCATGGCCACCAAGAAGGCGGGCTCGCGGCTGGAGACGGAGATCGAGCGGTGCCGGTCGGAGTGCCAATGGGAACGGATCCCCGAGCTCGTCAAGCAGCTCTCGGCCAAGCTCATCGCTAACGGTGCGGCGCTTGGAGGGAGGCGGCAGGCCGCGGCGGAGGGGTCGCCGGGGGCGGCCAGCGGGGCTCCCGGACGCAGGGCTCGGCAGGTGCAGGCCGGTGTGAGGGCCTGTGGGCCGCCCCGCGGTGCCCGGGTAGGCGGTGGGGCGTGGGGGGCCACTGAAGGGGCGGGGAGCGGGTCGGCTGGCGCGGCCCCGCGGAGCAGGATCCCGGAGGAGGGCGGCGGGGAAGCGGATGCTGCCGAGGGCCTGAGTCCGGCGTGCGGGTGCCGTGGCAGTCGCCTCCGGGGCGAGAGCTGGAGCGCGCACCCCACGTTTGAGCACCTCCAGCTTGAGCAGCCCTCTGAAGTCCTAGGGAGGTCTCGTTTCTTCTCACTGGCAGCGGGGCCCAGCGGATTTGTATCCTGAACTGCTGAGCAGTGTTGCGTTTTGCAGGCACACATGCTGCATGCAGAAAGCCTTAAATGTCTTTCTGTGCGCAGCCAGAGTATCTGTATACAACGTGTCATATGAAGGCTTCTGTTCTGCTTAAAAACCCATCTCAGAGATTATAGTGCAAGTGTATCTGTTTTCTTTTTTAAAAACTATGAATGGTTTGCTTGGTGTCTTAATTCTTGTTTAACAAGCCTCTAAGTGTTTAGCTGAAGGAGATGAAATAGCAGTACTGCGTTCTGAGTAATAGTGCCTCATGAACAAGGGAGATGCAGGAAAGTTATCTTTGGCATGGATGGTTTCATTCTGAGAGAATGAGTGTCTTCCTCTTTGGGCTCAGCTGTCTGCTTGAGGTGGACCTAAAGGTATTTTCAGAGAGCTCAAGTTTGCAGAGACAGAACTTTGGGTCAATTCAGAGGTGGTAGGTTAACATAGAGGATGCGATGTAAGGGTGGTGTCACTAGGAGCATGTTATGAAGGTAACGATTGCTTCACTTGTTTAGATAGGGATGGAAACTACACGTTTCAGATCTTTAGAAATACAAATAAAACAAGAAAAGCCTGAACAGAAGTAAAGAGAAGAGAATTTAAGAATAGGCAGATGCAGATAACATTACATATGTTGGTATTAAGAACAACTGGGTGATGATAGTGGTATTATGCTAACTAAAAATAAACAAGCAAAAAGGTGGAAAGTATTATGTTTAAGGACATGCTTCATTGAGTTATGAACTAGCTGGCTATCAGTTCACGTAAAGGCAAAGGAGTTTTTTGGCTGTCTGTTTGAGAAGCATGATCTTCATATGCTAAACCATACTAAGGTATTTCAGGCAGGTAGGGATTGCTTAGTACAAGATATAACTGACAGACTGAAATTTACCTGTTCTGGCTACTTAAGTGAAGCATATCACAGAAGATTGTGCAGTCTACACAACTTTATACTTCAGTGATTTTCCTATTATGTTGCTTCTAAATTCTGTATACTCAGTATATCCAGTACTGAAACTGTTTGAGTATTTCCTGATATTTAAAACATGAGTGAGTATGTGATTCCTGATGGCACAGGAATGATTGAATCAATGTGCATGGCTTCCAAGTTCTAGCTAAGAACATCAATAGTCAGTAAGTTAAGTGGTCATAAGGGATACTTGTTTTGTAGTGGATTAATACAGGAGAAGAGTGATTTATTTAATGAAATACGTGTTCTTGCTGTTGAGTGTGTAAAGCTTAAGTTTGTGTTGTAGGCCATCATCACTGGATGTGAGACTGAAAGCCAGGGAGTGCCTCTGTTCCACTTGTGAAGAGATACAAACTGAAAGGTGCTCTGATGCGTTAATCTGAAACAATTAATTGAAGAAAGTGCTCAGAGCTTCACTCCTTCCTTCTGTAGTAACGTTCAGTTTTATAAATCAGCTAGGGAATGGGTAACAAAAGATCTAGTGTTTGGCTGAATGTGTGACCATATGCTGCAGGAATAATTCAGAAGTGTGAGAGAAGGAGAAAAGGAAGATCATCGTCAGTTTTGTTTGTATATTGGCATGTAGGGAATTGATTCTGACTCTTGAATGCTGGAGCATTTTAACTGTGGTTACCAATATTGCTAAGTATAGGGTTTATTGGTCTTTGAACACAGATGGGAAGGAGTCTTTTGGGGAAGACGTCTTGTTAATCTTTTTGATCATACGCTATTGTAAAAGCAAACGCTGTCATTTTACCACAACTTAATTACACCTCCTACTTTAAAGTGGGGATTAGAGAACTCAGTGTAAATTTTAATGGGCCAGATTATAATTTGGGCTGTCTTGCATTTGCATAGTGCTTGCTGTTACCACCTGCCCATCCCTTAAAGCTTGCAACCCAAACTGGGTGAGGGAAGAAATAGCAATGAGAACTCCCATGATAAAGGTCTGTGTGAATGCCTTAGGCAGGAATATATACTTATGGAGAAGTGCAGTACTTGAGAGGTGCAGTGTTTTAAGTGGACTTGATAAGTGTATTGTTTAATCTGTTTTGTTCTGTTGGTGGGTCCTATCTGCTCCCTCATGGAATTAGGAGTCTGTATAAAACCTGACATTGGATCAGGTATAAGTGACAGTTTATGTAGTGTTTGGAAGGAATGGTACATTGTGGAACCAGTTTTTGTATCTGATGGATTGTATTTGAAAGGCTTTGTGACTATGCTGAGCTGTAAAAGATGAAGAGGGAGAAAAAATGTTAATGGACTGACTGGTCACTGTCTTTGCTATTCTCTAACTAGTAGTCTCATTTTGGATCATGGAAAATGTGTTCTCTGTGTCAAGCCTGTGATTTGCATTTATTTTCACAAAGGATAGATAGATCAAAGAAGAGGATAGATAGACCTTGTGAAATACAAGACCTCAGAATGATTAGGCAGTTATCCTGCTTGTGTTACATTTCTGTCCTTCAGAACCAGGACTCAGCAGCAATATTAAGATCGATGCTTTGTAAGACAAAGCTCTGAGCTCTTGCTTCTTCACTCCCATAAAAGATTGGATCAAAACTGTTACATGCAGGTGTGGTGGGTTAGCCTTGACTAGCAACAAATGCCCACCCAGCTGCTCATTCTCTTCCCTTCCGTAGTGGGGGAGGGGCAGAAAGTAGGATGAGAAGACTCACAGCTTCAGATGAAGACAAGGACATAACTTAATAATTACTTGTGAGCAAACCAGATTTGACTTGAGGGAAATTAGTTTAGTTTGTTGTCAGCTAAAATAGATGTAGATAGTAAGCAACAGAAAGACATGAAAGCAACATTTTTCCTCCCTTTTTTCCCAGGCTCAATGTTACTTCTGTGCCCCTCCCCGTGTGGTGCGGAGGGAATACAGTTGGTACGAGGTGACTTTTGCTGCTGCTTCTCTCTTCTTGCTTTTTTTTTTCTGCTCTGCCATGGGCTCCCCTCTGATTGCGGTCCTTACTACAGGCTCTTCAAGTGCCACAGGTCCTTCAGGGCATGTCTACTCCAGCTTGGGTCGTTCCCAGGCTGCAGTGCTGGATATCTGCACAGGCATCTAGAGCACCTCCTCCCCCTTCTTCTCTGACCTTGGTGTTTGCTCAGTTGTTCCTCACTCCTTTGGTTCCTTCCTCTGTGGTGTTTTCTGCTTTTTCTTAAACACTCTTTCCTAGAGGTGCTTCACTGAGTGACTCCGTTGGGTTCTGTAGTGGGTCTGTTGGAGCCAGCTGAGTCTGGGACAGGGCAGCCCCTGGCCTCTTCCCACAGGGGCCACCCTGCAGCTAGCACCGTGCTGTTTAAGCCCAGTACAGCAGTATTGATGAAAACTGTAGCAGCTGGCATAGAAATTAGTGTAGTACTCTGAGGTTTTTGAAGTTACAGTCCTTGTCTAATATGTGGGCCGTTTGGTGCAAGAAAAGTGTCACCCTCAAGTTTTTACATCCTGAATATCACTTCTGATATGGAAGTGAGACAAACCCTAGGTTGGTAGAAATAAAATCTTAAACCCATTTACACTAATGAAACTTTCTGAGTGTTTACAGCTCTTTAAACTTGAAAAGGTTCCTTCTAAGAAGATGATCTGAAGAAGTTCAGATTCTGTTCATTGAATATTGTTTAACATTGCAAATAAATAGTGTGCTGGTGAAGCAAGATCATGGGAGTTAGCAAAAGCTCCAGGTACAAAATTACTTGTTCACAGATTGTTGGAAGAGGTAAATTGAATGTTGAATGTCTGAAATTAAAGAGAATGTATTTTAAAGTGTCCCCAGAATTGTGAAGCATTGGTTATATGGTTGTTTTGTATTTTAAGCTATTAAATAAAGGGCTTAATCTGGAGGAGAAGCATGTACACCTTTGTATTGCAAAACTTGCTTGGTATCAACCACAGCTGTGTGGATGAAATACAACATGCCTTAAGACAGAGTTTTCTTCTAAGATCACACTACAGTGTGGCAGTCCCAAAAATAACTACTGATGAACACAACACTTTAATGTTAATGATCATAGAATGGTAGCAGTTGGAAGGGACTTCTTGAGATAGAGTCCACTCGCCTTGCCTAGGCAGGATCACCTAGGGCAGGCTATACAAGACTGTGTCCAGGCAGATTTTGAAAGTCTCTAGAGAAGGAGACTCCACAATCTCTCTAGGTTGCCTGTTCTAGTGCTCCATCGCCCTCACAGTAAAGTTTCTCCTTTTGTTGAGGTAGAACTTACAATTTTTGAAATCTGTTACTTTTGCATCATTAAAAGCTTTTCTTTTCAAAGAGTTCCATTAAGTTGTTAATTTCAAACACTGAAAGATAAGGCTTCCAAAATACCAGTGATGATTTTTTTTAATGAGGACTTGTGTATTTGTTGATATGTTATGAGGATTATGTTTTGAAACCTCTGCAACAATTTTAATGAGAGTATCCTGTTAGTCATGGCTTTGGGAATTCTGATTCTCAAGGTGTCTGGAACATTGTGATGTCTGAGTGATAATTTTGGAAACTAGCAATCACATCTCAAAGTTGATGAGAAATTTGTCATGAATTCTTGATGGAACAGCATCTTGAAGCAAGCAGCTACAGTGGAATTCAGTATGAAGATAATGTCTCTTCAGAGTGTTCTTAGGATGTCAGCGCTCTAATATTTTTTTTCCTTCATTTGGAAACAGTGAGGAAACCTTAGGTCAGTTCAGTGGCAATCTGAATGGGTAAAGTAAAGGATCCATGAGTTTCTGTAGGTATTTCTGGCCATTCATAGTTGCTGCAATCAGAACATGACCTTGCTCAAGTTCAGTGAGACGTGTGCCTCTGTCTGGGAAAGCACTGAGGAGGCAAATTTTTATAGTTGAAGTGAGGTAGAATGATGTAGTTCTGTAGAAACTTTAGCCAGTGTAAAGTATTGTGTTACTGTGGGGAGGGAATGCACACCCTGGAAGTTCATGGATCTATACCCTACCAAGAGCATTGTGACATTGCCATAAAAATAGAAAGTTACAGGTGTCAAGTTTGCTGATGGAAATACACCAGCCTTTTAGCACAACTGCTTACCAATTGGATTTCTTGCTATCATTACTACCCTTTTTCTGTCGTTTTGTTTTGTGCGTGACCTTTCCTCTCAACACCTTGTTTCTGTAGTTTCCTATCTAACCTTGCAGAATAAGTGCACAGATACCAGCTGAGTAACAAAACCAAAGGATCAGGACTATTTTACGTGTTTCTTTTTTTGCTTTGTTTTCTGTGCTGTTTGTTTATCTGAATATAATGAACTTGTGAAAATAGAAACAAATGAACTTGTGAAAATAGAAACATCTTAACAGTTTTCATTGTTTTTTTTTTTTTCCTTGTGAAATACAAGACCTTAGATGTATGGTTAAAGCTTATCCTCAGAGTAAACCAGGAATTTCTAAACCTCTTAGGACTCGTGCCCTTCTTAGAACCTACTTAGAAGGTGTTTATCAAATTTGTTTTATTTTTTTTATACGTAGACCTTGTAATGCCATTTACATATGCAAAGATTTGCAGAGATCCACATCTCTACCAGGAAAGTTTGCAGATGGTGATGTGACATGCCTTTTTGCATTTCCATGGAAGTGGAAGTGAAACTGTCTCTTAATTTGTTCTCTTTTATCTGTTTTCATTCTCTTTCCTTCACTATCACATTTACAGAAAAAAGCGAACTAAAGACACACATTTTTTCTGAATGAAGACCAGAGATGGTGACAGTACTAAGATGTGTTGTCTTATTTTCAGTTGACAGCTTTATTTCTTCAGATAGCCAGAGGTGTTACAACAGCGTAAGTGATGATGTAGGTCTGCTGCTTGTACTTTAAGTGGCTTGTCATCTGGAAGGGTAAATGCTAGTGCAGTCAGTGTGATTTCACAAGTAGCCAAGCTAGTCTAACATCTTGCTGCCATTGCTTAGAGCTCTTTCTTCCTACCTTGACTCAAGCTGCTCCTCTGTGTGGTTTCTCTAGTTTACATGTTCCTGGCCTGTCCCTTGTGTTGATTAACCCCAGAGGAAGGGCGTAAATGTTCTGGGTCAGCACAAAACTCTGTATTTCTCTTTCTGGGGTTAGTGTTCGCTGGCTTAATGAGCTGAGTTGTCTTCCACGGAGGTCTGAAGAGCGTAACAGCTGATGGAAAATGAAAGGTGACAGCAGCTAGTGAAGGGTAAAGGCGAGGGAAACTTTTGTCTGCATATGACTGGTCTGAGTGAAATGAACTAAGTACCTCTGGGTATTTGGCACGTATAGCTGCTCACATTTATAGGGATACTTCCACATGTTAGGAATGTAATTATTTAGGAATTAGGCATTTCACATACCAATGTTAAATTGGCTGCACTCTGTTGCTTTGTTTAAAAGTTATAGGAAAAAATTCTAGCCTGATTTATCACTGTATATATATCAGCATATGTCTGTATTATGGCTGCTCTAAGGTCCTTTAATGTTGAAGGTTAAAGGTTAATACTAACTTCTCTATGGGCAAATACATTCATTACCATAAACTCAGAGTCATTGATACCAGTTTTGTTTGAGTTTAATTGGTGGGGTAGCAAAGAAGGAGACAGAAGGTCCTTAACCATGCCAAATGTGAGGCATTCACCCTTCCACAAATCTGTTGTAAATAATCAGGTTTTGGAATTTTCTGATTAAATTTCTTGCAGTTTTCTCTACACTGGACACAGTTTAATTGTCGATCTGATAAGGAGCGACTGAAGCCAGTGGCTTTGTAAAAACTTTGTAAAAATCAAAGTGGCAGTATATTCAGGCAGATTGGAGAGAGTGAGGATGTCTGACTTAGTGCTGTGTTTGTTGGTAGCAAGGTCTTTAATCATCAGAGAGCGTTTAATCTTTGCTTCAGGCTCTGAAGGAAGAGCACTGAATCTAGGCATTTCTCTGGTGTCAGCAAATGTGTGTCAGAATGCATAGTGGCAGTTATTAGTCAGCTGCTCTGGTCAGAGATGTTCCTTCTGTTTGCAAAATAGGCAGGCCCCTGGAGATATAGACATAAAACTTAAGATCAGAATCAAACATTTTTGTCAAATAATTCAATGTGTCTTTATAATTATCTTGATCACTTCCTGTGTAATTACCTATTAAGAAGTCTGTAAAATCTGTGATTCTGTAGTAGGAAGAAAGTTGCTTGCCTTAAACACTCTGCTATTAGGTTTGTCATCCATATTAGTATTCTGTAGAGACAGTATATTAACAATGATTAATCAACAACTCGAGTTTTAATAGAGCTGCTCTACAGCTGATGTTTCTGCTTTGTACCCTAAAAAGAGCAATTAAAGCAAAGGGAGGACTTAAAAACATGTGCTTTTGTTGTCTGGAAAAGATGAGAGGGTCGAGGTCTGAGCCTATAAATACTTAAGAGTTGTTTCTTTGGTAATGAAAGTAGATCCTGAATGTTTAAGCTTCATTGAAAGAAACAAAGTAAAAGAGGACTTATGTGTTACAGTATTTGGCAAATGCTGGTCTCCACTGTTAAATTCCCCATTTAAGCAGGTTAATTCCCCTTTATTAGAACAAAGAATAGTCATTTCAGTCTTGAGATTGTTAGGTTCTAGAGCCATAGTGGATACAGCTCCTTGGAGAACTGGCACCTATTGTGTTGCTATACTGAGTCTCACGGTGGCAGGTGTTGCCAGGTTTCGTGGAAGACTTAGCTTTCCTCTTCCACAAAAGAGATGTTAGCTGTTCTTTTTACACACATCCTTTTTGCTCTAGAGAAATCTTGAATGCAGCTCAATTGAGCCCTGTAACTTGTTTTATCTCCATTAAACTTTTTCAGGGGCAACCAAGATGTGAAAACATCTGCAGCTTCTAGGCCCTCCTCTGTTTTTAATGCAGTTAATGACATGAACAAGTTGTTGCTTATTTTTCAAGTGTGCCTTGTTTAAAATTTAGGTTTGCTTGGTCTCAGCTTCCAGCCACACTTGTTTTTCTGTTTTCTTATAGTCTCTTTACCTTAATGTGGAGAAAGCACTGTACATTAATTCAAGGTTGTAATGGGATTGCTTTAAAGCTGGTTTTAAGGAGAGGCAGAAGTAGGGGACCTACTGCTTTTAGAACAGCTGGTAGAATTTAAAAAAAAAACCACACACAAAAGAAGTTGCTCAAAGATGTTTTCTGCCTTAAAACTGTTAAGTATGTACAGGAGACAATAATCTCTGAGTGTGACAGGTGTAGGCTGGTGCCTTTCAAGAATTTGTGTGAGGTTTCCCAGGTGGAGCTAAGTGGGGAGGAAGAGGATTTTTTTTTTTTTAATTTTTTTTTTTTGGTGAGTGACTGGCTTTTGGAAATGGTGGAGAACTGCAAGATCTCTTCTGGGAAACAGGCTGAGCTTTGGGTCATTCCACAGATGACAAATGTCCCTGTTCTGACCTGACAATCAGTGATTATTAATACACAGAAAAGAGAGCGAAGGTGCTAACCAGAAAAGGGAGCGAAGGTGCTAACCAAAAGCTGTAGATGGTGATGTTTATGAGTGAGGAAGTATTCCTGATGTATAAGAAGTTGTGCAGAGTCAGGGTCTCTTCAGTCTCTTTTTTCCACCTTGAGAGAGCAAAAGTTGGATTTTATTATCATCTGTAAAATTTGGTCTATGCTGCAGTGTAGCTGTTTGGTAGAGCATAAACAGGAGCCACTGCCCTCATTATATTGTTTAGTTTTGCCTTCCATTTAAATAGTTTCTAGTCTTTTTTTCCCCTATTGTTAGTAGGAACAGGAAAGTGGTTTGTCCTTTGAGAAACAAATCATGGCAAGAAGCAAGATTGAAAATTCCTAGCTATCACAGTGTGTGATTTTTCCTGTTCTTCAGGTTGCTCTTTGATCTTCTTTGTAACGCAAACAAAACATAAATGAAAGGAAGGTAAATTTTGATCATTCTCCCTCAGTATGGTAGTTAAAGCTGTTTCCAGTTAAACCTCCACATAAGATGGTGAACCAGTTTCCCACACTTCATGCTTCTCAGCCTTAGGTATGACCTGCATTCTTATTTCTTGGGTTTATATTGCATTTTGCTGAATGGGCCAAGTTTGATTCAAACATAAACTTATCAATAATCTAGGTGATACCTTGTGACTGTCCTGACTTGATTAGTTACAATTCTTATGGTCCCACAAAGTTTGGGAGCTTGAATTTTTATTTTCCTTTTTAAACCATAAAAGTACTATGATTTGAAACTACTGCTGCAATTTTCTGTGCTTAGTATGTGCCCTCATAAAATAAATTTCTGTTGTAGTGATAATTTGGAATTAAATTTGCATATACAGAAATAATCCAAGAAGTTTATAATATTTTTTTTCAAAGTGAGGTTTGGCTAACAAGCAGGGAAATTGCCTAGATACTACCTAGCTGCACAGTAAAAGGGTGCTAGGTTCCCTATGTACTTAAGAGGCAGGTGAGTGAATGACCATGTATAACTAAAGGTGTTCATAAGTAGAATTAAGTTTCT
This sequence comes from Tricholaema leucomelas, assembly GCA_013400475.1. NCBI lineage: Eukaryota > Metazoa > Chordata > Aves > Piciformes > Lybiidae > Tricholaema lacrymosa > Tricholaema leucomelas. Next base: position 220,395 of record WAAF01016867.1, read on the forward strand.
TTAAGCAGCTGACTCTGTATTTTTTGGTTTCTGGTTTTACATGTGTATTATCTGCATCAGCCTGCTGCCTTTCTCCGGGGCAACCTGCTCTAGCTGGTCTTGCTTGGAGCAGGGTTGTGGGACTAGATGATCCCCAGAGGTCTCTTCTGACTTCAGCCATCCTGTAATGTTGTGAGTTCTTGCTACTTAGTAGACAGTGTTGGAATCTGAAGTGACATCTGTATATCCATGTCGTGGTTTGAGCCCACCCATCTGGCAACATAGCACCATGCAGCCACTATCTCACTGGGGAGGAGAAAACAAAAGGCTCAGGAGTCCAGACAGAGGACAGAGAGGGCTTGTTCCCTAGCTATGGTCATGGGCAAAAAAAAAAAAGTGAACAACAAACTCACTGCCAATTAACCCCTTGATTTGGAGTAGGATAATAAGAAATACAACCAGATCTCAAAAGCACCTTCCTCCCAGGCTCAGATATGCTGCCAGTTCTCTACCTCCTCCTCACAAATAGCACAGGGGGACATGGAATGGGAGTTACAGTCAGTTCATTTCACATTGTCACTGCCTCTCCTTCTTCCAGCGTAGGGTACCTCTGATAGGAGATGGTCCCCCATGAACTTCTGCAGTCTTTCTCACAGGTTGCAGCTCCTTATAAGCTGCGCTAGCGTGTGGACTTTCGTTGGAGTTACAGTCTTCAAAGTTCACCATGGGGTCCTCCAAGGGCTGGCTGCTCTTGGGTATCTGCTCCACCATTAGCCCTCCCCATTAGGGGCTCCGCCTGCCATCTCACCATGGGCTCCACAGAAATCTGTTCCAGCATGCCTTCCCACACTCCTCCTGCCTCACAGACCTCTGTGTCTATAGACTTGTTCCTCTCATTTCCACCTCCTCTCCAAAACAAAAGAATTTGCTCAGTGGTTTGGTTTTTTTCCCCTCTTAAGTTACTGCAGAGATGCTGACTGCCTCAGGCTTAGCCAGAGGTAGGTCCAGCTTGGAATGGAGGAAGCTTCTAGAAAGTTCTCACGGAAGCCACCCTCTTCCCCACGACCGAAACCTCATTACACACGAAGCCATGGAATCATATGTATAAATGTAAGATTAGGTTTAGCATTCATTTAAGTAACTTAAGTAACTTCTGGTCAGAATTACTTGAATGAACATGTGCAGACCTGCTAATATTCCTCTTCAGGTGCAGCCAATGCACTTAGTGACTCTTACATGCATCATGAACAAAGCAAATGTGTTTTAAGCATATGGTCAACTTTTCTCCAAGTTGCAAGTGTTTCATGTTCTTTTGGCCAGATTAATACGAAATCACCTCTGGATATAGGATTTCCAAATCTGACAGAAAGCTCCATTCCAAAACGTCCTCCTTAATGAATGTTCTGTGGGATGCTGCAAGATTTTTCTAATTTTCAGTTGTTTTTACAGTCATTTTAATCTGATTTTTTTTCCCCTCCTGGAGTGATTGACTCCTTTTAGACCCTTCTTGCTGCATTCCACTCCTGAAAAAAAAAAATCACTCCATTTGTTTTTCAGATAACGTTATAAAAAGTATGAGGAAAAATCCTCTCCAAATAATGCAACCTGCAGCCTTTCAGATACTCTGAGCCTTCAGTTTTACCTTTGGAGAAAGTAAGAGTTTTAGGGATTATCAGGAATTTCCTTTCTCGTTCCCAAGCTAGTTTTCCTTTGAGGATTTGAAAGATCAGAATGGGGAAGTATTGCTATTCTTTTCTTTCTCTTGTTTTCTCTCTAGACTTACTTTTAGAAAGGAATTTAGAGGTAAATAGTCTTCTTAGCTGGCTTGCTTACAACCACAGAGTTCTTCACCAAATGCGTGGAGCTTGTGGTAGCATTCATCAGAAAATGGATTATTTTGTGTTGTAGCATGTGATTCATGAATGATTCAAGATGGACTATGGTATAAGAATACTCATTAGTAATTATTCTTCGTTATTCTTGAGCCAGGATAAATGAAGACTAATCTTCTTTTAATTCTCTGTGTTTTGGTGAGTAACTGCTTCGGTGTATCCTCATAATGCGGTAAAAATTTTGCTTCAATAATCAGATGTTAAAAATCAAGTAGCAAAGCAGCTGCCGTGATATTTTTAGTCACTGTTTAAAAAGATCATATGCATTTTTCCCCCTCAGCCTGTATTTATGTCAGCCTTCATGCTAATTTTGAAGACTGGGTTGATCCATATTCCAAAGATGGATAATCATGTCTGCACAAGATTGTTCTAAATACATTTTGTTATGAACTTCCCTAAGCTGAAAGCGAGAAGCTTGCATGTGTGGAATCACAGAATCACAGAATGTTAGGGATTGGAAGGGACCTCTTTGCTTTCAGTGCTAACAGAACTCTCAGTTTCATCTAAGGTGTCCTTTCATTTGTCTTGTAGTTCTAAGGTGGTCAGATTTGTCTTTCCTTATAGGTAGAGGACATCCTATTAGCAAGGTGGATTACTGTGGTGATAACTGTGATGCAGAAACAAATGGGCAGCTAGGCTGTCCTTCAGTTAGGAAATGGTTGTTCAGTGCAGCTGTGATACAAGTCATCAAACATTCTGCTAAGTATTCGCTGCTGCTGCTGAACTTTTAAGCAGAAAATTGGATGAATAAGAGGGACTTTTCTCTTTGATCAAGAATTTTATATTGATCTGTAACTATCTCAATTTTCTAAAAGTGGGGAAATGGTTGTCATAGTATTGAAGCTGTTTACTGACAGGCTTTTTTCTTCTGAAACGTTTAAACTAGGGCTGAAAGAATGCTAGACTGTAGAACCTTCTCAGTCTGGGATGAGAAACAATACATTTCCAGCTTGGAAGGAGACTGGCTGGCCTTCAATGCAGTATACCCTCAGCTGTATCTAAAACACTTTGTAAGAACTGAAGTTCTTTGCTGGGCAGCCTGCTATTATGTTCTACCTTTATGTCTAAGCAGTGGTGATAAGCCTCTTGAGAAGTGGGAAAAAATGATGAGAAACAGACTTTCACACAGAAGACTTGGGATGGCTAGAGTCTTAAGAAAATCTGAGTGCCATCTGCAGATGTGGATGGTAATCAAAAACGTTGTGAGGACCATGTAATTTTAAATTAGTTGCATAATTGAAGTATTCATATTTGAAACTGTGGTGGGCATTTTATGAAACATGGGCCCGTTTTTTTTTTATAAAGCAAATGTCAGAAGTGTATCTTGTCAGGTTCAGAAAGCTATTTGAGGCAATTTAATCAAGTGGTGCTTTTTAAGGAGGAATGTGGAAATACTGACTTGAGGTTAATGTTCCTATTCATTGTAGCTTAGAACGCAGACTTGATTGTACAGTGAATCAGGCAGGTAAAAGATAAATGAAAAAGTATAATGAGATACTGTGTGTCTTGTTTTAAATCTGAGTACTTGATGCTTTTTTGTTTTGGTTAGTTTGTATTTAAGATTCATGCAGTGGCTGTCTCCACTGAAATGTTAGCAAAAGAAAATGATTTCTAATATTAATGTGTTTGGCTTTGTTTACAGATGACATGGCGGAACTACTTCTTGGGGAGTCCAAGCTGGAACAATTTTTGAAGGAAAATATTCTGAAACAGAGTAGTAGTCCGCGGGGCCCTCGGCCAAAGCTGACTGAGGTCAGGAAACATCTCACGGCAGCACTTGACAGGGGAAACCTAAAGGTATGTAACTGAGTCTGAGTGAGAATTTGAAAACCTGAAGTTGGCTGCAATGCTCTGCTGATCATGAAGAAAAATTTGGGAAGTGCTTGCATGCTGTTTTACTGTCATTGTTATTCCCAGAACATCATCATCATAGTTTCATGCCTCTTTGTTCTCTGCGTGGGTAAATTTCTCAAATCTTCTTTCATTAGAAGTATAAGAAAATTGTCATTGACTTCTGGGATGCTTAAGTGAAGTATTCCAAATCCATTTTGGTGAAGTTTTTCTTGGAGTATTTAACTGTATGGTTCTATGTGTAGTGCATTAAACAGAAGTGTTAAAAAATATATAATATTTCACAAATTTCTGTAGTAGTCTCTTAAGTATTTAGGAGTGGTTCTTTTTGTGTGCGGATGTGGAAAATGAGGTTAATATTAGAGAGCATTTTCTGGCATAACCTTTTGATATTAACCATTTTGGTCCTTCTTAACTTTTATAACTGTTACATCAGCTTATCTTCTCTGTACTTGATGTCCATCTTTTGAGAGATCAAAAGGACTTTGCTTTACAGCAAAAGTAATGTAAGCAATGGTTTAAATAATGTTTTCTTTCCTGCAGTGTGTGGGAGTATTAATTTTGTCTTCCTTTTCTTTGTTCATTATCCCATGAACCTTTTTTTCAAGGCGTTTCTTGAAATTGATACTTGGAAATTGTGCAAAAATGATACATGTTGTGGAACATATATCATTAACTTCTAATGCTATGTTATTTTCAACTGTGCTTGTGATGTTAGAACAAATCATTAGAAGGCTTGTAATGATAGGTTGCCTTTAAATGATTTTGTCACCTGGCAAAGCTGTATTATGACTGAGGTATTTCTAGTGCATATGTAAATAAATATGTGAATATATGAAATGGTTGGTAATGCTTCTTAGTAGCTCGGTGGAGTGAGATTTTGTGGATTCATCTTCTACTGCAAGCTTCCCAAATATTACATGGAGACAGAATTTCATTGGCTTTCATTGCTGTATTACAAGAGATATCCTAAGGTTTTCTACAGTGAATATATGCAGAAACCAAACCAAATAATTATCACAAAGAATTTGGTGTCATTTATCAGGAAAAAAAACCCTTTTCTTAATTCTCTTCCATCTAGCCAGAATTCCTACAAGAAGCTAACCTAATTATGGCCAAGTTGAACTATGTGGAAGGTGATTACAAAGAAGCTCTAAACACATATGCCAGAATTGGAGTTGATGACTTGCAGCTAGCTGCAGTGCCACCGTATAGACTACGGATGATTGCTGAAGCATATTCAACTAAAGGTAAGATTGCTTTTTCTAGTATAGTGGTATATGGATAGTTTTTAAAAACTTAATATCTTGTCTGAAGTTAATTTTTTGTGTGCATATCAACACAGTGGTAGATAAATAAGAGGATGGCTTAGCTTCTTTAAATTAGTCAGAGTTTGTTCTAGGTTGACAAGACTTTTATCTGAATTAATATCCTAACTGTGCTGTCGCCCCATGATATTTTTTTTTGAAAGTACAGATTGGTCCAGGGTTACATGTATGGTACAGATAGGCTTAACATTACTTCAACAATCCTGCAGGATCAGCCCCTTGTGGCTGGCTGACCCTGCCCCCTTGCAGCTGGCACTCTACCTGCTGCAGATGCATATGGGGGATGCCACCCACTGCCTGGCTTCCTGAGTCCAAGATGGACTCAAGGACACTTTATAGCATGGGTGCTCATGTTTATCAATTCATGTCCTGTTAGCAAAAATCCCTCCACATTCTATGATTCTGCTTTCGGTTGATTGTTCATTTATTGGAAGGATTTATTATTGAAGAAATACCTATGTGTGGGGTGCTTTAAGAAGCAGTGAAAGCATACTTAGTTACAGGAGTATGAGGTTTAAGTTTGTTAAACTGAGACACTGTAGTCATGTAGTGAAAGATCTCTGGTGGAGTGATAACAGTTGAGTGTCCTTTCAAACAGCACTTGGTCTGAAAGGGAATTCCCAATCATGTTTCCCTACACATTAGCCAACTTGCTGTAAGTTGGCCCCAAGAGAAAGCCCTTCAGCCCTTATCCAGGTAGCTGTAAGCAATCTCTACTATCCTTGCCACCACCTCCTCTAACTTGCCTCCCTGGCCTCTCTGGCCATGCAACACCAGATTCCGTCTCCTGTTGCTCCCTGTATTGCCCTATACCTCCATTTCTGAGATATTTTAGTAATAGTGGAAAACAGAATAATAGAATAGTTTGGGTTGGAAGGGACATTTGAGAGTCATCAAGTTCACTCCAAAGGGGCATCCTTAACTAGATCAGATTGCTCAGAGCCCTATCTGACCTGACTGCATGTTTCCAGGGATAGGGTATCTGTCTACCACCAGTGCCAGTGTTTCACCACCCTCACTGTAACAAATTTCCTTGGTATGAATCTTCTACCTTTCTTTAGGTTAAAACCCTGGGGTGTGTTAATAGGGCTATGGTTGGTAGGTCAAGAGAGGTTCTCCTGCCCCTCTACTCTGCCCTGGTGAGGCTGCATCTGAAGTACTGTGTCCAGATGCATGTATTGATGTATGTATTTCAGTCTTTCCATATGTAGATGTCACAATAAGTGTCTCTATGTACCAGAAGTATTATCACTGTTGCTGAAAGTTAGCAGTTACAAAAGTAGTGCAATTTTGCACTTGATTCACCATGATGCCCTTTATTGAATGTTTAAGTGCTCAACCTATGCTAAATTGCTTAACCAAATTGCTACTTAATTAAGAAAAATAGCGATACCACAATAAAAATTACTTGAAACAGTGCATTTCTAGTGCAGTTTTTCTTTTCTTACATTAGCATCCTTTTTCTGAACAATTCAGAAAGAGAAATCAATTTTTCTTCTGTGTTACAGTGAAGATTGTAATGCTGGCATTGTGTCTTAAGGTGGCAGTGCCACCTCAGTTTAGAAAACTCAGAATAAGCTGGGTCAGTGTGTTGAGGAATGCAGCAGTTTATATGCTGTAACTTTATTTGAATTTTCTGTGCATAAATGCTTGCTTTGGTCTGCTGTGTTTAAGCTTGGGTTTGGTGTGCACATTTATTTTTCGTTACGGCAAGAGCAGTGCAAAGTCAGCAAGCACATTTTAGTTTACTGAAAGACTTCAGTAACATTCACTGGCAAGTGGTCAAGGATTGTTTCTAACGTTAGTCTTGGAAGAGAGTGTCTGTTTCCCACCAACATAGTCCTCTAGTAGATGTTAGACAAGCATGAATCATTCTCTCTAACGGTGTCAAGGAAATAGGAGAATTAAGTGGTAGCAGAGACAAAAGGATGCTTCCTAAATCTGGGCAATATTTACATTGAAGTGGGAAGGAAGTACGTGAGGACTTCTGGGCAGATTTATGTCATAAGTTCTCTCACACAGCATCTGTGGGGGCTCTTTTGACAATGTGTGGTAAAGGTGGACTTCTGCTTACCTTTGTGAGCTTTGTTTTTTGAAATCCATGAGAATGTCTTATGAATTTGTCATGTTCTTTTCATGAAAGTGCAGTCTTTGACTTGATAAAATTTAAGTATCTGAATTGCCTAATTCCAAGCAATCACAGTAATTTAATTGAACCTTTTTCTAGGGCTCATCTCTTCTGGATTTATTCTATTTGATCTTATAAGTTTATAAAAAGCTGAAAAAATTTTCCAGAAGTTACTATTTGTATAAATTTTACTTAACATTATTTCTGGAAAATAGTAGAATATGTATCTTTTTTAACTAGGTTCAGCTTATTAAAGAAAACAAAAGTGTGGGGGAGAAGAAAACCAGCGTGTCTTCTGCCTAGATGGGGGGTGTAGGTGGAATTTGCTTCTGATTCCTAGTTTAAAACTTAGTAATTGACATCTGTGGTAGCAAGCCTGATTTAATCTTGGTATGGTCATTTCTACTGAGTGCCTGGCTACCACTTTACTTAAGCAAACTACTGGGATTTTATTGTTGCTCTGTTCATGTTCATCTTTTTTTGCTTCCATGTTTCCAGTCTGAACGAAAAAATAATGCAATTTAATATCCCTTCTTTCCATGGTGGCAGATTGCAAGAATATTTTCTTCTGTGTGTGTTCTATAATGAGGTAGGAGTCACAGAGCAGTCTTTTATTTAGTATTCAAAGTCTAGGAAAGTTTAGAGAAATTCACAAGTAAGTAGCGTTTGTTTCTACCCAGCAGTGTACAATTAATTCTCACTCTTTCCCCCTTCCCTTGGATTTTCTTCTCTGACCTTGTAAGAGTGAACTGTAAAACTTCTCAGTCTGAATTCACAGTCTCTTCAGAGTTGGTTGAGGCTTGTAGGATTACCCAACAAAACACAAGTTATTCTTATAGGGACTTTGTACTTCTGGGATTTGTAATTTTGATTGCAAATTTAAGGATAACCTGATTATATAAAGACAGAACTCTTGACTATTTGAATTTTATTTCCTTGGCAGTCATGAACATAGCACCGTGTTATTAAGCAATGGGGAACTGTCTGTGCTGTTTGCAAGCATCAGCTTGGCTGCACTATGCAGTGCAGCAACCAACGCAAGCAATTAAAGGCATCTTTTTTTAGTGGCCCCCTTTCAATCCAGTTTTGCAGTCTTGTACGCTATTAATGTAGTGATCTGATAACTGATGTGCTTACCTCTGACAAAAGCATAGGGTAGTTAGTGGTAGTTTTTAATAATTCTAAAAATATTTTCCTTATTTAAGGTGGGACCACCTCCTCCTCCAAGAGGAGATTTCATTCTGTAGCCTTAGAGGTGATTGGTGAAGTGGGATTCTTGAGTTGACATGTTTCTTCTTCTACAGCTATTACAGGGTGCTTAAATGAGCCTCCCACGCTGTAATGCTAGACAGTTAACAGTTCACAACAAGCCCTTAGAAGTGACCTGCTTTTCATATATGCCATCTTTTGCTTGTAGAAAATACAAAGTATATCTTTCTGTTCTTCACAGCTGGAGTTCTATTGGTGACTAGAAGGTAGGGGAAGAGGAAGAGCAGTAGGGAAAATTGTGGGGAGAGAAAATGTAATTTGATTATGCCAGGGGAAGTGAGATCCTTAACTCTTGCTCAGCTGTGGAGGGTGGGTGTTTGTATGCATACGTGTATGTGCACATAAATCTGTGTCTATTTGTGTTGTTAGAAAGTAAGATACAACGAAAATCAAAAGAGGAAAATTTTACTGCCTCTTCAGACTTTGCAGAGTGAGTGCATCATCCATCAGGATTGTTTGTAAACCTCACTGTAAAATATTCGGTAGACTTTGTTACAAAAGTCTTCATCGCAGTAGTCCAGAATGTGACATTTAATGTCTTCACAGCCCTGTGGTCTTCAGCTTGGAATAATTATGTCACCAAACTGAAGAACTGAAGCCATTTCTTGCCTGCAGTACATTCACAGAGCAGGTCCTCACGTTTTTTTACTGTATAAATTAATTAAATGCATATATATCTTTAAAATAATGCTTTTAAGTCTCTGTTGCTTAAAACTTAGATGAGGACAGCATATTTAGAAGAACATAAGTGAGAGGCAGAATATGGAATGATAATAAGTCAAACAAAGGATTCCAAGGCTTAAATGATAATATTTTCTTGGAAATACCTAGTTCATGAAATGCTGCTCAGATCTTTCAAATAAAGCTTTTCTGTAGATTTGTCACAGTGCAACATTTTAAAACGCCAACAGAGTTCTAAGAGAAATTCTGTCAAATTGCCTTTGAAATCTTTTCCATTTCTTTTACATGCAGCTCTTTGCCAGTCTGTGACATGTGGGGAATCACAGGGCCTTAGCACTCAAGCAGTGCTAGAAAGTAGTTGCTGTCTGCCACGCCTCCTAAGGGAAACGTTCAAAGTTGTTAATGTGGTGATGGAGTAACCGCTATATTTCATCACACCAAAAAGCTCACGGGCAGTTGTTTATAATAGTGAGCACAAAAGAATGCTTTGGAAAGAAATTCAGGACAAGTTCTCAGCATTTGTTTTCTTTTGTTCGCTGTCTTCTGGCAAGAAAAAATGCTGCTAGTAGTGAAGTCTTAATTTTGAACAGGTGAAGATGTGAGAGTGTTTTGTGTCCATTTAAACAGTAGAGTGGCTTAGCTATGTGTAATATGCATGAGCATAGGTCAGGACTCAGCATTATTTAAATATCCCTCACGTGAAACTTGCAAGGAAGTAACTACTGCACAGAACACTGAATGCAGTGTATTTCTGATATTTTCCTGCTTTTCTTCACTGTTACCTCAAATTCCCAAGTTTAAATACGGGAACATAGTGGAGGATGATCTTTTGTACTTTTTTGTCCTTGCACAGATGTTTCTTTGTGTGTGTGCCCACAGAATACAGTTCTAGTTAGATCTTAGTATTTTCTTTAAGAGAAGAGCTGATTTTGATGTGGTGCTTCTGATGTGCCACAGATTCCGTATGTGTATGTAGAAGGTGTGATGTGAGATAGTGTTAATAAAACTATAGTTTTGAAACAAGATACAGAATTTTCTTAGATTCAAAGATTTACTTGATTAGAGGAACTTGTAATTGTCATGTAAAACAGAGAAAAGGAAAGAAAATCAATGCACCATTTAGCATTTTCAAAACCATGAGAATCCTCACTTAGATCTTGTTAGCTTTCCTCTCGAGCATCTGCTTGTAATTACATTTCACAAAAGTGAAGGTGAAGCATCCAGTAAAACATCTTTCTGTAGGAAAATGTCTGTGGTTGGAGGTGCCAGCTTATTTCAGGAGGGTGTGATGGAGAGAAAAAAAGGACATAAAAGAAGGATGTTATTGAGGAGAACAGCAAGCTTGCTAATCACCATTGCAACAAAATGTTTTAGCCTGAAAGTGGGTGTATGAATGTTGCTAGCGATGGCTTCTTGAAGCTTTGCCTTTCCTTCTTTGTAGTAACACCTAAAATAGTGGGTCACAGAAGCAAATCATATCTTTAATATGAAGTTTTAAGAAGCAATACAGAAAAAAAAAACCAGTGTGGGGTTTTCCTTTTTTTTCTGCTACAGATGTAGCTTTGACATTAGTACTAGTTATTAGAACTGTCTTATGTAGCAAGAGCAAAGCTAAGAAATAAGGCTGGGTAGGCAGGGGAGGAGGGAAAGTGATTTGCCATTGGAATGGGCTGCCCAGGGAGGTGGTGGAGTCACCGTCCCTGGAGGTGTTCAGGAAAAGACTGGATGAGGCACTTAGTGCTATGGTCTAGTTGACTGGATAGGGCTGGATGATAGGTTGGACTGGATGATCTTGGATGTCTATTCCAACCTGGTTGATTCTATTCTGTTCTTGAGATCATGATGGCAAGTCTGGGCTCAAAGTAAAATGTTGAGGTGTTGTGTGCATTTCTGTCCATAGCACTTGATATTTAAATGTGTGCTTAGAAATGACTACATTTTGATAAGTAGAGAAGATTCTCTTGGTATAAGAGGTTAATTTTGTCTCTTTAGTGTGCATTTGTTTACTAGATCAGTTTAACTGGCAATGCTCAATTCTCAGGCTGAGGAAATTCTTAACTTAGGAAGAATTAAAATAAGGCAAGTTACAAATCCATAAAGAAGTAATTAAAAACTTTGTATGTCTGACTTTTTTCCCTTTTTGTGTTCAGCTTGTGTAGCTACCTCCAACTTTCCTACTCCCTTCTCTTACAAGACCAGGCAAACGTCTGTATATGCTGTTATGATTCAGAAGCATATATTTAGAATCTGTTTTAATAATGGCTGAAATTACTGTTCTTCTAGGGATATGGCCTCTGGGAGCAGAACAATTAAGTCTCTGCAAGTTTTTTGAAGTATATGAATGAAGTAATACACTGAAAAGTACACATAGGCATTATTCAGGTCCTGTGCATGACTACATTTCCTGTTCCTAAGCAATTTTTCTTTGCTTGTGGAAGCAGAGATGAGATGGATCACAGTGGGGTATTGAGGTGTTAATTTAGGGAGGTGGAACTTGCCAGTAGCTCTGAAATTAAAAGTATTTATTTAACTAGGAAATAGGCTTATTGAAATCTTAGGTTTCTCGTAGTGCTCCATACATCAAAGACATAGTTGAAAAATGAATTTATAGTAGTTGGCATTATAAAATAGTGACTCTTTCTACAAGTGACATGGATAAACATAGCAATTTACAGGTCTGACTTTTCTTGAAGTCTGCAACTTGGTAAATGTGATTTTTAGTAAAGAAGTGGTGGTTTCATTTGCTGTTGTGTGTAGATAGTAGACTACTCCAGGTATCTGTCAAGATGGCTGTGTGTTGTATTACAGTAACAAATACTTGTTAAGTATGTGAGGGATGTCATCTGTAACTTAGACTGTGACATTACACGATTGTAGCTTTATTGCTGCAGGCCAGTTTAGTCTCCTATTGCCTGTTCAAATAACTGTGTTTATATTTAGATAGTGTATGTTGAGTAAAGTGAGACCATCTTTACTGCTGCTGACCCATATTCAAATTTAATGCTACATTTACCAAGTTAAATGATCGGCCATTAATTAGTTCTATTTACAGAAACATGGAAATACTCATTAGGTTCAGTGGAAGTGTCAGGTGCATGTGAATTGCTGCTTTGCAGTTAGCAAAAGATGCTACTGCAGTTAACTTTAATCATATACGACTGTAATGGGATCTTGTGCATTGCTAGCTTGTGTCAGTAGACACCAAGCAGCTCTTCATGGAAGAATGCTAAATGAAACCTGTTTTAGTAATTATGCCACAGATCTCTAACCTCATTAGGCAATGGGTCAAGAACTCAGATTAAGTTCCCTCCTGCTGTATTGCTGTGCAAACATTGCAGCCCATCAGCAGTCAGTTTGCAGACCATGGGTAGGAAGCCTGTGCCATAGACACTTTAAACTTCTGTTAAAGCTTGTCTTTCCCCAGTCTATTTTTGTGATTTCTGTCCTGCTGCAGCAGGGACTGGAGAGGAATCCAGGAGTTTTTTCTGGTTTTCTCAGTGCTACTTTTAGTTCTGGTATTTGAAATCCAAACACGGAATTAAAATAATATGCTTCTTGTTAAAAAAGACTTCTTTGGGAACTGAGCGTTTTGGGGATGTGGTTTTTTTGTTCTTGCTTCCAAAGCCTTAGAATTTCTTCAGAATCTTGCCTTTGGCAGAGTGATGAGAGGGAGATAATGTTGGTCCTAAACTAAAAATTAGTGATATTGGCCTTTTTTTAATCTCATGCCATAATCAGAAGTAATGTCGCAGTAAAGTCTAATGATTTTTCCTCTGAGGTGCTTGTAGGAGCAATCCTGGCTATTTACAGCAAAATGGTTTAAATTCCATAGGTAAACTATTTCTTCTCCTGAATAAACACCTTCCTTGATGACCAGTCCATATACTGGTGTGTTCTTCTGCTTTGGAGAGAGTTCATCAGAGAGATAGTCACTCAGTCCAAGATCTACAATGATAATCACTCCTTTTCTCAGCTCTTACCACTAATTTGAACTTTTTCAGCCCTTCTAATGGGTGCTTCTGTCAAAGGGCTGTACTGTAAAGCAAAAACTGGCTGGCATGTGGTTCTTAAGAAAACAAATGCATATGAGAAAATACCGATCCATTAAAAATATTGTAAAAGTCTATTTTGTGCTCCTAAGAAAATACAAAGATTTGAATGGCATTACATTCAGAGGAAAAGTAAGACCAGTTATTTCACAGCAGTGATTTCAGAATCACAGAATCATTCAGGTCTGAAAAGACCCTTGGGATTATCAAATCCAACCATTAACCCTGCTCTACTAAGTTCACCTCAAGCACCACATCTAAACGGCCTTTAAACACATCCAGGGTTGGTGACCCAATCACCACCCTGGGCAGCCCATTCCAGTGTCTGACCACTTCTGTGAAAAAAAAAATAAATTCTAGTGTCCATTCTAAACCTACCCTATTGGAATTTAAGGCTATTCCCTCTTGTTTATCACTAGTTACCTGTGAGGAGAGGCCAGCATCAACCTCTCTACAATGTCCTCTTAGATAGTTGCAGAGAGTGATGAGGTCTCCCTTAGTCTCTTGTTTTTCAAACTAAACAGCCCCAGCTCCTTCAGTTGCTCTTCATGAGATCCATTCTCCAGGCCCTTCACCAGCTTTGTTGCCTTCCTCTGCACTTGCTCCAGCACCTTCATATGGCTCTTGTATCGAGGTGTCCAAAACTGGATACAGTACTTGAAGTTTGGCCTCACGAGAGCTGAGTGCAAGGTGTCCTGGACAATCACCTCCTTGATCATGCTGGATGCAGTATTTCTGATACAAGCCAGAGTGCCATTGGCTTTCTCAGCCACCTGAGCACACTGCTGACTCCTACTCAGCCTCCTGTCGATTGAAACCCCCAGATACTTTTCTGCCAGACAGCTTTCCAAGCGTGTAGCATTGTGTGGGATTATTGTGACTCAAGTGCATGACCTGACATTTGGCCTTCCTTGTTGAAGCTCATGCCATTAAAGTTGGCCCATTTACCTGGTTTATCCAAGTCTTTCTGTAAGCCTGCCTACCCTCCTGCAGATCAGCACTCCCACCTAACTTGGTGTCCTCTGTGAACTTACTGATGACACACTCCTTATCAAAATCATCAATAAAGATGTTAAACGGAAGTGGTCCCAACACTGAACCATTTATGACTGTGTGCCAGCTGGATTTAACTCTGTTGACCACCATTCTTTGGGCCCTTTCATCCGGCCAGTGCTTTATCCAGCAGAGCTGTGCTCGTCCGAGCCATGAGCAGTCAGTTTGTCCACAAGAATTCTGTGGGGAACGGTGTCAAAGACTTTGAAAGTCTAGGTAGACAATATCCACAGCCTTTCCCTCATCCAATAGTCAGGTCGTCTTGTCATAGAAGGTGATATGACATCAACATCTGAAATACGAATATTATTTTTTAGTAATTAATTGTTTGTTGATATTTAAAAATCACCAGATTGCATGTATTTTGCTCCAGGCTTCAGTTGTCAGCAAGTATTTACGCAAAGGGTATTTATAAACACAGAATTAAACAGTCTAAAGCAGTCAGAACTTGATAAATAGGAAAGCGGAAACCAGGAGAATGCTGAGTACACAACAACAGAGCAGTACTGGCTGTGGTCACAAGATGGACCAAACACCCTTGCTAAGTGAGCTCAAAAACTAGCTAAGTCTTACAGCTTATGGAGATTTATAAGAACTAACCCAAATATTACTCACAATGGACGCAGAGATATCCCGAGGGAGTTTTCCTGTATAAAGACACTTCCAAAACCCCACAATTATAATCCCGAGGGTAAAATACAATATAATTCCAAGGCAGAGGGAAGGAGAGGAAAACGGAGTAGCTGTAAAGCTGAGCTGCTGCAGACTCGCAGCCGCGGTGAAACAAAAGCTATCACTGCTGCAGGCAGGAACGCAGTTAATGAATCGCTAATGGGGGAGAAGCCGCTGGGAATTCACTGAAGGAGTCATGCAGAGGGAGCCCTAGAACCGCGGAATGGCGGGCTTTTTAAACTCATTCCCCTAGTAAATGCATTTTGAACATGAAACCGGCCAATAGGCACAACTATCAGGAATTTAGGCCAATGAAGTTCAAGTGTCGTGCCTCACACAAGCTACGTGTATACTCCCAGAGAGGCAGTAAGGCACATGTTTCGGGCTGCACAAGGCGCCTGAGACCGGAGTGCTGGATTGCTACCCTTTATGGCAGGCTTACTGGAGCCAACCCCCATTGTTTGTTTTGTCTGCACCTCAATTCACCTCCTGGACCCTGCAACCAGAGGAGGACAGGCAGTGGCCAGACTGGTTTAGCTGTATTTATGCCCTGCCAGGACAGAAGGAAATCAGGTTCATCAGGCAGGACCTGCCTTTCATAAACCTGTGCTGACTGGGCCTGATCTCCTGATTGTCCTCTATATGGCATGTAATGGCACTCGCGATGACCAGCTCCATGACCTTCCCTGGTATTGAAGTTAGACTGACCAGATCCTCCTTTCTGCCTTTCATTTGCTGTCTTCTGGTCCATTGGGACCTCCCCAGTTAGCCAGGACTTCAGATAAACAATGGAAAGTGGCTTGGTGAGCATATCTGCCAACTCTCAGCACCCTTGGGTGCATTTCATCCGGCCCCATTTACTTGTGTGGATCTAAGTGGTATAGCAAGTCACTGACTTCAGATGACATTAAGGACATCTCAGGTGGCATTGCAAGAAATCTTAAAATTCTTGTTGAGGTTTTATTGACTGTGTGGATTCATCTCAGAAAGGAGATGAGTGTTCTTGTAGTTTTTTTGGTTTGGTGTGGTAGTTGGGTTTTTTTGGGTTTTTTTTTAGCTTTGGGAAACTTCAAGACACTTAGAAGCCGTAGCGTAGCTGTGGTTTTAGAAAAGCCATACTAATGAAATGACATTGCGGTGTGAGCTTATGTAGTAAAGTGGGTAAAGTGCTCTTTTCAGCCCTGGGAAGCTGTGCTTAGGGTGCTCTGGGTGTCATCTAGAAAGGAATTTAATTCTCTGTAAGTAGACTCTGTTTAAAAGAGTGGCTAGCCAGAGTATCGTGCCTTAAATTCAAGTATGCTGGATATTAACCTTCTTTCTGATGCCTTTCCTGGAAAAGCACTTGGGTATGGAACTAGCTATAGTAGAGGTCCTGTGTCCTGACAGTTGTTGGAGACTTTTTTCCCCTGTGTCTTGGCATGGGGAGATGGGCAATATAAGGTACTTGAAAAATCAGAGAAATTAATAGTGTTTCCTTAGACGATCAGTTTATTTATTGATGTTTTCTATTAACATGCTGTATCTGCAGTAGCTGTCAAAGTAAGAGGGAGTTTATTATAAATGTATTTCCTTACTCTTATTCTTACTTTTCTTTCGTCCTGTATAATAGTTACAAGTACCAGTAGGGAATTGAAAAGAAAAAAAAATCATGCTTTGCTTTTAAAAATAATTCCCTGCAGTAAGTCAGTCTTTTATTGAGGACTTCTAGAGAGAAGTTTTTCCACTCAGTGACATTGGCAGTGTTCTAAGCTCAGAAATAAACTGTAGGAGTTCCTTGCTTGCAATAATGCAAATTTTCCATTTCTTCTTTTAAAATTAATAAGTGTTTGCCATAACCTGTATTATTGTGTGTTCTAAAGATACAAAAGCTAAACGTGAAGTTTCTTTAAAAGAAGATTAAAGGGGTTGTTTCGTACTTAGAGCTTTTGGAACACTACTGGTGTTGCTTTGCTGATCACATTGGGAAGACTGGGTGTTGCAGACTCAAACATATTCAAATCTTATGTGTCCATTTAAGGACAAGAAGCAAACCCATAGATCTTCATCTGTTGGTGTGACTCTCTGTTGCAAAAGCATGTTTATTTGTTTAAGTATAATATAGTCTCACTGTTTTCCTTCTGTTCTTTGATGTGTCTGCTGAAAACAGTAGGTAAACTATGGTATCTGTTACTATTTGTGGTCTCTAAAATTCATACAGAGAAGCTTCTGGCAGCCATAATAGGAAATCCTCTGATATACAATGCAGTGAATATGATCTTCGTAAAGATCTGAAACGTACTGTGGATTCCCTTTTACCTTAGAGTAATTTTTGATTTACTCTCTATAATGAAATGAGTCTTGATAGTTAATTAGTTTTCTGACAGACCCTGCAAGACTACTTAAAAAAATAATTTAAAAAAGTGGTTTGTAAGACAAAAGCAATTACTGTAATTGTCCCTGACAGATTAAGAATTGGTCATGTAAGAGGAAGCAAATCTGTTATACAAGGTCTTTTTAGAAATTGTTAGTTACTTGTTCTTACTGAGAAGTCCTTTTTTTGTCGTTTTGTGGTTTTGAGTTAGCGGTCAGTGTGTGCCTCTTCTTGTATTTATAAAAGATGTAATTGTTTACTTTGCATAACCTTGGCCATTGATACGAGACCGTAGACATGTGAATGCCACTTGGAGTAAGTTCTAAAACTATCCACTGTTTGCTTTATGAATCTTTTACAAAATACAGATAATTTACAAAGTTTTGGAAGACTTTAAATCTTCGCAACTTGTAATGTTATTTGAATATCAAGCATGTTCTTTCCTAGACCTAATACTGTTTGTTGCTGTTGTGCTCTTTTGACAAGCAATGTTAGAGTGACTTTGCAAGACATATAAGCTTAATGAGTACAGACTCGTATTCATTTCACTGCTTCTCACTTTCTTTTCCCTTGGGAGTCACCTTGCTTGATCTCAGGACTAGATACGTATGAGATAAGTGTCTTCACAAAGTAAAACTGACCCAGTTTGTTGGAAGCTTTTACTTGAAGGTGATTTTGACTGAAAGGGTTTAAACTTAAGTGCCATTGACGTCAAAATCAACTTATGATACCAATGGCATGATATTCTTGAATTCAGAATAAACTAAAAATAACCAATAAAAGCTAAATAAGCCAGCAGCTATGACTTCATAACACATATGGCAATATTTTGTAGCACTACAATGTATCCCTTTTCCAAACACATCAAAGATGTTTATGAAGAGTTAAAGAAATTCCTGCCCTTTTCGGAGAGCAGAGATTACTGACGGGAAAAATGGGAACAAGCATGAAGGGGAGACTTGACTTGTCTGAATATATGCAGAAGTCTTTGGCAGATAATTTAGAGCAATGTATTTCTTTGAAATTCATGTTTCTCAGTTCTGTATGTTAACAATCATTCTATTTTCAAGGGCCTAATATAATAATCCCTATTTAAATTAATGTTTATCATCTCTCAGTATTCTTATGAAGAAGCAGGCAGTATATTATGTGGTGTGTTATTGCCATGTTGCTCTTTATGTCTGTTGAAAATTAAATAATACTTATATTTACTTTTAGTACATTATTTCTTAATTTTCATTTGTCTTTAAGGAAAAAAATTAAATCAGTAGTCTGATGGGACTCAAATTTTAGCCTGTTACAGAAATTGTAAGTTATTCCTTGTGTCATCAAAAGAAATAGTGTCCAAGCCATCTTGTTAAGTGGTCATTTCAGGACAGTTTTCCGAGTCAACTTCCTGCTCCAAAGCATTGCATGCTTAAAATATACTAAAGAAAATAGAGGGAATACTAATTAGATAATAAAGTTACTCTAAGAAATAGACCAAAGGACACTTAGAACTTTGTACTTCTCTTCTGCTTTACTTAAATTTGTGGCAGAGGTGCTTTTGTATTTTAAAGAAAATTTGTAGTGAAAATGAGAGAATGTTCTTATAGTGAGTTTTCAGATGAGAATGATTATAGTTCTGGCAATAAAGTATAAAAATAGAAGTAATAATTTCAAGTCAAATCTACAGATGGCTAGTTGAGTAATGTGTTTCATGTAGTGGAGGATTACTGTGATGCACTGGCTGTTCATGTCATAGGAGAGAAAGGATCGGGAGGAGTAATCCACTTACCAAGTATGTGGTGCTTTAATTTATTTTATGATCACCTCAGAGTTTGAAGGTGTTTGTGTAGGACACTGCAGACTTTCTATCCAGCATCAGCCTTATGTTTAGACCTTATCGTAGCATCTGATCCAACCTAGTGTAATAACTGACCTTTTTTTGTAGTTTAGTCTTGCTGCTTTTGGGTCTATGACTTACAGTTAACAAAAAAAACCCTATGGATTTTTGCTATTTGATTGACAAATCGAAAGAAAGGAGATTAGCATAGGTTACTCTAGACCATTTTCAAATACAGGTAATTTGTAGAGGTAATGTTAGGTGAGAGCCATAGCACATCACAAAAGTCTAATGTCTCCAGTACTCAGGTTGGGCAAGTTTTTAAGGTGCAAACTACTTGTATGTTTGCTGTAGTTCAGAAATGTGTAGGTTTTTGAAAAGTAGGTTGAATTTTATATTGTGTTCAGGAGAAGAGCTAGTGTCAAAGTTAGGATTTTGTCTTAACTGTAAGTAATATGTTGTTTGGACAGGTAAAAGGGTGGATTGGAAGGTAGAGGTGACTAACAAACTTTACTATTCTACTTAAGATGTCCTCTCAAGCCAGAAATATGACTTGATTTTTTATTTCTGTTTTTTGTAAAGATAGTTATGCATTTACAGGGAGATGTTAATAACCTTAGTGGATGTTTTAAAACAATCTGGACATCACAAATATTGCATATCTGTGAGTTCATCAGTCAGTGATGAACTGTTTTCCAAACCTGAGTTTCATACTGCTTGACATCATAGAGACATCTATTCAATTTTAGTTGTTGCTGTTGTTATTAGTTTCTCCAGCAATGGTTCTCAATACCTTGGATGATGAATTGAGAATATCATCAGTTATACTGTGAATTATATTAATGTGTGAGCTATTGAAAACACTGTTGTCAGCATTTACTGCTGACAAGCTGGAAGAATGACCTGAAGTAAATCTCTTAAGGACATTTGGGAAGTACTACATTTTGAATACAAATGAGTATTCAAATAGATGTAAGATTATTTATTAGTGTCTGTATCAGAGGACCATGCCTGCATAAGTTTTTGGTGATTTTTGTTTGTTTCTTTCTTTTCCTGACCAAAGATTGGACTATTTTTTGTGTGTGTATATATATGTATGTGTGTGTCACATTAGGTACTTATACTTGATTCTTACATGTTTTAAAACGTAATTCCATCTCCCTTCTCCAGGTCTTTGTCTTGAGAAGTTGCCAATTTCATCTTCAGCTAGCAACCTCCATGTGGACCGTGAACAAGAAATTGTTACATGCTATGAGAAGGCTGGGGATATTGCTCTTCTGTACCTTCAGGAGATAGAAAGAGTAAGATGGGATTCTTTGCATAATTAAATAATTGTGTCTCGTCTTTCATTGGTGTGACATTACCAATGTTTTGGTAACTCAAAAGATATCTAATATTCCTGTTCTTAGCATTTTAATGAACACTTAAAACTGGGCAATAAATTAACATACTTTAAATGGATATCTAGTAGCTGCCCCTCTGACTCTTCTGTCATTCTGACTTCTTAGAAATTAGTGCTCCTCTGAACTACCTTATTCAAAATTCTGACCATGAAGATGGGATTATGGTGTCTTTCAAACACACATGTCAATGTATTTACTTACCAGTTAAAAAAACACCTATTTTTTAAAGAAAGTAAAATTCGTGGTACGCTGTGTTTCTAGGAGTTACACACTACTGCATTTTATTTAGACTTTGAGGTATGTCTGGACAAAATACAGTGTGCTTGGGGCTCTACTGTTTGGCTTGTAAATACTCTTAGAATGAAGTAAGTTAGCAATCTTAGACTGACCCTCTTTTTCAGACCTGTTGCTTGAAAGCCTCAGGCCAGTTGTCTTTGAAGGGGTTCTTAGATACAGTTAGGGTCACACAAGCGAAAGGAAGGGGAAAGAAGAGTTTGAAGTGAGGGAGGAAGGGAAAGTAATTTGCACTTTTAGAAATACATACACAGTTTTAATTTCTGAAGGCTTTTTGCTGTGGGATTTTTGTATTCTTTCTTTTAGTGCTTGGCAGACTGTGTGGGGTGAATATGAAGGCAAATGAAAGCTAGTAGCTCTCCATTTTAAGAGGACTTTTAACGTTGATGTAGTACAAATCAAAGAGGTATTTTGAAATAATTTAGAGTGATTTAAAGATCTCTTTTAATCTTACTGCTTTCTGCAGCAGTCTTTCCTAATCCAGCAGATGAGGTTTTGAATGTCATCACCTGCTAATGAATAGGGTTGCAAGTAAACTTTTTCATCTATTTGTCTTTTGTATGCAGTTCTTCACCCCCCCCCAAAGGAAAAAAATCACAACAACAACAAAATCTCAAACAAACAGCAAATTATGTAATTTTTTAGTGATATTGTTGTTTGGTGAAGAAATTACCTGTAAGGATAGAGCCAAAACCAAAAAGATTTATGTTTAGGTGGTAAAAAATCTACTAGCCACCACCTACAGAGATTTCTCCAACATTAAGTATTACCTTCTGTGTAGAAGTCCATAAAAGTTGATTTCAATGTGTTTTTTAAAGATTTTTTTTTTCTTTGTTGTCTTAGGTAATTAATGCCAACATACAAAACAGGAGCCCTAAGCCAGGGCCTACTACACATGAGCAGGAACTTGGGTTTTTCCTGGAAACGGGACTTCAGAGAGCACATGTTTTGTATTTCAAGAATGGGTAAGATTTGCTTCTCCTTTTTGTTTGTTTTTTGATCTACCTTTTGAATTTGTGATCTGAGTGCCACCAGTTTTAGCAATCGTGTATTGTGTAATCATGAGACCTCTTAGAAGTAAAGTAGTAACATTTTGATTGAAATAGTCAGGCTGCCCATTGTGCATTTATTTACGTATTGTAAAGTCCTTTAATCAAAGTATATTAAATAGAAACTATTCTATAATATTATTTACCAAATTTGAGAATTAAGCTACCTTTCATTATTTAAAATTGCTTTATTGATAGACGCTGTTAGAAAGTGGTTGACAACATATTGAAACTCTTGATTTTTATAATTTTGATTTTGTAATTTTTTTCCAAATCTCTTCAGTTATCACTTATTTTAACATTATGCTGCAGGATAAATGTGCATGAAGATCAACAGTATGTATACAAGTATAAAATCTCCGTGTAACCTGCCCTATAGATCCTTTTAGATTCTGCATGGGAGATCTGTTACAATTTATTTTGAATAAGGCTTTTTTTAAAAGCCTAAAAATAAATTCAGATATCACCAAAACTGAATAAAATTAATGCAACTCTCTGTTTCTAAGGACTTTAAAACTTGGCACAAATGTTTTTTAAGTACATTTCTGACATTTGTTGTTGAAATCACATAGTTTAAGTTTGTATGCAGGGTTTTTTATTTCACAAGAAGAACATGATTTGTTTCAAATATTGAAACTCCTGATAAGACCACTGTTTTGTACCAAAAATGCTTCTTATTATTTCAAATACATTAAAAGGAGATGATAGGAAATCGTGCAGTGTCTGTAAAGAGTTCGAGATTTGAATATATTGATGGTAGAGTAAGAGGGACTGTCCCAAGTTTTCACACTGTGTAGAGATTTCAACATGGAAGTGATCACTAGGCTCTTGAAATCTCATTCTTAGAATAATAGTGTCTCAATAACACATGATCTGAGAGTCAGGTTTTAGTCTTGTTTTCATCATTTAATTGCAGAAGGAGTGGTATGTTCTGAATTAAGTTTTTTTTCACTTACCAGAGCTAAAATAAAATTTCTGTTTTCATATCTGAACCAAAGATAAATAAAATACATTTACTGAAAAATCCCACTCGCAGTGTGGTTGAGAATAAGCTAAAATTTCACAATTTGAAGGGCTTTAATTGAAAGGCAGAAATGGAAATGGTCTGTTTAATCTGATGTGGTTTTAAAAGCAATTCGTAATAAATGTGGCAGACTAAGATCAATTAAGAAAACAAAACAAAAACCTGCACAAAGAAGTCGTGAAGTGTGTTATTTAAGAACATCTATGTCATAGGTTTTGGTAGACCATGTCTTGCTGTGGTGTAAACTTTGAAAGGTTGATTGTATTCAGTGAAGGTTTTAATCCTTCACAGTGAAGGTGTTGATGTTCCTGTAAATTCTTACATAAGCATCTATCTTTCTTGCAGCCTGTAGTACCTTGATGCCAGCTTACAAGCTAATTACTCATTATGTATTTCATTGAAAATTTCCTGTTCCATTTTCACTGGCCAGTGCTACTTTTTATTGTGATACAAGAGGAAGTGAGGTGTTATGAAAAATAGCTCTGTGACAGTCATTATTTTACATATTCCTGCCATTATATCCTTTAGTTTCGATTCTTAATTTAGAACCGATCCTAGTTCTTTCAAGATTTCCTAATATGGCCATTGTTCTAGGCTGCTAGTTATGTTGCTGCTTTCATGTTTTTCTTTTGCCTTTTTTTTCCCCTGTTTTTTTTTTCTTTAGTATTTTTCAACTTGAGTGTACCAGAACAGAACAAAACTTTATTTCCTAATAGAGGCAAGTTTATACCATGCTTTGGTTTCAAAATTTGTCATCTCTTCTGAAGCTAAGTTTGTAGAAATGAGATTGAAGATCTTTATGTTTTGCAGTGTACTTCAAGTCAGAATTTAATCTGAAGTTGTAAAGATTATATGGACACTTTAAATGAGAGGAAGTGTACGTGCATTTAATTCGGGCAGTTTAGAAGCATTATTTTTTTTTCTTTTAAATTAACTTTTTCAGTTGAAAATGTAGATACTGAAAGAGCTGCAGTCCTGTGAAGGAGACAGGAAATCGCCACCTTTTTACTACTTCTGAGCAATAAGGTAGAAGATGAAAAGTCTACTTGTCTATACAGACAAACTGAATCTCCTTTTTTTATTGCAGTGAAGTGGAGTCTCTTATTTGTGGGTGTTCATTAAGCGAGGCAAACATTCAGATGGTAGAGATCTGAGTATATATTTTTAGATCTTTTTTTGCTAGCTTTTTTAGACTCCAGTTCCACTCCAACAAGTACTAATAAACAGCTCTCAAAATCCATTGGAGAATCAAATTTGTCTGAAGTCCTTTTCATAGGATCACAGGTTGTTAGGGTTTGGAACAGACATCTGGAGATCAAGTCCAACCCAGCTGCCAGAGCAGGACCATAGTCTAGTGCAGCTTGCACAGGAACACATCCAGACAGGTCTTCAAAGTCTCCAGAGAAGGAGACTCCACAATCTCTCTGGGAAGCCTGTTCCAGTGCTCTATGACTCTTACAGTAAAGAAGTTCTTCCCCATGTTGAGGTGGAACTTCCTGTGCTGTAGGTTACATCCATTGGCCCTTATCCTATTACAGGGCACAAGTGAGAAGAGGCTCCCCCTTCCTTCTTGACACCCAGCCCTCATGTATTTATAAACATTTATTAAATCCCCTCTCAGTCTTCTCCTCTCCAGACTAAAAATGCTGTGGACTGTTTTTCTGGACTGTTTTTTCTGTTGTTGTTGCATATATAGGAGTCAGTTGGCTAATCACTGCTTTTAGTTACACAACTTCCAGTGAAAGCATCATTTTGGTGCATGCATGTCCATTACAAGCTAGACAATTAAATAACTCTTATACTAGCTGAAAGAGCATAATTTTATCAGTAATGTAGTGAGTATTGCCTGCTACCCTGAAAGCTGGTTGATCCACTTTAAATTTCCATTTTCTTCACTAACTGTACAGAGATTTTCTTTTAAGATGAGATTTTTTTTTTTCTTTGTAGTGGATTATGTGACTGTCCTTCAGGTATTCATTATCTGGTATGAAAAACTAGAAAGTGTTTGAAGCCTAACAGCCTAAGTGCTAAGTGCTGGCATTTTGAAATACATGGAAAAGCAATTATCTTAAAAAAGACAAGCATACAGTCTTTACAGAAGACATAAATCTGAAATGAGTATTTTCTTCCAAAGTGCACAGAATTTAAAGAATTAAACTACATACCTGTTTCTCGCTTGGGAGCAGAGGAACATTTCAGCTTGGAAATGAGAAGCAAAGTGGTGTTTATTATGCTTGTGAAAACACATTCTGAAATACATAACTTTAAATGTCTTTCAAGCTGATTATGCAACTTCTATTTAGTTTAGTAGTTGCCTTGTAATTTCAGGTTCAAGGAGTTCAAAGTCTTGATGTTGTTGGAAGAAAAACTATTGAGCACAGGATCCGAAGTTCTTGTTGAAACATCAGTGTTTGCCTTGTATTCATGTCATGAGATAAACAAGAGAAACTGAAACTGTAACTACTTTTTTTATTTTAGAGGTGGTAATGTTCAGAAATATGCTAGAAGTATGTGTTCTTAAAGCAAAAGAGCTTTCCAGTTGAATTCTCAAATCATATGAAAACCAGACTTAGCTACCTCTCAGAGTTCTTGTCCAGAGATACTGTTCTGTAAGAATTCAGGATCCAGACAGCAGTTCAGTCTAGTCTCCATCGTGCGTTACATGCTGAATTGAAGACTGAGGAACCTGTATCAGGTCTGTACTCCTCATGGTGCCATTACCTCTGCTGGCACAGCTGCAGTGAAGGAAGACCTTCCTGGTCTTGTTTCTCAGAGGCTGGCTTTTTCTCAGTATAAATTAACACACCTCAGAAAATCCAAACCAAAATAATTAAGCCAGTTTTTCTGCATATAATTCATTTCTCTATATAGAAGTCGTTGGAGTTTTTTTAATCCTTTTTTCTTTTTCTGCCACAGCATAAAATGGAATACATTAGGAATATATCTTTCTTATTAGTAAGTGAGGGAGGTTGCATGGTAGCCAGTCCGTAGTGCTTCTGTTGCACATATATACCTATACAGGGCTCACATAATAGAGATTTTACAGAGATTCTTCTCTTATGGAAATGCTTGACAAAAATACACATTGAGACACTATGACCTGCTGTCCAACTGTAGTAGAATACAGTGGTAGCTACACGTCTCTTTCTGAATCTGTTCATATCCTACATCAGTCTCAAAACACATTGATCATTAAGTAAAGAATAGAAAGATCAAATAAAAAAAACCCAACATTTAAATCCTATGAAGTATTACCTCTTTGATATGTGAGATATCAGTGCTGTATTGGAAAGTAAATGAAACTAATCTGTTGCAGTTTTCAAAACATCTCTGTTCTAGAGATGACTGCTATCACATTTGTGCATTTAGACAACCAAGGCAGAATATATTCAAGATAGAGACAAAAGTCACTGTTTTGCGATTCCTAACAAAAACGAGTTTTCAACTCAGCGGTGAAGTATTCTCATTTACTTCACATATTTTTATAAGACTATTGGCAGGATGTTTTATAGAGGTGGGTTTATGTCCTCCTTCCTGAAAAAAAAAAGTGTTGTAGTAAGCCAATGAAGAGGAGTAGTATAAAGAAAAGCAATTGCTGATAAAAATTTGTCTTCTATGTTTTGGAGTATTTTTTTTCTTTCCTGTACCTACACTCTTAGGATGCATTTTTCTTGTTTGGTTTTTACTGGTTCAGGTTCTTGTTTGACTTCTTTTCTGTAGTAAACAACAGGGAAAAAAAAGGCAATGAAATTACAGCTTTCTGTCATTTTAGTGAGACTGGTTCGTTGGAAGGTGTGATGATAGCTGGTGTGGCTAAAAGAATCATAGAATGGTAGAGTTTGAAAGAGACCACTGGAGATTGTCTAGTCCAACACCCTTGCTAAAGGAGGTTTGCCTAGATCATGTCACACATTCAAGTGGGTCTTGAAGTTCTCTAGAGGAGACCCCACAACCTCTCCTGGCAGCCTGTTCCAGTGGTCACCTTCAAAGTAAAGAAGCTTCTCTTTAAGTTCAGGTGAAGTCTCCTGTCTTCTACTTTGTTGCTCCTTGTCCTGTCACTGGCTGCCACTGAAATACTTACATGCATTTGTAAGATACCCTTGCGGTCTTCTCTCTCTAGCTAGAGAGCTCCAGGATTCTAAACCTCTCCTCATAAGGGAGGTGCTCCAGTCTCCTAATCATCCGTGTGGCCCTCTGTTGGACTCTCTCCTGTAGTTTCTTCTTGAACTAGAGAGCCCTAGAACTGGGCACAGTACTCCAGGTGCAACCTCACCAGGGCAAAGTAGAGAGGGAGAACATCTCTTAACCTTCTGGGTGCGCTTTTCGTAGTGCACCCCAGAGTACTGTTGTGCTCCTTGTCCACAAGGACACATTGCTGGGTCATGGTGAACTTGTCCAGCAGGACTTCCAGGTCCTCCTTCTCGGAGCTGCTACAATCCCTATCCTGTATTGATGCAGAAAGAGATAGGATGAGAAAAGCAATAGGACCATGCAAGTAAGAATAAGAAGATTTCAAGTAGGAAGAATGGTGAAAAAAGTGAACAAAACACTAAGAAGGGAGAATGATACCTTCCTCTTTTGGCAGTGAACTGTTAGGTAGTCTTAGCTACCAGTGGAACTGCAGTTTAGGCAGTAAGTGTTTTCATTTTGAATGCATGAATGCAAGAATTGCTGCTTGATGGGGCTGGTTTAAATACTATATACACATTTGTGTACACTGGAGGTGCTTCATTTATAAGCCCAAACATCAATCAAGAACTGCGAAGCATCAAGGAAACAAGATATTCTCTACTGAGTTTGAGAGACCTGAGATATTTTGTTCTGCTTCAGTTAATGGGTAAAACAAGAAATGTGTCATGATGCAACTGTGTTACCTTTTGGAGACATATCTGAACCTCAGCACGACGTTTGCTTGAGGTAACTCAGATTGCATTGGATCCATCATTTTTCTAATTGTGGATAAAATTATGCTTCCTCCCCCATTTCAGTTGTGCAGAAGACAGCATTGTCCATTTGGTCAGACCTTTAAGTTTGCAGAATGCCACAGAATTTCAATCCTTTTTTTTTTTTTAACTCATTTTTGTAGGGCTACATAAAGCAATTCCTCTAGTATGATAAATGGTATGCCTCGGTGTTAGGATGTTGTTCTCTTACTGCTAAAATGTTAATCTCTTGATCTGTCACATTTCTTGCTTTTTACAATACAAGAAAACACTGTGTGAATTAATTGCCTGAAAGTTATTAGCTTGAGTGTATGGATTTAAGTCATGGCTGTGTTTTTTGTAAATGTGTCAGTCATACCAGAGTTACTGAACTGCCAGTGCTCGGATTGGCATATGCTTTGCCTGCCCTTACTCCTTCCTTTTAAAACAAATACCTTTGTTTTCTTTGCTATTGAATTCTCTGGAGAAAAAAACCTGAAACTTTAAAAATTAAAATGACTCGAGTTTTACAAGCATTGCATTTCTTTCTCTGCTTATAAATATACAAAGAGCAAACACACTGGGGAAGTGGTCTCAATTCCAAAAGCCATTTTTTTCCATCACTCTGATCAAGCAATTTAGATCTTGGCTTCTCTCCCTTTAAACATGAATACTTCTTAAAATTGCCTCAGCAATGCGTTAATAGGCTGGCGTAAAGAACCTTAGCCTGTTCACTGGCGTGACTCTGAGTGTACTTTGGTCTCTTAAATGGGAGAAGTACTGACAACAGCCACCAAAATGCAGAATCAGTGAGGTTTGATCTAAGGTCACTAAGCAAAAATTTATTGTAGTTTGTTTAATCTGTGTTAGACTCAATATTTGGATTTTAAAATTTGGTAAGCATAAGGGAAATGCCTGACAAAGCCATTCTCACACTCAGAGAAGATGTTATCAAAATATACTCTAAGTACAAAGAAAATTAATCTTACCCACCTTTCTGAGATGAAATTTAAAGCATTTCTTTTGTAGCCTGTTTTGAATGTATTGTGATAAGATCTTACTTAAACGTGGTAGGATGACTCACACATCAGAAGCGCTGTAATCAGGAGTGACAGGCAAGGGATAAGGGGTGGAGGAGTGGCCCTATATATTAGGCATGTCTCTAGTCTCAAGTTGTGCTGAGGGAGGTATAGNAAGGGGTGGAGGAGTGGCCCTATATATTAGGGCATGTCTCTAGTCTCAAGTTGTGCTGAGGGAGGTATAGGCTTGATATTAGGAGAGAGCGGTTTGCCGTTGGAATGGGCTGCCCAGAGAGGTGATGGAGTCACCATCCCTGGAGGTGTTCAGACAAAGCCTGGATGAGGCACTTAGTGCCATGGTCTAGTTGATTGGATAGGGCTGGGTGATAGTTGGACTGGATGATCTTGGAGGTCTCTTCCAACCTGGTTGATCCCATGATTCTACTCCCTTTGTTATAAGGAATGTAGTGTTTGGGTTTTTCAACTAATGTCTTTCAAATATGGACTACTCCTTACTGAGCAGTTTCTGTCATTTTTTTCTACATCTTTTTGGATGAGTATTTAAAAACACAAAGACAAGTATTTGTCTAGAGTCTGAGGTTTATCTAGACCACTAATCCAAAAGCATTGTGGTCCGATGCCAAAGATGATTCCTAAAACCTTATTGGTGGTGATGGTAACAAATACATTTGTCCCAAAAGTTTATATATTTAGGTCTTCTGACCCTACATTGAAAGTTTGTCCTTATTGCTCTTTCATTTCTTCCTGAACTTTCATTGTATCCTATATACAGTTAACGATCTCTGTTTTGGAGTGATCACCTTGCATATTACAGTTAAAGTATTTTTGTTATTCTAAACAGAAATGCTCTGCCTGAAGTTTTCAAAGAAGTATGAAGGTTGATTTAATTAGGTTGTAAGACAAATTATTGAAGTCTACTGTGCAAATATATGGACGCAGGGATGCAAATTAGCCATAAGGACACCAATCCATATAGACTTGAAGTAGTAGATTGTACCTTTAACTTCTAGTTCTCAGTTTTTAACCGGTATAGTGCTGCTTGAAGAGTCAGATTAGTTGTTTGGGGTTTCTTTGATTTTCTTTTTTCAAAAGTTGCAAACTTTTAAATTGTTCTTTAAAAACTAGGAAGATACAAATCAAAAGGCTTGATGTGAGCGTTTTCTGATGGCAGGCACTCACGTAAACACAATTGCATGTAACTAGCAGTGTCTATGGCCTGTCTTTGTCTTGTCTGAAATTAGGGAAGATGTGTCAGCTGTGAGTCCATGTTAATGCACCTTTAAATTCCTTGTGTTGAGAATGGAAGGGATCTCAAAGTCATTTACAGACACTGTGGGATGTTGTTTTCTAAGTTAACCTGCCCTTTTGCTCTGGCCTTCAATCAGCACGGGTGGAACTGCTAACATGAAGGCACATCATAGTGAAAAGCAGGTAAAAGTTGTGTGCTTCCTAGGCTAGGCGGGAAAAGTAGGTACCAGAATAGCCACCACCCTTGTCTTCTCCCTGGTGTTACAAACTGTTAACAAATATAGGAAATGTACTTTGATAAAAGCAGTGTGGTGTGGAGATCTACCATGTTGTTCATGGTACATTTTGCTTCGCTACTCGTCTTAAAGCATTTAACTCAATTTTGGGGTGATTTAGATTGTAGTTCTGAAGTGATTTTGGCTTTAGTGTATTTCCCATAGAAGATGCTCTACAAATTTGTATTGTGTTTGTGTTCCCTTGTGCAGTGGATCAGTGCTAAATGCTTTATGAAGCAAAATCTAATTCTGTATTTTAAGTTGGTTTTTATTCTTGTACATTGTTACTGCTTTTTCCGTGATACAGTAGAACTTCAGTCACAAGTTTAGTTGCTTGCAGATGCTTACAAAAATGTAATAGGTAACTAATAGCGACCTGCCATAAAATCCTTAAGGACTTCTAGAAGTTGCATGTTCATAAAGTATTCTTTTTTATTGTTCTTACAACACAAAAAAAAGATACAAATGTAATATGGAAAAGAATGCTAATTCCAAACATTTCATAAATTGTTGTGATTTGAAGTTCTATTACATAGTATATGTTTCACCTGTACTGGGAAATAGTGTTTCAAGCTGACAAGTTCTTGCTTTTGCTCTTTTTTTGACAGTTTTGCAGGGAACATTTCAGGTTTTTTGCCAAGTCTGTTTGTGTTTTTAAATCTTGTTATGAGAACACATCTGTGACTTTGCAATCCAGTCCTTGAGATAAAGCTCCGTTCATGGGAAATACGTTCTTAGACCAGAGGACTTAAAGATGGGATTCTAGTGGTCTGATTTTGGCTCTCTAAAATATTTGGCATGTGGTATTACTGAATGGTATGTATTTTGGTTTTCCAAAGGTGCTGAAGGTACCCAGCTTCCATTGAGTTCAGAGGTTTTCATAAAGTGTGACCTACTGACTTTCTGCACTTCATTACTGCATGAAATTGGTATAATATTCATTAGCTATTGAGAAACCTGCCTGCGTGAAATCTAAAAATATATGGAATTTTTCATGCAGTTGTCTTATGTTATGTGTTGAGATTGCAGAATTCAGTTGTTCAGCTCATCAAAAAAAAAAAAAAGCCCAGTTCTTCATCAGTTCAGTGATGAACAATATCAATATGAAATATTCTCAGCTGCTTTTAAGTGCAATAAAAAACAGCTAACTGATAGAGAGATGAGAAAAAGATGAATCTGTGAGACCATTCATTTAGTGTTTGAGAAGAAAATTCAGATCTGCTAAAATTGTTAGTATGAGTGATGCCTCCATTCTGAGGGTCTTGAATGTCCTTGCAAAAGCTGTTTAGGCAGTGGAAGTAAAAGAAACATAAACAAAGAACCTTGAATTGCAGATAGCACACCAAAAGCTAAATGGAGTTGAGAACAGAACACTGATCCCTTAGTCCTCTTCTGGCTATGCTGTGTTTGTGTTCATCCTTCTTGAAAAGGAGTTTAAAACGGTACATTACTTTGAGGATTACAAAGTTTACTTCTTTCCCTATTTTAAGGCATCAAGAAGCAGATAAAACGGCATGCTTTTCCCTTCCCTGAGGTTTGTACTTTGAGGCCTGGCGTAACTGGAAATTAAAACCGTTGTAGTTGCAAGCCCAACTTCAATAAGCCCAACTTCAATTTTGGAGCTTTCTTTTTTTTTTTTTACATACATATATAGGTCACTTCTATACTTTTTCCTTGCTTTCTCTTGAAATATTCTGATCATGAAAATGTTTATTCTGGTGTGGTTTTTTTTTTTGTGATAAACTGGCAAGGAATGTTGTTTTAATAATCCCAGTGGTGGGGTTTCCAGAGGGGAAAAAACCAAACAACTCTCACAGAAAGGAGATGATGATTTGCAGGAAAAAATGATAATGTTTGGTTTGTAATGATTGTGTCAATATATTAAGGTGTTACTACATTGAAGATGGAATACTGTCATATTCTATGTTTATATACAGGAACTTGACAAGAGGAGTTGGTAGATTTAGAGAGTTACTAAGAGCTGTTGAAACAAGAACTACACAAAATCTGAGAATGGTAAGTTATCTTAAACCACATTCCTGTTGCAACATCTGAATCTTAGTAGGCCAGTAAAACAAATACAGCATAATAAAATAGAGACAAATAATTGGGTACAAAGCATATTAATCAGGATTGTTTATCCACTACTTCAAAGGTTAAATTTCTTGGCTTAAGTGAATGATAAAAACAAAAAGGAATGTTTAATACCCAGGCTCTCCTCTATTTCTCTTTTCTGTTTGTGGTGTGGTTAACATCTGATCGGTCTCTGACTGACCACTCTTCCAACCTTAATCATAATCACCCTGTGGATGACTTACCATAGTTTCACAAGAGTATTGTTTCACATATTTGTAATGGAATAGGAATGAGGACAAAGTGCAGTGTCTTTGTGCTTTTTAGTTGGAACTTATCAAGTTAAGGTCTTTTAATATTTGTGATAAAGCCTCTTAAAACAATAAAAGCACAATCATGAAGATCTGTTATTTATATTATCAAAAAAGAAACCTTTATTAGAAGCGAGATGTATCTTTTTTGAGTCTTTATGTATAAAAGACTAAGTCTTACATCTTTTGCTCTAATGTAATGATTGCCAAAATGTCCTAGATTAACTTCCTAATATTAAACCTGTAAAGCTTCTAAAATGATAATAAGGAGGGTAATTGGTTTCTTAATTTAATAATGGATTCCTAGTCAGGATATTAAAATTATTAAATAATGTACTTTTAATGGAGAGGGAGGAGTTCTTACGATACATGAATTAAGGTGGAAGATACAGGTAGCATTGTGTTTGTCCATGTCTTAAACATTACAAAGTTACTGAGTAATGTTTTTGATGAAAATGTAGATCTTACCTTTTTTCCACTACCCTGGTACTGATCTCTGAGCTTCCATCATCATGATATAGTTGTGCAGCTGGTATACGTATGTATGAAACATAATAGTGGAGATTAATATGATAGTTCTGGATTATAAGATGACTTCAAAGCTTTAAATTAATAGTACTTAGAAACACGTATGTGAATATTATTTATGCTTAATTATATGGTGACAAGAACATTTGGTCAACATAAACCTTTTCTTGCTGGTCTGCAACCTTGTTCCGCTTATACTGAGCCTTACAAACAGCAACAAACAGTAGCACCTTCAAGTTCAAGTTGTCACAAGCCAAAATCCTTTGATGTTTGGACTATGAGCTGTCTCTGGAGGGTTGATCTTGACTAACTGCCAGGTCCCCACCCAAGCTGCTCTCATTCCCCTTCCTTAACATAACAAGGAGAAAATAAACAGAAAAGCTCATGGGTCAAAGTAAAGACAGGAATTTGCTTACCAGTTACTCTCACAGGCGAAACAGACTCAGCTTGGGGGGAAGAGAGTGGGAAGTTGGATGCTGAAAATCAAAAAAATAAACTAAACCACTTTCTCCCCACCATCTCTTCCCAGATTCAACTTTAGTCCTTCATTCCTGATGCTTCTGCCTCCTCTCCCTACCCTCTTACTCCCTGAGTGGTGCATGGTGGGTGGATGGGTTGTGGTGAGTCTATAATAGCTCCTCTCTGTTGCTCCTTGGTCCTCATACCTCTTCCCAGGTCCAGTGTGAGGTTGCTCCTGTGTGTTGCAGTTGCTTCAGGGATATCAGTATGTTCCACTCCATGGAGCCTCCTCTCAGTAGGTGTGGACATCTGCTCCGCTGTGGTCTCTCACAGAAATACCTACATTCAGGCCTGGAGAGATGGCAGAGGTTGTTGAGCACAAAATATCTGGAAATATACCTGATGTGCTCCACTTTTAGGAGCAACAGTTGAGGATGGTGATCCAGAAGTATTGACGTTATACTGACAAAGTGGAAAAATCGTTTGTTAATGCCATTTTTTTCCTTTGTATTTAGAGAATTGAACCCAATACTTGTAGCTTTCAAAGAGCAGCACACCTGTTTTTTTCCTGGATGTTTTAAAGTAACAAAATGTATTCTGTATGACTGGTCTTCTTCAGAAATAGTCCAAGCCTTGAAGAGTTTGTATGTAGCATTTCTAAGAAAAGTATTTGTCTTTCATTTAACAGACGATAGCAAGACAACTAGCAGAAATTTTGTTACGAGGCATGTGTGAACAGAGTTATTGGAATCCACTGGAAGATCCTCCTCACCAGTCACCCCTAGATGATCCACTTCGAAAAGGTTCAAATACTAAGAATTATGCACTCAGTAGAAGACCTCGGGTATACACTGGAGAAAAGTATGGCTGAGTTTATATCTCTCTCGTTTCTACAACTGCAGTTGTTACCCAGTGCAGTGGGTAATTTATATTTTTCATAATGTAGAAGGAATTGGGGAATGTGAGTGGCAGTGTTTCCCATGCTCTCTGTGTGTGTGTGTATATATACACACACACACACATACATATATATCCACACATATATATGTATGTTCTCTGAAGAGAACTAGGGAAACAACATGCTTCTCCAAGCTGAACTTTGCACTGTATGCATGAGACCTTTTGTTCTCAATTCTCAAGATAATTTTGTTTGTTTGTGCTATACTGAGGTGTATGGTAGATTCAATACCTGAGATAACAAAAGCAAACATGAAATGTGTGGTAAATCTGAGATTGCACATTGTAGGAGTTGTGTGCTCTTTCTAGACCTCCATTCTGCTGTTTCATAGAAAGCAATATGAAGATTTAAATTAATCCCTGAAACACGACAAGAAACCAAAACATGTCTAGCAATTTAGCTAGCAGTTTCAATGGTAGTTTTTTCCCAAGGCAGCTACCTTTTCATCTTCTTAGGTTGGTTTTGGCATTTCTTCACGATGCCACCTCTCTGCGGGGTTTTATTTTTCCCACTGACTCAGATAAGTGGTATGCTATGGATCATTTTTTTGTAGCATACCCCATGTTTAATTTTAGAGTAGCTTTAATATGTATCTCTTGAAAATGTGTCTGTGTTTTTTCAAAGCCCATCACCATTACATGTTAAATGTGGATAGTCATTTCCTCAAATTTGAACTTTTTATTGATAGCTTGTTATTTGTTTGTATCTGGTCAAATTAAAAATAGTTCCTAAGGTGAAATTAGACACTTTCTGACAGTGCCAAAAATATACATTGGTGCAGTTTTGTGCTTTCTAGCAATCCTCAGGTGTAGCCTACTGGCTGGAAGGAACATGCTTGTGTCAAAGTATACTCGTGAAATCTAAAGTATTTGGCACTGGCTTTTTTATTTTTTTGATGTCATTGATACTAAGTTTGATCTGATGAAACTTTGTTGCATACCTGCTTATAGGCATGCACTACTCTACTCACATTCGACACAAGTCCTTGTGGGATATTCTTGTGTATGTTTATGTGTGTGTGTATATGTATATATGTGTATATTTTTAATATAGTCTACAGCTACTGTTTGCTTGTTTTGAAACGTGTGGAAAGCAGTGTGAGCCAAGGAACTGAGAAATTAGTGGATATAGTGGTAGTTTGCCATAGCAGGACAGTGCTAAGTAACGCAGATAGAGAAGATTTGAATTCTGTTTAAATGCAAGAAGATACTGTGAAGCCTGAAGAAAATCACTGGAGATACTCAAAATACAACTGGACATGGTCCTGGCCAACCTGTCAGTCGAACCTACTTTGAGTGAAGAGGCTGTATTTGATGATGCCCAGACACTCCATCCAACTTGTAGCAAGTTTTCAGTCTCAAGTCTTTCAAACTTCATTCTGAAGTGATCCTTTTGTAGAAACATGCTTTCTGCCAGAAGTGGGACTTTGTTTAGTATAATTTCCTTGTTCTTGGAATGCACAAGTGAGGAGTTCCACAACTTGAACGGAGCATGTAATTAAGTAGGGTTTTTTTTTGTCACATCGGAGTGTAACTGGATCAGGTAAAACATGTCTAGTCGAGTATCTCCTCTCCAGTAGTGATTGAAAGTAAGCACCTAAGACAATAAATAGCAAGACAGATAAGTAGAAAACTTCTTCCTAGGTTTCATTTGACCACCATCTCCACGTCTGAGATACACTGTTTTTTTTGGTAAATATGTTCTCTGATACAATAAGTATCTGCATTGGGTTCTTTTGAGGGTGGTGAATATGACTTGGTTAATACCAGTTATGATTTTGTAGATCTGTGTGCTACTGCATCTTCAGTTTTCTCTTTGCTCAGCTGATCTGTTAAACTTCTTGGTTTGCCTTTGGTTGCTAGCCATTTCATGCATTCCTTTGCCTCTTTTGTTCTGCCTTGTTATCTTGGAATTACTTGACTCATATTTTTCCTCTGTGGGAAGACACAGAAAATATCTGAGTTCAGTCAAGTAAATTGAGCTTCTTGCATACCCGGGTCAAAAAAAAATTCACAGTAGTTTCTTCATGAAGAGGATCTTCACTGTTTGAGACAAGCATCTGCTTATTTACCAGTAACTGTATATTGAAATCATTATGTAAAAATAGAAATTACTTCTAAGATTTAGAATGTTCTTCAAAATCTGGTGAGCAACTTGTAATGATAACAAAATAAAATCCCATCAACAAAACAGCTACCGTCAGGTCTTAGCTGCTATGTAGTACTTCCATAGAATCACAACATTGCCTTCAAACTGCCTGGAGTTCAAATGTGCTTTAGGTTCCATTTCCATTTAGGCATTTTATAATTGGTTGAATTTCTGGTGAATTTAAAATAAAAGTGCAAAACACGTTTTCATCTCAGACAGATTCTGCTTCTCATCTGTAATTTATTGTAATTTAAGCACCCTTGGGACGATAGGATTTGCTTATTAACAAGAAATTATTTTCCACATTTAAATGCTTGGGTTTGGAACTACTGATTTGAATTAACAAGAGATAGCACTTTTGTTCACTCAGAACAGTTTAGAGAAATAAATCTGAAGAGGTAAAATGGTCCCTGCGGATTTGTGTGGTTTTTGTCCACCAGCATAGAGAAGTATTCAGAAAGCTTCCAGTCTTCTGAGAAAAAAGTAAAACTTGCAAACCAATCCTGTGCAGAGTTTTTCAGTATTAAGTCATAAGGAAGTGTATTTCCTTAAAAATAAACATTTTAATTGCTTGGAAGTAACAGTGGTTATGGCAAGCAAGCGGAGACTCTAATTAAAATATAATCACAGCGATTGAATGCATCAAGAAAACAATTCTCAAGCATAGTTGATGAAAGACTGATAGAAGTATTTATTAGTCTAAATCCAAAACTTATCTTGTTCATGTGAGAGAATTTCTTGTTGCCAATCTTTGAGTCAGTGATGTAGATTCATCTCAGATAGATTAAATGGCAGAGGCTGATTAAACTATGGATACAGTTTTTACAGTTGTCAAATTATGTGTAATTTTGGGTTATTTTAATGTGTTTAACTCTGACAGCTATGGTGGATTTGTTCTTTTATTGTGTTGGGACAACTTTTCTGGAATGCAAATTGACAGCATTGCAGTGAAATGCATTTTAACCAATTGTTTTTTCTATGCAAGTTACTCTCTTATTTTTCTCTGGAAAATTTCCAGGTTTTACAGCACTCATTGTAGTTGTGTAAGCTACTCTTAAAAGTAATGTGTTCTGCTTAAATAATTAAATTCTCATTTTGAACAGCATCTTTTGTCCTCAAGAAAACACAGAAGAAGCCTTACTGTTGCTGCTTATTAGTGAATCTATGGTAGGTAAAATAGAGCAAACATGCATATGTTGTATGTCTCTTTTTTTCTTCTCTCTTTTTTCTTTATATAAATGAAAAAAGAACTTTTCTTCTCATACCTTTATGACTGGTTTTCATTTTCCATTAGGAAAGCAGTTAGTTCTGAAACTCAAATGCTTCCTCTGAGCCAGCAGGGTGAAGTCTGATAGTGTTATAAATGGGACCTTTTTGGTCGTTTAGAGTGGCTGATCCTAGCCTCCATCTAATCGTAGGCAGGTGAACACAAAGACAGGTCTTTCATTTAGCTTCACTTAATTTTCTTGTAAAAACTAAATCAAAGACTACTAAATAAGCATAATAAACAACCAAAAAGAGTTGGTTTTTTCATTACACATTGAACCTCAGATGCCACTGAAATTTGTAAATGTTTCTAATGATGCTGACATTCAACTGTTGTGACTGGATTATTGTTTTATTGTAGTTGCCTCAATAGGTGATTCAATTCTAGGGCCTACTTGTGCATTTTATCAGTCTTTCATATTTTGCTCTATCACAGCTTTACCAGCCATTTGTCAGCTGTCACATACTGACACTCTCATACCAGGTCAGGTGTATATTCTCAGATAGCAGAAATTAAAAGCTGGTTGTTTTTTTTTCTTTTTCTAGCTGGAGCAATGGAACCCATAGAATCTGAGACATCATATAATAATTTGTCTCACTGTATATCAATGAGACTTTTAAGTTATGTGGGTGATTCAAATGCCTTCATGGTCTGGCATAATTTGTGGTTTAATAGAGTTAAATAAGATCAGAACATTTTATTGAACATTGTAGCATTTGAACTGTTTTAAAGTGGCAAATACTTGCATTGCAGTATGGCCAAGTTTTGTCATTCCTAGTGATCTGTCTTGCAATACTTGTGACAGGATCTGTCAACACAAGACTAGACTGAACAAACATTTCCATATATCATGTGTTGGTTTTGCTGCAGTATATGCTTACCACTGAAAGAGGATGTCTGTGCCTCTGTTAGGTGCCTGAGCAGCTCAAGGAGATA
Organism: Tricholaema leucomelas; assembly: GCA_013400475.1. Lineage (NCBI taxonomy): Eukaryota > Metazoa > Chordata > Aves > Piciformes > Lybiidae > Tricholaema lacrymosa > Tricholaema leucomelas. Next base: position 259,407 of record WAAF01016867.1, read on the forward strand.
CACACAGTTTTGATCTGAACTGTGGTCATGGTGTGAAGTGAAAGTAGTTCTAGTTCTGCAAGATATGACTATTGATTACTGTATTTGCATATATGTTTTCTTGTGTATCAGCATTAAGAAGCTAGGGGGAAAAAAAAGAAGTACTGCTAAGTTTTGTTTCAGATTACTTACAGTTTTTCCTTTCTCAACTGGATCTGACTAATGATATCAAATATTTGTCACTGTGGAACATACATGCTTAACAAGCCTTGTGTATTTTTTTTTTAACAGTAATTATAGCAGGTTATCTGAGGCAAAAAAAGTTTGTTTTGAGAGAATATAAAATATTTCACATGACTGCCTTTAACTAAGCCATTAGTTCAAATTAGTTTCAAAGAGGGCAAGGGGGAAGATTGAGCAAGAACACACTCATCACTACAGACTTTCTGAGGGTTGAGAGCTGCTACTTCAGCTTCAGTACATGCTGACTTTCTAGCTCTGCTAGTGAAGTAGTATGTGATTTATGGTTCTGAAACCAGCGTTTGGGATAGAAATAACAACTGAGTAATCATTGGTGTTTTGAGATGTTATTGTTACCAGTGTGATTGGCCTTCTGGGCTGCAAGTACACACTGTCTGCTCATGTCCAGATTCATGTCCACCAGCATCCTCAAGTCCTTCTCCACAGGGCTGCTTTCTATCACCTCATCCCCCAGCCTGTATTGATAGTGAGGATTGTTCGGCCGCCTGTGTGGGACCCTGCACTTGCTCTTGTTGAACCTCATAAACTTTGCCTGGGCCCATCTCTCCAGCTTGCCCAGGTCCCTCTGGATGCCATCCTGTCCCTGTGGTGTATCAGATGGTGTCCTTGATCCCTCTGTCTATATCATTGATAAAAATATTAACCAGTAAGGTCCCAGTGTGGACCCCTGAGGGACACCTGGACTTCAAGCCACTGAGCACCACCGTCTGGATGCTATCGTACAGCCAATTCATTATCCACTGAACAGTCCACCCATCAAATCCATATCTCTCCAGCTTGGTGAGCAGGATGTTGTCAAAGGCTGTGCAGAATGTCAGGTAGATTACATCCATAGGTTATCCCTTATCCATTGACACAGTCACTCTGTCATGGAAAGCTGCTACGCTGGTCAAGGCAGGGTTTGCCCCTAGTAAAGCCATGCTGGCTGTCTTGAATCACCTCCTTGTCGTCCATGTCAGAGGACATGTTTGCCCTTTTCCAGTAGTGAGAACTTCACCAGACTACCATGGCTTCTCAAATAGTACAGAAAGTGCTTTAGCCTCTTTATGTAGAATCTTAGAATCACGTTCTATGATCTACAAGTTGCCTCGGGACTTGTGAATGCATCTCATCATGGACTTGGGTACCTCCAGGTGCTGAGACTGGCAGTTGTGAAACACCAAGCACTTAAGTTTGCATCTTGTTTTATAATTACACAGAAAAATTTTGTTCAGAGATATGATAAATACTTGCAAGATGCCTCCTTCTATAAAAAGCTGTTTTGGCATTGCTACTAATTTTTTAACAAGAAGTGCTAGCTTGTAGCTTGTTCTGTACTTTCAGGAAATTGAGTAAAATACTGATTAAATGTGGAATTTTAAAGAGAAGTTCTTGAGGTTAACTTAATATTTATGTAGTGTAGAAAGGGTAAGTCACAGAATTAACCAGGTTGGAAAAGACGTCTAAGATAATCGAGTCTAACCTATCACCTAACCGTTCTAATTAGCTAAACCATGGCACTAAGTGCCTCATCCAGCCTCCTCTAAACACCTCCAGGGATGGTGACTTCACCACCTCCCTGGGCAGCCCATTCCAATGGGCAATCACTCCTTCTGTGAACAACATCTTCCTAACATCCAGCCTAAACCTGCCTTGGCATAGTTTGAGACTGTGCCCTCTTGTTCTGTCACTGGGTGCCTGGGAGAAGAGACCAATCCCCCACCTGGCTACAGCCTCCTTTCAAGTAGTTGTAGAGAGCAATAAGGTCTTCCCTGAGCCTCCTCTTCGCCAGGCTGAACAGTCCCAGCTCCCTCAGCTGCTCCTCGTAGGACTTCTGCTCCAGCTCCCTCACCAGCCCTGTTGCCCTTCTTCATGTTCAAGCACCTCAACATCTTTCTTAAATTGAGGAGCCCAGAACTGTACACAATACTCAAGGTGTGGCCTAGCCAGCACTAAGTACAGAGGCAAGATGATTTCCCTGGTCCTGCTGGCCACACTAGTTCTGATACAGGCCAGGATGCCATTGGCCTTCTTGGCCACCTGGGCACACTGCCTGCTCATGTTCAGTTGGCTGTCGACCAGTACCCGCAGGTCCCTCTCTGCCCGGCTGTTCTCCAGCTGCTCTGTCCCCAGCCTGTAGTGCTGCATGGGGTTGTGGCCAAAGTGTAGTACCTTACACTTGGACTTGTTAAAACTCATGGCATTGAACTGTGCCCATCTATCCAGGTCCATCTGCAGAGCCCTTCTGCCCTCTAACAGGTTGAATGACTTCTTGATCAAAAGAAAGCAAAATGTCTGTTTTGGGATGTGTGTGTGGGGTGTTTTCAAACCAAGTTGTGGTTGATAATTTTTGAAATAGCTGTGCATTTTATGTTCCACGTATCTCTGAAAACTTCATTCAATGTTTAATTATTCTGATTTTAGAGCTGTGAGAAACAGTTTATTATCCCTTAATGTCTGTCATTCCTTGCCTCTGAAAAAGCAGGATGTAAGTTACCCATTGAAATGTGATGTATTTAAGTAAATGTATCTATAAATGTATATATCTTGTATAGTATAAAACAAACAAACAAAAAACAGAGAAGAGGAGAGGAGGAGAGAGAAGGGTCTTTAACTTCTGGCTTCAAACTACCAGGTATACAAGTATTTGTAACAATAGGAGTATTAAACATCAGAAAGCTAGAAAGAGACATCATGGCATGTTATTTTCAGGGGCTTGTTATTGTAGTGGGAGAATTACTAGGTAATTCAGTATAGGTAGTTTTAGCTACTGGAAGACCAGAATTTTATCCTTTGCACAAGGTTTCTCTGTGAACATGGTCAATTCATTTGATCCAGTTCTAGCTCAGTTTTCTTCCATCTCAAAAGAACAAGTTTAATGAAGAAATTAGATTTGCAATGTGCCTTTCACAAAACAAAACTGGAAGTATGAAGCTTTACTGCAAACATGGCCTGCTTCCAAACCTGTGCTCAGAACCAGGGACAGTTTTCTTTTCTCACTAGTAACTCCTGAGGGCAATAGTATGGTTTTCCTGGGCAGATTACCACTCACAGGTGAGTGGATAATGTCAGTGTTATGAAGAGTAAACAAGTTGATTGACTTATTTTGCCAAAGCTGGATTTAAAGATCTTTCTGATATGTTTTACTACATACAAAAATAAAAAATTAGAAGTAAATACATGTTATATTAAAAAAACCCACATTGTTTGTTTTCTGTACTACTGTTTCAGTAGTCTTAAATACATTACCTAATTTATGTAATGAGACTCAAGTAATTGAAAATAGATCCATACATAAGCATAAATTTTAACACTAGTGTATAAAACGGATGATTGTTTCTATCTGTAAATCAGTAGCAGATCCCATCTCTCTGTATAACCTATATCAAGTGCAGACTGGTAGTCTGAATAGAAGGGTAGTTTACTTGAGAAAAAAATATAGGTTAGATTGCAGTGGCTGACTTGTGTCTTTTTTTTGGTGGTATGTTTCAGGCTAACCGTGATGCTGTACTGAGCAGAATACCAGAACACAAAAATGACCGTATCATCAGTTTGCAAAGTGCATCTGTAGTCTATGATTTACTTACTATAGCCTTGGGAAGAAGAGGCCAATATGAAATGCTGTCTGAGGTTTGTCAATAGTAGTGAACATTCAACTCTATTGCTTATGTCTGTTAGTCATGTTAACTGCGGTTGCGCTTAAGGGCTGAACAAATGTGGGACTCTGTCATTCTTTCTATTGTGTAAATACAGCAAGTAGTTTCCACTCCAAGAAGTTTATTGTCAAAATGTATACAAGTGACTTGAGATGGTCAAGTACAGAATTTGTGTTAAGGTGTGGTACACGGATCTACACATTAAATGGAGACAACAGGAAGGAATGACAAAAAAATATGCAGCTCTGATGGATATAAATACCTAGAAAAAGGATTTGCAAGGTTTTATTTTAGGGAAAAACTATGCTTTTGTGCTTCATAATATTTGGAGTGCTCCAAAGTCCTCATAGTTCACAAAATATCTTTGAATTTAATGAAAAGGAAATGTATTACTTTGGGGGGTCTGGAGGAAAGTGCATTCTCTGTCTCAGCTGTTTTGTGTTTGATTATGCAACTTACATGTGATTTATTAGATTGTGGCAAAATCTTTCAAGTATGGCTAACAGTTTATACCTGAGAAACAGCTACTGCTCTTCAGACAGAGCAGACTTTCTGCTGCTCCAAACTGTTTATCCAGCAGCAAGATACTGTTGCTGACCATGATTATTTGTTAGTATCCAGAAGAAATACTTTAGCATGTGTGGTAGGAAGGCATATCCAGCGATTTATTTGCTAAGAAATGATTTTTCTCTACCATAATGGAGGATTTCTATTAAGTTAGAAATTTTAAAAAGCCCCAGTTGTCTGCATTTCCTATGATGTTAAGATCTGAATTTGGACATTCATTTTCTTAAAAGTACTTTGTAGCTGCAAGTCATGCATAGCAGTCAGTTTTAATCATTACAAGAGAAAGCCTTTCACAAAAAGAAGTAGGAAACCCCATGCAGGACTGTAACTCAACAACATAATCTAATCAGGAACATTTCCATTTACTTGCCACTACAGACACATCTTCATGGAGTTTTAGGCTGTTGCACCAAAGCTGCAAAAAATGATTCTCCGTGTATTTTAGTTTAGAACTTCTTAAGGATAGACATTTACAGTGTTGTGAAAAAACACTGCAAACAAACAAAACCAACGCGAACCCACAAACAACATGTGAAAAGTTAACTCTGATTTCTTTTATATCAGCTGGCAGCCTTTCCTTTTTATATAGTAGATGAGCAACTAGGCAGGTGTAGTGCAGTCCTGGGTTCCATTTCTGAATATTTTGTCTGTGCTGTTCAGTTGCTTTGATGATTTTTTTTATTTTTTTTTTTTGGTGGGATTTTGTTTGTTTGTTTGCTTTGTGGCTTTTGTTTGTAGTTGTTGTTTGGGTTTTATTTATTTGGTTTGGAGGGTTGTGGATCTTCTGTCTTTTTAAATGTGAAACCATTATGTTAATGAGAATGTTACAGGTTCCTGGAATTCCACAACAGACACAGCCTTCTATTTGCAATTCCTCCCTTTTTTGATAGACAATATTTTTACTTCTCCAGGAAAGCTAGAGGTATTTCTTCTTAGCTGTGAATCCTAGCACATTACCTGGAAGGGTAGGAGGAAGGTGTTACAGTCCCTTCATGTAGAGAAGAGTACAGAGCTTGTTTCTCTTGATTGTTTCAGCCCCTGTAGCTGACAGAAGACCATTGCTTGTTTCTTTTGCCCTCCGTTCTGGGCACAGCTGAGTGTTCTAACTAACTAATAGAAATTGTTTTAATTCAACTTAGGTCTTTGATTTCAGTGCCTTTTAGAAGTTGCTTTTTCTGGTGGTGATCTTGGTTACAGACAAAAACAATGATGAGGATCTGGAAAGTTACAGAGCCTACATGTTTGACTAGCTTTTAGTTGGGGGGTTTTAGCTACTGCCTTGGGCTTTGACACCCAAAGTCTACCTAAAGCTTATTTTAAGATCTCTTTTTGTTCTTAAATATGGGTTATTTTAAAACATCTTCGTAGTTATATTTAATCAATATTTTTTCTATATTATTTTGAAACATTCTCTGAAAAACAGGAAATTTGACTTGTTTGGAAAATACTTTTTGGTACATAAGAATTAAAATGTATTTATGTCCATGAAATACCTATTGTTAACATGAAAAAAATAATGTTATGAAGACCTGGTATAAAAGAAAGTACTTACTTTAGCACACAGATACCCTAGATACGCAGCTGCAGCAGAAGCTTATCAGGAAATGGTTAGAACGTCTCGTATGTTCCAGTTCCTGCCATTCAGTGGAAAACACAGGCTTTAAGAGGATCTTAGTGAGTGGTTAGAGAATATCTGCCCTCAAATCCTGTGACTCATAGTCTGAAACATTTACAATTTAAAGTATTACAATAAACACAAATTCAGAAACGTGAAAACATTCTGTTCAGTTATGTAATAGGCATATACAGTTTTTTGCTGGCCTCCTTCTCTGTGAACTAATTATGATTGCTCAAGCAGAGCTGTCACAGCCTCAAGTCAAAAACACCATTATTGTAACCGTGGAAATAATATTCACCCACCAGTTCCAATATCTTATTATCATCTTCTGGCTTAGCTGTAGCTGAATGCTTACAGAAGTAATTGTGATACAGGAACATTAAATGGTCAAAACCCTGTCTCATCCTTGTTAAAGTGTTCTAATGCTGAGTCACATCCGTAATTGAAAAGGTCTCATTTCAGTAGTTGGCAGAGACAGACAAGAGGGATTTAGCAGCCATTGTTTTCTTCCAAGTTCATTGAGGGAGGTGGAGAAGTGTGCCTTACCTAGGCATCTCTGCAAAATATCCAAAATAGTAGGGGAAAACATCACACAACTAACATACTTTTTTTGCTGTGATTGGTTTGGTTTTACTGCCGGAAAACAAGTCAAGTGGCAAAATACATCCTCTGTTGGTTTTAATAGACATTTAACTAAATTCTTGCATGTACAATGTGATGGTGAACTTTTAACAACAGTATTAGAAAAAAGTTTGGTTTAGAAACTTCATTCCTTTATAAAAATTTAATAATCATAGTCTTGATATTGGATGTTGTATAATAGCAAAATTTCTATCATACATTACTTATGTGGCAAAGAATTAACTTCTTGTGGTTGTTTTATTTCATACTCAGTGCTGCTCTTTGTTTAAGGTTCTCTTACAGTCCGAGAAGATGATAAGCATCTGCCTGTGGGTTTTTTTGCAGTCTTAAGACAGAGTTTTAATTTCAAAAATAATTCATGGTATAACAGTTTAGCATATACATTTTAGCTAACAGAGCAGAAAAGCTGCCCCTTTCAGCTCCTGGAGCTGGCCCAGTGAGTCAAAATGAGCATAGCAAAATGAAATATTTCTTACTGACATCAGCATCTTCAAAATGAGCATATAATGGTGATTAAATATATTTAGTCTCAGTATAGTAATACCAGTTTTCTGTTTGGCATTCAGTTAAGTTTAAAATCTCAGCAGAATATTATGTGGTTAAAATTCCTAAAAATAATACTGTCAGGTGAACTTCTACAGCCCTCTCTTTTAAGGGGTACTGATAAGTACTTGCAATTATGCCATTGCTTTTAAGTATTCACTCATCAATTCTCCGTGTCATTTAAGACTTACTCCCTACCTTTTGCAGCTGGTACCTTAGGTAAACTGGTATTTATCATTCCTTCTTTCTGACTAAATAGGACAGTACTAGCATGAGTATTAAAAAAAAAAAAAAAAACCAACAAATAAGAAGTTATTTTTCTGTTCAGTTTTTTTCCCATATAGAATCTGGCAGCTGTCATCACTTAGAGAATCATAGAGTCATAGAATCATAGCATGGTTTAGGTTGGAAGGGACCTCAAGGATCATCCAGCTCCAACCCCCCACCATAGGCAGGGACACCTCCCACTAGAGCAGGTCTGAATGATTTAGATTTTATTTCCATATAATTTAGGTATGAGTCTGTCAGAAAATTTTTATACTGTTATACCTTCTTAATAGTTGAAGAATGCACCTTTAAATAACAATTTTCCCTCCAAAATTAGTGTTTAGAAAGAGCCATGAAGTTTGCGTTTGAAGAGTTCCATCTCTGGTATCAGTTTGCATTGTCCTTGATGGCAGCAGGAAAAGTAAGTCTTTGAGTTTTGTTTTTTGTTTTTTGTTGTTTTTAAATGCAATTCTTTTATTGCTGGCTTTTAATAACATCTGTTACTTCCATAATTTTCATCTGTAGTGTTTTTGCAAACAATTCTAATCCTTAAATCAGCTAAGTACACTATATTCCTGAATTTATGCTTAGTGCTGTACAATGAATGTTGTTATTTCAATAGTTTCTAACTTAGGAAGACTGAAAGGTGACAGTAAGATGCTTAAGCTAAACCAGATACTATCCATTAGAAATTTGTTTTAGTGCTGTTTTGTTAAATGAATTTGATGCTTAGGTACAAATTAGTGTTGATTCTTGATGCTCTTGCATTATTTTCCTTTGGGAATTTCTGATTGTCTGTATTTTTGCTGTCATTGAGACTGCACATTCTCTGCCATTAAATTGAAGTGGATTTAAAATAACAAAGCACAAATTACAACCTGAGCTATCAGATGCAGTCTTCTATTTTCAGTTATTTTTGCTTTTCCCTGTCAGGTTTTGGAAGCTAAATCACATTCTTTATACAGTGTAAACAATACTGATTTACTACAAGATTGTTCTCAGTGGGGGTAATATCTTTAGTATGGAGAAAAGAAGTAATTTGTATTTTCTTTAGAAAATGGTTTTACATGTGTTTGCTTCTGACAAGTCTTGATTTTTCCCTTTTTTTGTTTATTTTATCTTCTAAACTGTGTAGATGGAGGCAAATGAGTTTTAAAAAGTGGAGTAATGCCAACCTATTATACAGTCTTACAGCAGAAGTATTTCTAAGCACTGTTGTTATTCTCAAATTAAACAAAACACTGCTCTGAAGACTGTCCTGATCCTGCTCTTTCATTTGTCTGTCTGGAATGTTGTGAGCTTACAGGCCTAGCAAAGTTTTACATGCATCTCAAAACTCTTTTGAATCATGTACCATTGGACTTACATTGTGGGCAGATGATTTGCTGGGGCCACTTAATGATAATTCGTAGGGATTAAATAACAGCAGTACCTAGAGTCTTGCCTTTCACTTGCATGAGTTGTAACAAATCGTTAGCAAAATGTTTAGTAATGGCTCCTTGACTTGGGAAAAATAAAGTAAAATGTGGACATGGGAATCTTCTATTTGTGAAATGTTTATGCTTTTAGTAATTTCAGTGGAAAATGTTTTTAACAGTCTGCCCGAGCTGTTAAAGTCTTGAAGGAATGTATACGTTTGAAACCAGATGATGCAACTATTCCTCTCCTTGCTGCAAAGCTCTGTATGGGATCTCTCCACTGGGTAAGCTTTGACACTATATTTTCAGCAAGAGCTGTGCTAAAATACAGCAAAATTTTGGTTTAGAGGTGTAGCAAATATATTTGCACAGTGACTATAGGCATTTGGCCATCTCTAAAAGTATAGCACAGATATATGTGTATACACATGTTATGCTAGTTTGAAGCTAGCCAGAATGTTTTGGTGAGAAGAATTAGATTACAGGCTTTGAAAGGAAAACAGTGGTGATGTCTGCTTCGCTCATAGGCTTACTGAGATGTATAGGAACAAGAAATACAAACACAGATAACCACTCTCACTTTCCCTGCTGGTGAGCTCTGAACTGCATCTTACTCTCTAATCTCACCCTCCATTTCTTTGGCTGATCCACTTTGCTTCCTAACCCACCCTGGCCAAACCTCCATTCTTCCTTGGGACTGGAGTAAGGTTGAGAGGGGTAGGGGGAAGGTGAAGGGGCAGTTGAGAGCCCCTCCTGGGGACTCAGGTTTCTGGGAGGGCTGTTGTGTTTATGTATTACCTTTTACATAGTATATTTCTGTCTATAACTGTATATACTGTAAATATTTGCTTGTATATTGTGCTAGCTGTAAATATAAGCTTCATTCATATTTCCAGGGATGGCTGAGTCCAGTCTGGGTGATTTCTAAAGTGTGTGTGGGGGTGGGTAACAACCCAAACCATCACACATGTACACCTCTGTTTGTATGGACAGCTTGAAATATTTGACAGCAATGATTATCAGGGTAGCATGTCTTGAAAGTAATCCAAGACATAGGGATAAGTATATTAGAAACTGAAACACTGACATATTGACATTAAGAATGAAATTACCCTTTTGTTTCCTCTGTGCAACAGAAAACATTTTTGTAAGTTAATGTGACAAAATCTCTTACATTCAAAAGATTCTTCTGGTGATACCATGTTTGCAGGCAGATGGGCTTTATGAATTCCCAGTAGGGACAGTGTCTTTGTAGAAAGGGGTACTTCAGTTGTATTTAGATATCCATGAAGTCAGTGGAAGAAAAACCATTAAGATAAATCAAGAGCATCATTTGGTTTTCAAAGTACACATGCAATTTTTAGAAAAATGAACATATTTTAAAAGGAGAAAAAGAGAAGGAAAAGGTCACAATCAGAAATTGGTTGACTTGCTGAGGCTGACAAAAATATAGTCTTAATGTACATCCTAGTTCTGTAAATTCTTCCCTATGGATTGATTCCACATGGAGTGGTTGACTGTAGCACTTACTTTTAGTGGAAGGGATTCAAATATTATCTTTTTTATGTCTAGATTGTTAAATAGTGTACTACCGTTGGCGTGCAGTTAAAACTTGATTTTGTACATACTTATTTAAGATTTTGCATATATTCAGCAATTCTGTATCTGATGCAGTTCTGTGTGGCTCTAGTTATTTTTGAAGGATTGGGTCCATAGTTCCTGTAACTGATGGGTTAGTGGGTGAAGAACTGTATTTATAACATGTAAAAGTAGTAGATGGCATGTAAGGACCAAAAATACCTGTTTTTTTAGGGAAAAAAAAACCAAACACAAAACAACACAGTAAATTTAGAATGACCTGTGTGTTATGTGTCACAGGTTGGGGTTTTTTTTCAACCATAGGAGTGAATGCTTCAGCTTAAAACTTGTGTTCTGTACTCAGTATTTAGCAGGGAAACTAAGTCTAATGATAAAATAAATAGTCCTTAAAAGCAATCGTGGCTTAGGTTTCAACGGACTCAGCATACATAGTACACATACTCTGTGTTCTTCTCATTGTAAAGTAAGATTTAGCTAGTTTCAAACTTATCTGGGTGTTTTGCAATATTTTCAGTTGGAAGAAGCTGAAAGATTTGCCAAAGCAGTTGTTGATCTTGGGGACAAAACATCAGAGTTCAGAGCAAAGGGCTACTTGGCACTGGGATTGACTTACAGTCTGCAGGCTACCGATGGTAAGATAAGAATAAACGTTCACATTTAGAAATCCCTGTGTTGCTTTAAAAAGGATGCCTAGCAGAATACTAAAAATTAAACCTGTGTACAACCATTTTTTAATTCAGTATATTATATTAAAACTTCTTCAGTAAGCATGTGGAATGAAATCTCTTGATCTTGCTTATCACTGATTAAATATATCCTTTTTAGCATCTTTGCGAGGGATGCAAGAGGTCTTGCAGCGAAAGGCACTTCTTGCATTTCAGAGGTGAGTGGGTGTCAATCTTTTAATTTTATTCTCTCACAAGTAGTAAAAGGCTTTTATTATGTGTTAAAAAGAGAGACTTGTAAAAGATTGCATAATGAGGATTTCACCTCTGGGACTCTATGAGTATGGAATGTATTTCTTTAACATTCACTTCATCATTTTATTTCAGAAATACCTAGACTGATATCTAAGGATTTCCTTTAATTTTAAAGACATTTGTGTTGCTCTGTAGTATAAAATGCTAGCTCAAAAGAGTAGTCTGTTCTGATCTAGAAAATCACATAATACAAGTTTCCAAGTCACGGTTCAACATAAGAGTGTTTCTAGATCACTGTCATGTATAGGGGGCTTTTGCAATTACATCTGTAGAAACAGACTTTATTTCTTCCCCTATAGATTACTACCTTAATTTCACCCCTTACCCACACCAGGAGGGCTTCAATTGTTGCTCTGTCTGGAGATTTAACAACAGTTTAGGCAGTGATAACACAAATGCCCTCTCTTCCGAGTGCCTTACACAGAAGTAGTTCTTTCATACTTGAGCTCCTCATCCATCCCTTTCACCGGCTTAATCATTACTGTTTCAGAAATACTGCGTTAACTATTTCTCACTGTTTCTACCCATTCAGTACTTCTGAGGTTCTAATAATTAATTGCTTGCTCCTGCTGATTTTTTGAAACTGCAGACAATGAAATTAACTGTTACCTGAAGCAAGTCCATTCCTGCTGACTATCCTCCAGTTTAGTATAGTGATGCCCAAAAATTCTGAGTCTTTCCATGCTGTCAACCTGTCTGGAAAATTTCTGGTTTCTGGAAATTGGAGTTGTCCAGCATTTTGACCACCCACAAGTTGAGGATGTATGATAATATTTTATTAGGTTGCTCTAACAAAAGAGCATGTGGTTTGTGTTAAAAGAGAATAAGCCATAGACAGTAGGTTAGGAGAACTATTTTTCAGTTTGTATTAATCTTCTTGTCACTGTGAAATTACTCCTTCACACTCTCAGTATATTGTTGCTTGGTTGTGTGTTATGTCATCCTTCACCTAGGACCTTTTCCATTCCATTCTCTATTGTTGAACAGTAAGTCTCTTAGTATCTTCCTGACCATTTGGTTTCAAGGACTTCCTAGCAGCAAATAGTGCCAGCTGAAATCTGAAACATACCTAGCATCTCCAGTGAACTGTGACAGGTGTTTTTTAGCCATATGAAATGAATGGAACTAAAAGACTTAGTGGTAACAGTTGAAATAGTTGTGCTATGTAGCAGGATATACATTAGTGCACAGAATGCTTGGGAACGTGAGAATTAATTGCATCTGCTTTCCGTGCATCTTTCTGATGCATTGGGATTTTCTTTGCATTGTTGTTGGGGAGCAGAAGGTTTCCTTTGTGATTGCAATGGATTAAAGGTAATTTTTATTCATTCTTCTCAGTGAAGACGACTCATTAGTTGTTCTGAAGCTGATTATTGCACATCCTGTTTCTAACTGAGCCTCCATTGAGAGAATGCAACAAATATAAATTAAACCAAAAATTAGTTCCAAGCTTACTGCTCAATATTTACTGCACATCAGTTTGGGGTGCAGCCATAATTTTTTTTTGTCTTTGTAGTCAAGCATCCCCCCTAAAAACCCTTATCTTGCAGCAGAAAGATTGTATTTGGTTGGGACTTTTTGCCTTTTCTGTAAGAAAGCTATGCCTAGTGATTTTTTTTTTTTTTTTAACTGTTCTTGGACAATTACATCTAGTGTTTATTTAGGACTGTATTTTGACTGAGGAATTTAAATTGCTAATTTTAAAGATTTATACTGAAGTTATATAATTAACTTCTATTTTAAATGACTCACTAATGGCCCAAATTACTTCCTTTAGATTAAGGTTGATTGAGAAGTATAATATGAGAAGTCACTGGCATGACCACGACATATCGAAATATGAGCCTATGTGTAGTGAAGGAACCTAAATATGGATTAATATGTGTACATTTGTATGTCTAACCTGTATTAATAGCAGAAGAATTAACTGGATTTTTGTTTCTTTCTTTGTTTATAAGGGCTCACAGTTTGTCTCCAACGGATCATCTGGCAGCATTTTACTTGGCACTTCAGCTTGCCATATCCAGGCAGGTTAGTTGTGTTTAAAAAGTGCAGACTCATACTGTCATTTGAAGAATTGAATTTGTTTCAATTGATAGATACAGATGAAAATGTCTTAAATAAAAACTTTATTTTCCTTGTGCATATGTACATATATAGGCAAAAAAATCCTGAAATATTCTCTCTGAACACCTTCAGTCTTGTACGCTTCTCCAGAGTTCTGTCACATCTCTAGTATCAGAAATATGACACAAGACATTCAATTTTGCTTCAGCTGGATGAAGAAGAATAACCCCCCATTTTTTTACCTCATTTTTACCTATTTTGTGTAACCTCTGCTGAGATTGGTTATCTGGACAGTGCAACTCTTGAACCTAGGCTTTTTAATGATCTAGAGAGTGTTTAAATCTTGAGTATTTGCCATTTTTGAATACTTGTAGGAGGTTTGGATAGTGTGAACAAAATTGCAAAAATGTGTTTAAGAAAACTGGGAATTTAAAAAGCTATAAAAAGAGATCAGAACTCAATCTAACTTTCACAGCTGTTGTATTTAAGGGATTTAGGAATATACTATGTATCACATGAATTTGGATACTGTGGAGCTGCTTTGTGTATGTCATGGTAAGCCTTTTCCTGTGTCATGTTTATTTCAGGGAGTAGTTTTGAGCACAGTAGTTTACATAGTCTAGGGGACTGCTTTTCCTTGCTAGTGAGTAGCAGAGACGTTGGAGTAGGTCACATTAGAGTGGAATGGATGGTCACTTTAATAACACAAAATATTTTTCAGTAGCAGGCTGTGACGCCGTACTGCAGAATTCCAAACCTCCTATACCTCCTATGTCGCTTAATTAAGTTTCTTGAGTTTAACATTTATTGTACTTATTTTGAACAAAAGCACATGCAGCTGAGGTAATGAAATACTGCACTCTACTTGTGCATTTTAGTTAATGTATTTCAATTAAAGTATTTCCAAAATAACTTAGAAATGCAATCAATACTTAGAATAGTGAGTGAATATTTTAAAAGACTGAAGGAACTGTTTTATTAATACATGTATCTTATTTTCCAGGGTTAATATATTATTTAATTTTTACTGTTCACTGTAGAGCATCAGGTCCATTTTAAACTTCTGAGTAGTGTCTTACAGGAGTCTATAGAATTCTACATGGTATCCAGGTGAATATTTTGAAAATTTTATGGATATGCAATCAAGTAATAGGCAATGCTTCTAATAGTGCTGCTTTCTTTTTCTGCCTTTTCTGTTTAATCAGATACCTGAAGCTTTGGGTTATGTTCGTCAGGCTCTGCAGCTACAAGGAGATGATGCCAACTCTCTTCATCTCCTTGCACTCTTGCTGTCAGCCCAGAAACACTATCATGATGCTTTGAATATCATTGACATGGCCTTGAGTGAATATCCAGAAAACTTTATGTGAGTGAATGTCATGTTCTTTCTATGCTTGCGTCCATACTTACATTATTTAGATTCTCATCCCATTCTTCTGTGATTGGTCTTTTTTTTTTCCAGCACTCTTCCCCTCTGCCTATTTAATACAAGTCTGCTTTTTATTAAAGGCTTGCTAAATTGTGATTAAAGATTTGGCATTGAAAGAGAGACTAAGGCTTCATAGTCAATCTTGTTTGGGCATGCTTTAGAGTATTTTTCTGTCTTCTGTTTTCATGCAGTATTCTAAGAAGAGTAAACGGGGCTTTGCTACTAATCTATCTGTAAGATAGTTTTATCCCATCCTACAGATAATTCTATGCATATTGTATGGAATCTGTTCTGTGAAATACATCACAACAGAGAATCTTCTCTTTTGTCTGTGTAATAATCAGTCATCTGAAGTCGGCTGATGGATGACTAAATAAGCGAACAGAGAAGCAGCACATTTAGCAGATGTTCTTTTAAGAAATAATTTATTCTTCACGTGAAATCTTCAAATGTATCTTAAAATACATTTGGATTTTGTACTTTTGTAAGGTCTTTTATTCATTTTTTTTTAAAATGCAAAACTAAGGAAATGCTTTAGAGTGAAATATTTTGGGCACAGCTTCCATTAATTGCAGTGTTCCATTCTGATACTTTACCAAGAATGATTAAGGCTATAATCCGTAGTATTAAAGATATCCTAATTGCTTATTTTGACAGTTTTTTGAAGTATCTCCGTTAGTCTTAACTGGCCTGTATCATGAGTTGCTACTATATCAACATACCAGAAAAAATACTTCTTTGTTACTACTTTGAAAATAGAGATTATAGTGGTTTTTGTTCCCGTTCCTTACATATTATGCCTCCTTTTGGCTGTCATAAATCTGACAAAGACAAGACTATCACCTTGTCTCAGAACTTCTGTGGCTTGCAGCTGGTTCTGTGCAGCTGCTTTTGTGGCCTTTTTGCTGTCTCTCACTTCCTACTTTACCCCCACATCTTTGTGTTCCTATTAGGGGCTTCCATGCATGCTTCACAATTTCAGAACTACCTAGCAGTTCATCTCCCAAACATGTCTGTGCTTTTTTCAGGTCTGAGGGACCTGCCAGTAAGACATGGTTTGAGAAGCAATTGATGCATCAGTTATCTAGTTTTATACACTGTTATTGTTAAAACAAAATATGTTCAAAGCACCAAGATCTGTCATCTTTTGTCCACATTTCATCTGGCAATGTAAATGACAAAGAAGAAGCTGCTGTATCTCTCAGAATAATAATAGTCTAGAAGAATTGTTTCTGAAATGCAGTTCTCCCTGTTGTGATAACAAAGGATCATTTAAAATTGTTCTTGGGAGCATTTAAAAGGCATTTATTGTTTTTTCAAATACGATTCATGGCCTTTTCTTATGTGTTTTGGCCATGTAGTAACCACTACATCTTGTGGTTAAGCATTACCTGAGTTGTTTTAAAACTAGTCTTTCTATTAATGTATGTCTGTATATTAATCATATAGATTGTAATGGAGGTTCTAAATTATTAGACCTGTTGTGTAATACAGACACTGTGGTGATACAGTGTACTGTCTTATAGCATACTGGTACAGACCAGGGAATTTAGGAATCATCATCAGATGTGGCAAAAATTGCTGAACAAGGTGAAACACATCTCTATGTATCTCTAGACAGTCTTCTAGTCATGTTTTTAGTGCTGTCAAGTTACTTCTGGTTCCCAGAGAACTCAGGGGTATGACTGAGATTTCTTGTATGCTCTGTGTAATTAATACTGACAACCAGGCAGACACATTTGGTCAGTAGCAAAAATATGGATTGATTCCTTCATGTAACTGGGTTATTTTTGCAGGGATTTATCAGCAAAATCTCAAGTTTACAGTCTATTCTGGCAGACTATGTCTGGTGCTCTTGAAACAGTTGACAATATGTATCTATGTGTGTATAAAACATAAACCAGAAGTGCTTAGTGTGTCATTGATTCCATCTTCCTATTTTGCAACTTTGGTAAACAACACAATCTCATAGTACTTCCTGGCAGACAGGGAAGAGACCCCCTTGTGTTCTGCTAAGACTTGCTGAGTTTTAGATGTGGTGAAGGATTTTATTATTCACCTATAGTATTTATTGGCTTTTGTAAAGACTTCAAATGTAATTTTTTAATGTTTCATTGTTCAGTTATGTCTACACTCCCAGTAAGATAAACTGCACAAGAATTTTCGTGGTATTCTCTTAATTTCTGCTGTAGTGCATTACCTGAGCCTTATGTAGAATATTTCAGTGGCTTTTCAATGTGATAAATCTCTGTGCTTGGAAAATATTAAAGTAAAATACAGGGCTTTGTTATTTCTTTTGTTGTTTTCTTACCTGCATACTTCTATATGCTGTAGTTGCATTGCTGCCCTGAGTACTGTCCTGCCTTGCCCTTTTCACTGCTGTATGATCTTTTGTTTTGTTTTGTTTTATTTAAAAAGATTTTTCAGAAGTTTGTAATACTACATCTCTGTAAAATACCAGAGCTTGTGAGGAAGTAATGGATTACACTTTTGCTGTGAAGTGGATACCTGCCAGAAATCTTCTATTGTAATCAACTAGTAAATATGTTCTCTGTAATTTTTTTAACATTTGAAAATCCAGTGCATTCCTGGAATTCATATTCAGTATTTGAGGCAAATGGCAAAGCAGACCTTGGTATATTAAATAAGTCTTAACCTTCCTGCACTATAAAGCCAGATAGTTGCTGATTTAGTTTGGGCAATTGATGAGGCAGGAATTATAAAATATGTAGTTAATTTTATTTCTGGAAAGCCCTGTCCACAGCTATATACAAATTAGATAGATTTGGGTTCAAATTCTGTTGAGAAAATCTTCACAAGGATGCTTATTGGCAATATAGTAATTTAGGAAAATCAGGAAAATTTGGAAAAGTTTAGCCACAAAATGGCTTTATCCCACTTACAGATAGGTAGTCTGGAGCCTTAGGGAAACTCTCTTCTACTCAGGCAGAGCAGAACATGTTGTCCAAGAGCAGTGAGGCAGCTCTATAAGGCAGAAGCAGCTCAACTGGTTGCAACTTAGCTCAATTTATATTCTTTGCCTGAGTGTGATGGCTCCTTTGGCCACAGAGATTCACCAATCAAAATAGCATTTGCTAAACTGACCTTATTAGGTGAAACCAGGACTTGCTCACCCTTATTTGGGCAAGACACCAAGAAGTACCTAAACACTTGTTTATCACTTTGGGAGGGGATATAATGGCCCAAGCCTTTGTTTTCCTCCCGCCCTTGCTTCCCCCATCAACAGAAGGGTGGGGTAAGGCAGGACATCTAATAGGCCTGTCAGCCTTCCAGGACAGTTGCTGAGCAAACATGGCCAATTAGATGATGATTTTACCCTGGGCACCTCTAGGTCAGTGTGTAGAAAGACATTCTTCAGAGCCAGCTGCCCCATCATTATCTAAAGGAGTGGAAGGAATGAGCTAATACCACATTGTGCTGTTAGTAGCAGGGTGTAGCTTTGTCTTTGAATAGAAAGTTTATTGTTCTTCCTTTGTTTATTTTATTGGCAGCACAAATATGCTCTTTACTCTGAGTCTTCAAGGGTTATTGGAAAAAACTATTGGTGAAAATCTAAGAAACCTCTAACAGTGAAATGGTTATGTAATAATGTTCTCCAGAAATAATCAAAATAGCTGCTGAATATCTATAGCCCAATCAGTTCACACTTTTTGTAAGCTTAATATCCTAGGGTATAACTATTTATAAACAAGTTATCTGTGTTTTTCAGAGCAATGTGCTAAATAATCTCTGGAGCCTCATGAAATCTGAGAGTGTGATTCAGGCATAAAATCTGCAGACAAAAGATTGCTGAGTAGATTAATATGACCAAAAAGATTACGAATGCCCTGCTTTGGTGAGATATATGGGAGCAAGATGCCAGCACCAAAGGCACTGAATAGTTAATCTCAGTCAGGTGCACTTTAGTGCGTCTGAAGTTACACTGTTTTTTCCACACCTTTCATTAGACAACTTGTCCCTCTAATAGAAACATGAAAATCAGTTCTTCTCCAGGTTGGCATGGTTTGAACCCACATGTAATGTAGCTGAGAGTCATAACCATCAAACTATGTAGGAAACTGGGTTTGATGATCTGTTTCTCCTCTTGAAACAGAAGTAGAGACATGCTGCCTTGAATGCGAAAAAGTAGGCAGAAAGGAGCCACAATATGTGCTATATTACTAGAGTACTTGACTGTGAGGGAGGCTTTGAGGTCTTAGGTGCTTAGTTGTTCCTCAAGTTTTATTTATTTTAATCCAATGTTTGCCTGCTCTGAATGTCTAAGAAGCTCCAGAGATGTGCATTACCACCTGAATGTGTATTCCAGGTGATGCAAGGTAATGGTGGATGTGCTGCACTGGCTTTTATATCTTGTGCAATACATAATCGCGTACAGTTAATATTTGTGATTACAAACTCCTTTCCACAATTCTTTCCTGGTTTTTTAATCTGCTTGTTACAAGGAGTCTGTATTGGAGTGGTCATCTGAATGATATGAAATCTTGAAACAACATTTCAGTCTACTTCATGGTTAGTCAAAAACAGATTGTCAGTCAAGGCAAACAGGTTTCTTAATGAAATGCTTCTGATAATTGTTTTCTTATTCTTGGCAGCTTGAGGTTCCCTCATTACTTCAAGTGTTGAGGCATTTAAAGATGCTTGAATTAGGCAAAATGAAATTAGCATTAATATTTGTTATTTATGATGAAAATTTAACTGCAATGGATAGCAGCTGACAAGCTTTTGAAGTAGCAGAAGTAGGGAACAGCAGATGGGTTATTTGAGGAGTGCAAGTATGTCATCTTAACGTTAAATACACTCAAAAAGGAAAGACATATGGTAACAGGTTTGTAAACAACTAAAGACTAAGTTTGCAGTTTAAACATTTACATTTGTTGAAGTGTGATAAATGTTTGTGGTTTTTTTTTTTTCTTCCAAGAATATTTCACAGAAGCATCAGGTCACTATGTCGTTCCTCTTAAGACTTATTAAACTTATTAAATCCTTTCCTTCCTGTCTCTTAGGGGATTTTGTGAGCCCAGAATCACAGAGCTTTTTTACTTCCTCTCAGTTCATTGATTAATAAACTTTTTTCCTTCTGGGAGTTGTCTTGGTGGTCATAATGGAAGACAGTTGGTGCATACAATGTGTGATGACACATACACTGGTGTTTTATGGGATGGGAATATTTATCAGTTGAAGGGAACAGACTCTGCTATTCTGATTTCCCAAGGTTGGCTGTAGTTGCACTACAGTATGTGGTGCCAGTTAAGCACTTTCTTGGGTTTTTTTCCTTGATAAAGAGATCACTGGGAATTATTTGAGGAAAGGATAGTAGTACATAATTGAACATAAAGTAATAATCTCCTAGGCTTGCCAAAATCATATCTTTCAGCTTGGTGTATATGACAATACGCTTTCTTAAATGCATTCCATTTTGATCGTGTCTGTCTTGGGAGTTAAATGAATTTGGTCTCAGGAATTACTTTCCTGTAAGTCGTGAAAGACTGTATTAGTTGCTTGTATTTTTTCATCTTGGACTTGTCTTCATCTTGCCTTTGATGGAGGGTAGACTATTTAAAAATACATTGTTGATGTATAGATACCGCTTTATACAACAAATTTGACTTAGAGTCTTAATCCTGAATTATATTTGCTAGGCTTTAGATTCTTCTTTGGAATGTGATGGAAAGAATCCCAGTTTGGGTTGTAAGCTGACTGCTGCAGCGTGTTCAAGGCAGGAAACCAGAAAGTTTCCAAGTATAACTAATTTATTCTGGCTTTAGTCAGAAACTATCTTCGTTATAGTTTGCAGTGAGAAAGCAGTTTAATTTATAATCTTAAGACCAAATTTCGACCTTTACTATTTTTAATCATCAGTATGGCCTTTATATGGCTGTTTTTGTGGCAATATTCTCCTCTAGATAAATTATTTTTTTTCCCTTCATGATGCTTGTCTCATCTGTATTTATAGATAGAATTTGTACCTCTCAGTGGATTTTTATTTTGCTAGACTGACTAAATGAAGTATTCTTTATATTCCGTGGTCTCCAGTGAGCTGATCACCCTCACAGCCTTTCACTGCAGCTGCCCCAATTTGGAGTTTCTTGTGTGTGTGTTTTTAACTGTTATAATGAGAATTACTTATAACATTCCAGATGTGGCCTCACTGAGGTATTGTGCAATGGCACTGTCTCTTTCTGCTCCAACAAGTACGTTCCAGAACTGCATCTGCCCTCTTCACAGCTGTCTCATCTAGATGAACCTGACTGTTAGGTGGATCTGATTTGGAATAACTTACACGGTTGCTTGGTACAGTCTCTTATTAAATTTAACTGTAACTTATTTTTCCAGTAAAAGTGTTATGTAATACTCTATTTTTTGTGTGATAATTTTGTATGTATTTTTATGTATTTTATCTGGAGCCCCCAACACAAGAAGGACA